>CM071870.1:13073840-13134123 GCA_036759665.1 Gynandropsis gynandra | reverse complement strand
AGGAGACGCCGCAAAACCCCTATGGATGTCGGAAGATATTTGGAATCAGATGTGCGCACTTTGGGATTCCCCAGAATTTAAGGCAAAGAGCGAGCGAGCAAGTAAATCCCGACGTTCTGATAGAGCGGGATACGGGATGAGCGTGCACACGACAGGATCTCGTTCTTTTGCGGAAGTATACGAAGATCTGGTAAGTTTTATTCAACTTTATGCATTTATATAAAATTTACATTTTATAAAACTCTGTCTTTTTTATTTTTTTTTAGGCGAAAGAGAAGGGATACGAACCATCGTATATAGAATTGTTGGAACGTACACACGTCAGGAAGTCAGATGGTTCGTGGGTGGATCCAAAGGCGAAAACCATTCACGATGAAATTCAAAACATACTACTCTTAGTCAGGAAGAGTACAACGAGTTGTATCTCGAGGTAATAATTACATTCTACTATGATCTAATTTCATTATTTAGAAATGTTATTAATTCTCGGTATTTGTTTTACAGCAAGTTACGCCATACAAAGGGCGTATTTTCGGACTTGGAGCAATGTCCTCAAAGCATTCAACTTCATCCAAAGGTAAAGAAAAAGTGGATTATGAGCTCCGACATCAAATGGACGAATGGTTCCAAGAATCCGACAGGCGCGTAGAACAAGCACTAAAGGAGGTTGAACTACTAAGAAAGGAGGCTGAACTATCAAAAAAGCATGCTGAACGATCAGATAGGCGTATGGATAAGCTTCTGCGCATGATGAAAGCGCAAATGCCTAACATCGATTGGGATGCAGTTCAGAACAGTGATTCCGACGAGGAGTAATCGGACGGCTTAGGATTATATGTAATCGGATTAATGTAATGTAATCGAACTTTTAAAAATATGTAATCGGAATGTAATGTAATCGAACTTTTAAAAATATGTAATCGGAATGTAATGTAATCGAACTTTTAAAAATATGTAATCGGAATGTAATGTAATCGAACTTTTAAAAATATATAATCGGAATGTAATGTACACTACTATTTATCTTTTAATGTAATCATTGGAAACGGCTTTTGTGCCGTCTCCAAATTTGGAGACGGCACAAAAGCCGTTTCCAATTTTGGAGACGGATTTGTGGTCCGTTTCCAAACTTTCGACACCGAAAACTACCGTCCCTAATCCAGGAACTGATTGGGGACTACTTTTTCGGTCCCTAATTAAGACGGATTGGGGACTGAAATTTCCGTCCCTAATTAGGAACAGATTAGGGACGGAAAAAATTTGGAGTCGCGCGATTGGATACTACTGTTGGTCGTCTCCAATCCGTCCCTAAACCAGTTTAGGGACGGATTGAGAACCGATTTGTCGGTCCCTAAAACCTGATTTTCTTGTAGTGATGACAAATGGTTGAAGATATTGCTGGAACAACTTTGCATTTGGTCTAGCAAATCTCATGTATAGGGTGCATTGTTGAGTGCATAACAAGTGTGTTACGACATTGCATAGTGTGTAGGTGGACCTGGTATTCCTTGAACCGAGACAGTAGTTACCAATTTCATATCAAGTATTTTGTTGGTTATGATTTTGTAATTTGGATGAGTGAACGTGAGGGTGAATATAGTTGGTTACATCATATCTGTTGTGCAAAAATGTTAATGAAAAATATTTTGTTCCAATATCACATTAAAGATATACTATAACAAAGTGTTGAGTTACAAGAGATGTATATGAACTACAATCAATTCCATGCAACATAAAAGAAAGAAAAAGATAGGTACAACATGCAAGTTCCCCAGCACCGCCACAAACCAGCTACGACGGTGGACTTCCAATACCGGGCAACCATTCTATAAGTGAATTTGAGGATCGTCAATGATGTCAACTCTAGCCAGCGGGTACATCCAATACTATTTTAAGATTTACATAGAAATTACCTTGAGAAGTAGCTCAATCCGGAACCATAGTAAATTTTTAGAAATTACTGATTATGAGTTAAGTTGGCAGATGGTGGATGGGGGAATAACAATTTCAGCTGTCAACTAACAAAAATATTCAGATGTGAGTAACAAAAAATATTCGAAATCTGGAAGCTAAGAAGTAGGCACACCCTCCAACCTAAGGATGAAACCTACAGGTAGATCATGTAGGCTCTAACAGGTAGTTTCCAGCATGAACGACCGAAGAATATGCACCATCAACTGGTGAACACAAACTTACATAAAAGAAATAGCATTAGGATGAATCAAAGAGTAAGCTAAAACTTATTACAGTAGTCCGATTCCATACAGTCTGATTTTCACTTCTTGTGAACTACATTTCATAATAAAGCCACTGACCAAAGGTGATTGCTTGTAGGATAGTATGTAGAAACATATACTTACCAACCCTACTATTTGTTTTCAAACAATCACAAAGAAACCCTATATATTAACAATTAAAGCTCCACCAATGAGTATCAATTCTTCTAACACAAAATGTAAAGATTTTCTAGAGATAAAACTCAACAAATCACCATCAAAAACTCGATTTGGACACAAATATTCAAACCCATAAAAGGACTTACAAATTCTAGAAACAATTGGATCCTTTGACAAATAGGCAGATGGCATCGATCTTGTGGGGCAATGGTTGATGAAATTTATATTTATAAAGAAGTTTAATGAGATATCTTTGAATGAAAGATTATCTAGACACAAAAGAATGATGTAGAGATAGGTTTAACAAACATATTAGGACCAACATAAGAATTTCCTATATCTTTTACGGAATGGGGATCAAAGTATAGAATCATTTCAAAATTTGTCACTAAATGGCATAAATATCTTGCTTATACAAGATGTAAGGCTTCACAAGTCATTTTTGTTTAATATTTTTAAAGTCGAGGAGCAAGCATTTGTCTTGAAGACAAATGAATGAGCCTTTACAATTCCAATACCATGAACCGATGAGAAGAAATCACAGCCAGCTGAAACTGACTTGAGGCCAAACCAAATACAATTAAATTCTTCGATCAGAACTGATATTGACATCCATTGAAATGAAAAGTCACATCTGATGATGGTGTTAATGAATGTAAAATTAATAGACTCATTAGTGAACATCTCTCTATTAAAACTGCAGGAAGATGGCTTTTTATCTACTGCCTGAAAAACCTTGTCCAACATTATTTCTGTTGGTGGTCCTCCTTATGTGGAGGTGAAGAAGAAATGGTGAATGTGAAATGAAATTGTAAAAAAATGGATAGAAGACAAATGGTGCAAGTTAGGCACCTCCATTGTTGAAAAACGGTGCAAATTAGGCATCACTATTGTTGAAATTTCTTTCTTCTCATGCCTATATAAGGAGGCATTGGGAGAGGATGAAAACACACAACCAAAGAGAAAAACATCTAAGAAAAGAGGTAGAATAAAGAGAAGGAGAGGAGAAGAAAAATAGTATGATTTTCTGTTTTAAAGATGACGATCGACCGACTTATCTTAGTCCGATCGGCGTGAAATTTGGAAGAGCTTTTCATCACTCACTGATCTTGATTCTGTCTGGTGGGATTATCGAAAAGTTTGTGCGGTTATTTGACAGTGGGTGGATGATAACATTTTGAATCATGTTGCTAGTGAGAAAAATGCTCATTCTTTATGGAAGAAGCTGAAGCAGTTGTATGTTCGAAACACTGGGAATCGCAAGTTGTACTTCATCAAGAAGTTGGTTGATTTGAAGTACGTCGAATGAACTCCAGTAACAGACCACTTGAACATGTTTCAAGGTCTGTTGAATCAATTATCTGACATGGGGGTTACCTTTGAAGATGAGATTCAAATTTTGTGGCTTATTAGTACACTTCCGGATTCGTGGGAGACATTCAGGATGTCTCTGTCAAACTCAGCTCCAGATGGTACAATATCGATGGAATTAGCCAAGAACTGTATTTTGAATGAGGAGACACGAAGACAGTCGCAAGGTGCTTCCTCAATTTCAGATTTTCTGGTTACAGAATCGAGGGGGAGGAGCATGGATCGAGGTCCGAAAGGCAAGAACAGGAGCAAGAGCAAATCAAAGAAATCTGCCGTGGAATGTCACTATTGCCACAAGAAAGGGCACATCAAGAAGGATTGTTGGAAATTGAAGAAAGATTACAAAAAAGAAACATGGAGATACTAAGGAACGGGTTGCAGCGGCAGAAGAGTTCCTAGTAATGCTTCGTGATGACATGATAAATCTCGCATGTCATGAGACGAGTTGGGTCATTGTCAGTGGAGCTTCCATTCATGCTACATCAAGACGTGAGTTCTTTGCTACTTATACTCCGGTAGTTTTGGTTTCGTTAAGATGAGTAATGATGGTTCGGCTTCTGTCATTGGCATTGGAGATGTCTGCTTGGAGAATAGTCTTGGTGCTAGGCTTGTGCTTAAGGGAGTTAAGCATGTTCCATATGTGCGGTTAAACTTGATCTCTATAGGGAGACTTGACGATAAGGTTTTGTAGTACATTCAATGGTGGTCAGTGGAAGCTTACTAAAGGTTCCATGGTTATAGCTCGAGGTGAGAAGTCTTCGTCACTGTATTTGATGCACGCTAAGCTTTCTAAAGATGTGATCAATTCCTTGGACACTGATTACGCTACTGAGTTGTTACATAGGAGATTCGGACACATAAGCGAGAAAGGATTGTCTTGTCTGTACTGTCGAAGAAGGAGGTTAATCTCTGGATTGCAGTTGAAGAAGTGTGAACATTGTTTTGTAGGGAAGCAAAATAGAGTTTCGTTCAAGTCTTCGAACCCTTCAACAAAACCGGAGATACTTTATTTGGTACATTCGGATGTGTGTGGTCCGTGGAAGACAAGATCTCTCGGTGGCGCCTCCTATTTTGTCACATTTATCGATGATCATTCGAGAAAATTGTGGGCTTATACTATGAGAACAAAAGATCAAGTTTTGGGGTTTTCAAATAGTTTCAAGCATTGGTGGAGAGACGAACTGGAAAAAAACTGAAATGTATCCGAAGTGATAATGGAGGTGAGTATTCTGGATCGTTTGATGTCTATTGCCAAGAACATGGTATTAGACATGAGAAGACGCCGCCTAAGAAACCACAGTTGAATTGCTTGGCTGAAAGGATGAACATGACGATCATGGAAAGGGTAAGATGTTTGATTTTGCGATCAGGGTTGTCGGATTCCTTTTGGGGTGAAGCTTTGAGCACTGTGGTTCATGTCTTGAACCTATCATCTAGTGCACCACTTCAGGGTAATGTTACAGAGCGAGTGTGGACTGGTAAGGATGTTTCTTACAGTCATTTGAAGGTGTTCGGATGTAAAGCTTTTGTTCACATTCCAAAGGATGAGAGATCAAAGCTTGATGCGAAGTCAAGACTGTGTGTGCTCATCGGTTACGATTAGGATGATTTCAGATATAGGTCTTTTGATCCAGTGGAGAAAAAGCTTGTCAGAAGCAGGGATGCCTTGTTCATAGAAGATCAAACTATTCGAGACACTGAGAAATGTAAAAATTCAACTCAGAGTAGTGAGGGTTTGATTAGTTTAGGGTTGATTCCTCAGACATCGGTTCAAGATTCCATTGAAGCTGAGGATCATGTTGATACACATGGTACAGATGCTCCCGTACAGGTTGATGATGGTGTTAGTAATGATGATCGGGTTGAGAGACTAACTACCGTGAATTCACCTATTCTTAGAAGATCAGAGAGACAACGGATTCCATCAATGAGGTATTGCCCTAGTGAGTTTGTATTACTTACTGTAGGGGGAGAACCGGAGAGTTTTGACGAAGCTCTCAAGGATGTACACAGAGATGAGTGGCTGAAGGCCATGAATGATGATATGGATTCTTTGCACAAGAATCATACATATGAGTTGGTGAAGTTGCCTGAGGGTAAACGGGCATTGCTTAACAAGTGGGTATTCAGGGTTAAGCATGAAGAGCACAGTTTGCATCCTCGGTTCAAGGCTTGACTGGTTGTAAAAGGTTTCAGTCAAAACAAAGGAGTTGATTTTGATGAGATCTTTTTGCCGGTTTTCAAGATGTCATCCATTCGGGTAGTGCTTGGATTGGCAGCTAGTCTTGACATAGAGGTGGAGCAAATGGATGTGAAGACGACCTTCCTTGATGGTGATTTGGAGGAAGAGATCTACATGGTACAACCTGAAGGCTTTGTTGAGAAAGGCAAAGAAAACTATGTTTGTCGCTTGAAGAAAAGTCTTTATGGGTTAAAGCAAGCACCGAGACAATGGTACAAGAAGTCTGAGTAAGTTATGGGGGAGCATGGTTACAAGAAGACTCATTCAAACCATTTTGTGTTTGTGCATAACTTCTCTGGTGATGATTTTAACATCTTGTTGCTCTATGTGGATGACATGTTGATTGTGGGCAAGAACATGAAGAAGGTAATTGAGTTAAATAAGCAACTCAGTCAATTCTTTGTTATGAAGGATTTGGGACCAACAAAGCAAATTCTCGGGATGAGAATTGTTTGAGGCAGAAGTTACAAGTTATTGTATCTGTCGCAAGAGAAGTACATTGAGAAAGTACTTCAGCGGTTCCATATGGATAAATCTAAAGTTGTGAGTACACCTCTTCCTACACACTTTAGATTGAGTAAGCAACAGAGTCCAATTATAGATTCAGAGAAGGAGGACATGAGACATGTCTCGTATGCCTCTGCAGTTGGTAGCTTGATGTATGTTATGGTTTGTACAAGACCAGATTTAGCTCACGCCGTTGGTGTTGTTAGTCGTTTTCTTTCTAACCCTAGAAGAGAACATTGGAAGGAGTGAAGTGGATTCTGAGGTATCTTCATGGGACTTCCGGTCTGAGACTTGTTTTTGGAGGTGACAAACTCTGTTGGTCGGGTACGCAGATTCTGACATGCCCAGAGACACTGATTCTTTTAAATCTACTTCGGGTTACTTGGTAGGCTTTGCGGGTAGAGCTGTGACATGGCTATCAAAGTTGTAGAAGTGCATTGCACTTTCTACCACTGAGGCAGAGTTTATCGCCGCAATTGAAGCTTGCAAGGAGTTTTTGTGGATGAAGAGGTTTCTTGAGCAACTTGGTTTCAAGCAAGATAGGTACGTCTTATTTTGTGACAGTAAGAGTGCCATTATCTTGGGAAGAATAAGACATTTCCTTCAAAGTCAAAGCATATAAATGTTCGAGATCATTGGATACGGGATGTCGTGGATTCAAAGGAACTTGAACTTGAAAAGGTTCATACAGATGATAATGGATCTGACATGATGACTAAGGTGTTGCCTAGAGGGAAGCTTGAGATATATCACACGATCGCTGGGATGGCGTTTTCCTCCACATAGTCGGAAGGGGGAGATTTTTTGGTGTTCCTCCTTATGTGGAGGTGAAGAAGAAATGGTGAATGTGAAATGAAATTGTCAAAAATGGGTGGAAGACAAATGGTGCAAGTTAGGCACCTCCATTGTTGAAAAATGGTGCAAATTAGGCACCACCATTGTTGAGATTTCTTTCTTCTCATGCCTATATAAGGAGGCATTGGGAGAGGATGAAAACACATAACCAAAGAGAAAAACATCCAAGACAAGAGATAGAAAAGAGTGTAGGAGAGGAGAAGAAAAACAGTTTGAGTGTCTGTTTTAAAGACGACGATCGACCGAATTATCCTAAGAAAGTCGAAAATGCCATCTCCCGGCTCTAAAAATCCAACGTATCGACCTAAATAAAAGATTTTGAGCTCCAAAACAGGTTCGTGCTGCCTCCATCACCACGGGGCATCTTTTATCTTGATAAGATGAATGAGATGTGAAAAAGTCTAGTAATTCGGTGCTTTGTATGCAAATTTATGGTGTTTCAAAGCTCGGTGTACAATTAAATGTTGTAATCGTCTAATCACGGCGAAAACTATAACAGAAAGCGGAAAAGCGGTGCAACAAGAGTATGCAAATAGGATAAAGGAAGCAACAGGAATATCCGAGATACATCCGCAACCCAAGCGGTGTATTCACAGGAAGTGACATGCGTATCTTAAGAAACTCGGAAAGGGTATCTCTCGGTTCTAAAAATCCAACGTATCGACCTGTATAAAAGCTTTTGAGCTTGAAAATGGGGTCGGGCTTACTCCAGCAAACAAAGGCGTCATTTATCTAGAAAGGACGAATGAGATGTGAGAAAATCAAGTAATTTAGTGCTTCGTAAGCAAATTTATGGTATTTCAAAGCTCATCATACAATTCAATGTTGTAATCGTCTAATCACGACAAAAACAAAAACAAAAAGTGGAAAAGGGGTGCAACATGAGTACGCAAATAGAAAATAGGTAGCAAAAGGAATATCAGAAAGAAAAAAGCAACACAAGCGCCGTATTGAGAAGAAGTGACTTGCGTATCCTAAGAAACTCGAAAAGAGCATCTCCTGGCTCTAAAAATCCAACGTACCGACCTAAATAAAATACTTTGAGCTCGAAAACAGGGTTGGGCTGCCTCTAGCAACCAGTGGCATCTTTTATCTCGATAAGATGAATGAGATGTGAAAATATCAAGTAATTCGGTGCTTGGTACACAATGTTATGATATTTCAAAGCCCGTCGTACAATTCAATAATGTAATCGTCTAATCACGGCGAAAAGCAAAACAAAAAGTCTAAAAGAGGTGCAACACGAGTACACAAGTAGGAAATAGGAAGCAAAAGGAATATATCTGAGAGACAAACGCAACGCAAGCGGTGTATTGCGAAGAAGTGACTTGGCGTATCCTAAGAAACTCGAAAAAAAGCCATCAGCCGGCTTTAAAAATCCAACGTATCGATCTAAATAAATGATTGTGAGCTCGAAAATGGGGTTGGGCTGCCGCCAGCAACCCGAGGCGTCCTTTATCTGGAAAAGATGAATGAGATGTGAGAAAACCAAGTAATTCGGTGCTTTGCAAGCAAAGTTATGGTATCGTACAATTCAATGTTGTAATTGTCATATGAGGACAAAAACAAAAAACAAAAAGTGGAAAAGGGTGAAACACGAGTACACAAATAGGAAATATGAAGAAAAACGAATATACTAGACACAAACGTAACGCAAGCAGCGTATTGACAAGAAGTGACTTGCGTATCCTATGAAACTCGAAAAGGGCATCTCTCGACTCTAAAATCCAACGTATCGACCTAAATAAAAAATTTTTAGCTCGAAAATGGGGTCGAGTTGCGGTCAGCGATCGGGGGCGTCCTTTATCTCAATAAAATGAATGAGATTGGAAAAAAACAAGTAATACGGTGCTTTGTACGAAAAGTTATGATATTTCAGAGCACGTCGTACAATTCAATTGTTGTAATCGCCTAATCATGGCGAAAACAAAGACAAAAAGCGCAAAATGGGTGCAACACGAGTATACAAATAAGAAATAGTAAGTAAAAGGAATATCCGAGAGACAAAGGCAATGCAAGTGCCGTATTGAGAAGAAGTGACTTGCGTATCCTAAGAAACACAAAAAGGGCATCTTCCGGCTCTAAAAATCTAACGTATCGACCTATATAAAAGATTTTGAGCTCGAAAATGGGATCGGGCTGTCTCTAGCATCCCAAGGCTTCCTTTATCTGGAAAAGATGAATGAGATGTGAAAAATTTAAGTAATTTGGTGCTTCTTAAGCAAAGTTATGGTATTTCAAAGCTCGTTGTACAGTTCAATGTTGTACTCGTCTAATCACGGCAAAAATAAAAACAAAAAGTGGAAAACGGGTGCAACACGGGTACACAAACAAGAAGTAGATAGAAAAAGGAATATTTGAGAGACAAACGCAACGCAAGTAGAGTATTGACAAGAATTTAACATGCGTATCCTAAAAAACTCAAAACGGGCATTTCCCAGCTCTAAAAATCAAACCTATCGACCTAAATAAAAGATTTTGAGCTTGAAAACGAAGTCGGGCTGCTTCCACCAACCCGGGACATCTTTTATCTTGATACCATTCTTAAAACAATTATTTTTTCTTTTATGGTTCTCTTTTTCTTCTTTTCGGTTTCCACACTTTTTTTAAAATTTGCACTCGGTTTCTAGGAGGTCGGAGTTGAAGAGGACAGCCTTCTCCTTAGCCCAGGTTGTCGACTGGCACACTCATAAGGTCTTGTAACCTTAGCGGAGTGAAGAGGTAGCGTTATTACAGATTATTTCTTTTGATTCAACTATTGTGATTACGCATCGACTATAACCCTTAGGACGTAGAAAAACAGCCTCGACCCACCACTTAAACCCGAACTATCAATATCGATGTATTCAATGCAATGTAAGGCTGAAATAGTTAAAGAACTTATTCTATTGACAACAAAGTGTAAGTGCATGGAAATTAACGATCTAAACAAAAAAAAAAAGAATGAACGGTATGCTCAAAGATATAAGTATTTGGGATTGAAACCTAGGGGCAGAATACAGCTATAGGCTATGGATTCATGCTCGGCCACTAACTAATCCATATCTAAAGGTATGTTTCAGCAAACCTAGACCTTTTTCCCGATTCGAAAAAGTTGCATAGAGGTGACTAAAGTTCGAAATTTTTCGTACCATATATTAGTCCATCTAATCTAACATAAAAGCTAAAATAAAACGAAGAACTCAACATCTAAATCCTAATCACAACCATGACACTCGAAGAGTACCCCCCAGACTTGAACGGAACACCGTCCCGGTGTTCAAAACCTAAGAGAAGAATTACCATGCAAAGAATCGTGGAAAAATAAGATAGATAGGAACGTGTGCACCTGATGTGTGCTTACTATCCCGGGTTGATGCAAATGGGTATATGTGTCTCTCCTTTGCCGTGGATTATATCGAAGTGGAAAACCTGTAATAAAAGTCACACAATCTGAAGGAGACAGTAGGATACAATGGGGTTACTGGTAAGGTGCATGCTTGTGAAAGGAATAAGAGTCGAATTCTAAAAAAATGAAATAACTAAAAGGATATGGGGCTTGAATTGCCTCCCAAGAAGCACTTGTTTAAGGTCTCGAGCCTGACCATGATGTGCTACTCATTAGGTGGACATCCTCAACGTCGTCGTGTACGTAGCGTCTTGCGTGCATAGTATGCTCGATAGGGTGTAGCACGTGGATTAGTTGGAGTCCTTGCACGATCGGTCATGTCCTCACAAAGCTCGATGGTGTTGTTCCCTATGTTGGGGGCTAGATTGTGCTGTCCAAAGAATTTGGTTGAGCTATCCATAGGTCCGGCTATGCACTCCATGAAACCGGTTACGCGTTCGTCTCTTATTTCCTTCAACGTCTCCAGAATTTGTTGGTGTGTGAGCCCTTGTGGTGAAGGCTTCTGATGCGTGTCGAGTTAACAAGTTAACCTAAGACTACCCACAGGTGTCGACACGTGTTTAGTAGTTAAGGTGTCGATCCCACGAGGACAAATGTAATACGATCTAAGAATCAAAAGTAGAACCAAAGCTTGCTACAAAAGAATATAGATATGAAATGCAAATATGATGATGATGCAATGGCTAAGTGAGTTCTAAACATAGAGACAAACGACCTAGGAAATCGGTTTCACCGCATAGCTTCCGAAACCAATCTCCGATCTATCTAATCGTACATTCCCTATCAAGATATCTAAGGCAGACGATCCTAATGTAGAACCTACCCTCTCTCAAGGAACAGGGACATGGCTAGATTGAGTCATCTCCTACCTTCGTTGCTCACACCCCAACTAAACCCCATTATGATTCATGATTCGCCCTATACAATCCTCATGTGTTACTATCCTACTTTCGTGACCTAGTCTCAGTTGTTCTAAGCCTGATTTTCTAGGATTAGAATTCACCTTTCAGTCCATCTCCGAATCCCTAACACATGCATATACGTGGCCATTCGTAAACACAAGACAGTAAGTTCTCAGACAAAGAATAGATAATATGAAACGGGGAAATGCATTCATAAACGAATCAAAGACGGCTCCAGGATAGCCATGGGCTAATCCCTTCTCCTAGAACAAATCTACTACTCGCTCATGAGTCTAAACATCACAAACAAAACACTAGATTAAAGACCATAGAGATATCAAACGAGCGATGATCCCGAATCAATCTCCAACTCCTTGCATGTCTCCCTTCAAGGGGACTCTATGGATGGATGGTGGTTGTGAATTGTGTTCTAGATGGTGGATTGTGGATGGTGGGTAGATTCCTCCTCTTTTGTTTTGTCCTTTAGGATTTGTAATTTGAATTCAAAACTCTTGGTCGATTGATTTCCACCTAATTCGTCAGTAGGTCGTTTTACATAGTCATGCCCGACCGTGCTCCATGTCATGCCCTACTAGGATGGTTAGCTTGAATGGTGTCAACTATCACGTGTGGAAGGGTAAGATGGAAGACTTACTGTACATGAAGGACTATCATCTACCGTTGGCTATTGAAGGCAAACCCGAGGGTAAAACTAATGAGCAGTGGACGTTGTTTCATCGAAACGTTTGTGTGTTGATTTGAAAGTGGATGGATGATAACATTTTGAATCATGTGGCTAGTGAGACAAATACTCGTTCTTTGTAGAAGAAGCTGGAGCAATTGTATGCTTGAAACACTGGGAATCACAAGTTGTACCTCATTAAGAAGTTGGTTGATTTGAAGTACGTCAAAGGAACTCCATTAACAGACCACTTGAACGTGTTTCAAGGTCCATTGAATCAATTATCTGACATGGGGGTTACCTTTGAAGATGAGATTCAAAGTTTATGGCTTATTAGTACACTTCCAGATTTGTGGGAGACATTTAGGATGTCTTTGTCAAACTCAGCTCAAGATGGTACATTATCGATGGAATTAGCCAAGAACTGTATTTTGAACGAGGAGACACGAAGACAGTTGCAAGGTGCTTCCTCAAGTTCAGATGTTCTTGTTATGGAATCGAGAGGAAGGAGCATGGATCGGAATCTGAAAGGCAAGAACATGAGCAAGAGAAAATCAAAGAAATCTGCCGTGGAATGTCACTATGGCCACAAGAAAGGGCACATCAAGAAGGATTGTTGAAAATTGAAGAAAGATGACCAAAAGAAACATGGAGATACTGAGGAACGGGTTGCAGCTGCAGAAGAGTTCCTAGTAATGCTTCGTGATGACATGATAAATCTCGCATGTCATGAGACGAGTTGGGTCATTGACAGTGGAGCCTCCATTCAGGCTACATCAAGACGTGAGTTCTTTGCTACTTATACTACGGGTAGTTTTGGTTTCATTAAGATGGGTAATGATGGTTCGGCTTCTATCGTTGGCATTGGAGATGTCTGCTTGGAGAATAGTCTTGGTACTACGCTTGTGCTTAAGGGAGTTAAGCACGTTCCATATGTGCGGTTAAACTTGATCTCTATAGGGAGACTTGACGATGAAGGGTTTTGTAGTACATTCAATGGTGGTCAGTGGAAGCTTACTAAAGGTTCCAAGGTTATAGCTCGAGGTGAGAAGTCTTCGTCACTGTATTTGATGCACGCTAAGCTTTCTAAGGATATGATCACTTCCTTGGAGAGTGACAACGCTACTGAGTTGTTACATAGGAGACTCGGACACATAAGCGAGAAAGGATTGTCGGTACTGTCGAAGAAAGAGATTCTTTAGGGAATCTCTAGGTTGCAGTTGAAGAAGTGTGAACATTGTTTTGCGGGGAAGCAAAATAGAGTTTCGTTCAAGTCTTCGAAACCTTCAAGAAAACCGGAGATATTGATTTGGTATATTCGCATGTGTGTGGTCCGTGGAAGACAAGATCTCTCGGTGGTGCCTCATATTTTGTCACATTTATCGATGATCATTCTAGTAAATTGTGGGCTTATACTATGAGGACAAAAGATCAAGTTCTGGGGTTTTTCAAATAGTTTCAAGCATTGGTGGAGAGACAAACAGGAAAGAAACTGAAATGTATCCGAAGTGATAATGGAGGTGAGTATTCTGGACCGTTTGATGTCTATTGCCAAGAACATGGTATTAGACATGAGAAGACGCCACCTAAAAAACCACAGTTGAATGGGTTGGCTGAAAGGATGAACATTACGATACTAGAAAGGGTCAGATGTTTGATTTTTCAGTCAGGGTTGTCGGATTCCTTTTGGGGTGAAGCTTTGAGCACTGTGGTTCATGTCTTGAACCTATCACCTAGTGCACTGCTTCAGGGTGATGTTCCAGAGCGAGTGTGGACTGGTAAGGATGTTTCTTACAGTCATTTGAAGGTGTTCGGGTGTAAAGCTTTTGTTCACATTCCAAAGGATGAGAGATCAAAGCTTGATGCGAAGTCAAGACTGTCTGTTTTCATCGGTTACGGTTAGGATGATTTCGGCTATAGGTTTTTTGATCCATTGGAGAAAAAGCTCGTCAGAAGCAGGGATGTTCGATATCATTGGGTGCGGGATGTCGTGGATTCAAAGGAACTTGAACTTGAGAAGGTTCATACAGATGATAATGGGGCTGACATGATGACTAAGGCGTTGCCTAGAGGGAAGCTTGAGATATATCGCACGATCGCTGGGATGATGTTTTCCTCCACATAGTCGGAAGGGGAGATTTTTTGGTGTTCCTCCTTATGTGGAGGTGAAGAAGAAATGGTGAATGTGAAATGAAATTGTCAAAAATGGGTGGAAGACAAATGGTGCAAGTTAGGCACCTCCATTGTTGAAAAATGGTGCAAATTAGGCATCATCATTGTTGACATTTCTTTCTTTTCATGCTTATATAAAAAGGTATTGGGAGAGGATGAAAACACACAACCAAAGAGAAAAACATCCAAGACAAGAGATAGAAAAGAGTGTAGGAGAGGAGAAGAAAAACCGTTTGAGTGTCTGTTTTAAAGACGACGATCGACCGAATTATCATAGTCCGATCGGCGTCAAATTTGGGGGAGCTTTTCATCACTCGTGGATCTTGATTCTGTCCGATGGGAATATCAAACCAACGGTCAGTTTTGGAGAAACAAGCTGATTACCGTGGCTGTCCTCTGCTACGGTTTCAGACGTGTAATTCCGGTTGTTTGGAAAATCAGGCGGTGAGTTCTTTTCCGATTAAACTGAAATTTGGTAGTTGTATTCTGCACCCTTTGGTATTTGATTTGTACGGTTGGATTAGACATTGGTTGCCGGAATCATATGATACGGGGGTTGCTTCCTGTCTAAGTTACAGTTTGGTGTTTGGATTCACTCGGGTGTTTCGAGATTGATTATTGGGTAGAATATTCTGTAAATCTCGTCGTTGTATCTCTTGTGATATTGGAGGTATTTTTGTGGACGTTGTAACCCAGAAATTATTGTAGTGGATTTTTTGGGTTGATTAGAGTCCCGTGGTTTTTACTCCTCACACCGGGGAGGTTTTCCACGTTAAATTGGTTGTGTCGTTCAATTTTCGTTATCATACTAGATATTGTCATCCTCATAGGTTCACACAAGTAGGGGGTTGATTTTGTCGGTTCACTAAAAACGTGTCCCGGTACCGTCTATAACCCCAAGAATTTCCTCCGCATTTCCGAATCGTTCCATCTTAAGGATAACCTTTGATAATGTGAAGCAGATCAATCATCACTGATTCCTTAGAAACTAACATATTTTGATCAGTATAGTAGATTGTATTTATGAAACATATCCATGGCAATTGCAGTAGAGGTCAAAGAAGGTACCGTTGAAAAGACTCGCCAAGCTTGGCGCATCTTCCTACTGCCCTCGCCCTCGATTCACTGAACCGTGGAAGAAGGAATCTAACAAATCACCACCAAGAACTTGATTTGGACACAAATATTCAAACCCACAAATTGGACATACAAATTCTGGCAAAAATTGGATCCTTTGACAGCAAGGCAGTGAAGACATCGTCTCCCCTCGGTGGCTAGACGGCGACGGACGGACGGACGGCAAGAAAGGCTGCGGCGGCAAGGGGCAAGCTGGAGAGAAAAGGAAATTAGGGTTTGCACAAAATGAAGAGGAATTGAGAACTTACCCTAGGTCTGGAGGTGAGTTGAACGGGCCGGGCTGGGCCGAGAAGAAGGAGTGCTGGACCGTTAATGAGTTGGATTGAAGGCAAAACGGGCTGAAAAAGAGATATTGGGCCAGAAGAATTTCGGAGGCCCATCAAAAATAAAAGATTAGAATCAGATTTATGGTTATATTCCTCTAAGTTCCAGCAAGGATTTTGTGCAACGGCTACACCTACAACAACAAGAATCAAATCTGTTAAAATCACAACAAACTCAACAAATTAGGGGCAATATGGGTAGAATACGTAATAGTGATTATATTGATGTAAGCAGAGCTAAAAACTGATATATATATATGATATGTAAGGGTGTTAAAATACAACCCATTTTTCTTATTCCACCATTTCTCTCTGCAATTTTCCAGATTCTTTTCACCATTGTTACAACCTAAAACAGTATGTTTTTCTTTATTTTTCTTTTCATTTTTGCATACACTGAAACCATATGAGATTAAGGACCAACCTTAGTTTTGGTCTAAAGTAAAACCTACAATTGGTATCAGAGCCCCAAGATCGGGGATGATGATTCAAGCAGCACAATATGCACAAAAAACAGCACCAGCGACACAACAAAAACAGCACTAAGAACCAGCGAAAACAGCACTAAAAACCGGCAAGAAACAGCACAAAAACCAGCACAAACTGCACCAAATCAGCACCAAAAGCAAGAAAAATCAAAGATGGAACTAAATTACAGTAATCTCACAGCCCCGTTGGTGTTTCGTTATCTATCACCATCTCAACGTCTCGTAAATGATTTGTAGTCTTTCGTCTTCGTCGCATCCCATACAGAAAACGAGAAGAAGAAGACCATTAGAGAAGATAAATGGCCTCCATTAATTCTAGAGTGAGAGAGAAATGGAGAATGGATGATGATAGACTGTTGAAATGTTACTTCATTTCTTGAGATTGGAAGCAATATAATCTGAGGGAAAGAAGATAACTTAATTTTCTGACCACCACACTAACGTCACATCAGCATTCCACATCGACGCGAGATGAAAAAGAGCCACGAGAGAAGAAAAACCGACGACATCCGCGAACCAAACAAAAGAGCAACTGAAGAAGAAGAACGATGACGAGCAGATTTATGTTGTGGTTAGAAAAATAGTCACAGAAAGGTATGAAAGAGATACAACGAATTGCTTGAATATAATTGATTTTCATTTAGTTCATTGTATAGTAGAGGAAAGAGGTTTTCTTATATATTTTCAGACTGTGAAGGTTTTTTTCCTCCTCCTCCTTCTGATGACGTGAAAGAGAAAAACACTTATTTATATAATAGATTTAAATATACTTTTTAATATAATTTTTGAATCGTAATGGCGCATTCGATTTAGAAGGATTAATGCGGTACAATATTAAAGATACCCCGTAGGGCTGATGGGGCTGACGTGTTTTACGTCTATCTTCGTGAAAATAATTATTAAATAGAAAAAAATAAGCTGAAGAAAATACAATTTGCCTTTAATTTTCGAACATGAAAAAACACACGGTCTGCAGTTTTTTTACTTAAAACTTGTCAAACCGTGTCAAAAGCAAAGAAGATGAATAGTATTTCAATGTGAAAACCTGTTTCAAACCGTTTCAAAATTTAGAGCAAGGAAGACGAAGTGATTTCGAACTTGAGAGGGATCGATTAGAAGTTGGCAAGAAGGAAAATTCAAGTTGAGACTAAGGAAATGGCTAGAATCAGCAACAACAGTGAAGAAAAGAGCACGAGTCAATCTGCAATGGTATCAATAAGTGTAAGTAGATCGATTTCTAGGGTTTTGCAAGCTGTCGAGTCGCAAAATGGTTTATTGATTTGAAATGGGTGTGAGTGTCATTGAGTCGGTTGAGTCTCAGTGAGTCGGTTGAGTCACAAGGGTCATCGGAGTTGCATGACCATCTTCGACTCAGTGATTCGATTGAGTCTCAAGGAGTCGGTTGAGTCACAATGGTCGCTTGCGTGTTGCAGAGAGTCTAAGGGTCTTTTGAGTCGCATGGGTCGCAAGGGTCGTTTGAGTCGCAACGGTCGTAGAGGAAACTACGATTGAAGAGGCTACGTTTGAAGAAGCTACTGATCAAGTAAGAAATTTTAAAACTGTTTTAAAATTTGATAAAGTTTTATCTGTGGAGAGGGTTAAGAACCCAAGTTATGAACAAATCGGCAAAGCCGATATCAAAAGTTTTGGTACAGTGGGTTGACTAAGTGCACTTGGGAGTGCACAGAATGCTACAACAGAGGCTGAATATTCTATGGTATTCACCACACTCACCAACCGTGAGTTGTGGTTACAACAACTACCCTACGACCAAGAGCGGCAAAATAAAATCTTACAGTGCTACGGAGGAGACGAAGGACTGCCGGTGAAGCCACTGTCCGGTGACAGTGAAGGCAGCAGTGGCAAACCTCGAAACACAGAGGGAAACACACAGTTAGAATACAAGGTAAAATCTGAAATAAAAATCGGAGAACTTACCGTCGAGATTAAGGGACTGACCGGAGAGGTAGAGTCACCGCCGGAAGAAGTCGACCAGCCATGGACGGGAGTCAAAGAAACTGCAAAAAGAAACGGCGAAGGGTTAGTCAGTGCTAACCTAGAAGAAACACGACCGCAACAAACAAAAGCTAGGTTTTTCGAAGGAGAAGAGAAGAGGAGTCTTACCGGTGAGGCCGAACCACCAGGAGACCAACTGGAATCAAGCAGAAGAAGCCTCGGCGAAGCACTGCCGAGCGGAGTACCTGAAACGAAGAGCAAAACACGACTTAGGGTTTCGGGTTGGAGGAAAACTGTCGGAGAAGACAGGAAATCTTACCGGCGAACCGACGCCGGAGAGGGAGCAGCACGACGGACTGAACGGCGGCACCACCGGAGACGAAATCAAATCGGAGACGAAGAGGGAGCAGCGCGATGGAGTTGCGACCATGAAGGAGCCTACCGGTGACACGCCGGAGAAGAACAAGAGGGAGATTGAAGTCATTGCTCTCCCCCGGCGTGACTGCGACGGACGGCCGGACGGCAAGAAAGGCTGCAGCGGCAAGGGACAAGCTGGAGAGAAAAGGAAATTAGGGTTTGCACAAAATGAAGAGGAATTGAGAACTTACCCTAGGTCTCCTCTAAGTTCCAGCAAGGATTTTGTGCAACGGCTACACCTACAACAACAAGAATCAAATCTGTTAAAATCACAACAAACTCAACAAATTAGGGGCAATATGGGTAGAATACGTAATAGTGATTATATTGATGTAAGCAGAGCTAAAAACTGATATATATATGATATGTAAGGGTGTATTAAAATACAACCCATTTTTCTTATTCCACCATTTCTCTCTGCAATTTTCCAGATTCTTTTCACCATTGTTACAACCTAAAACAATATGTTTTTCTTTATTTTTCTTTTCATTTTTGCATACACTGAAACCATATGAGATTAAGGACCAACCTTAGTTTTGGTCTAAAGTAAAACCTACAGGCATATTGCATTTATCTTGTGGGGAAATGGTCAATGCAATTTATATTTATAAAGAAGTTTAATGAGATCAAAAAAGGAATACTTATCTAGGCACAATGGCCTTAACTGATTCTAGAGCGAGAGAGAAACGGAGGATGGATGACGATAGACACCTGAAATGCGAAATGAAATGTTTGATTTCTTGTGCATGGAAGCAATATAATCTGAGGGAAAGAAGAGAACTAAATTTTTCTCACAGTAATCTCACAGCCCCGTTGGTGTTTCGTTATCTATCACCATCTCAACGTCTCGTAAATGATTTGTAGTCTTTCGTCGTGGTAGCATCCCATACAGAAAACGAGAAGAAGAAGACCATTAGAGAAGATAAATGGCCTCCATTAATTCTAGAGTGAGAGAGAAATGGAGAATGGATGATGATAGACTGTTGAAATGTTACTTCATTTCTTGAGATTGGAAGCAATATAATCTGAGGGAAAGAAGATAACTTAATTTTCTGACCACCACACTAACGTCACATCAGCATTCCACATCGACGCGAGATGAAAAAGAGCCACGAGAGAAGAAAAACCGACGACATCCGCGAACCAAACAAAAGAGCAACTGAAGAAGAAGAACGATGACGAGCAGATTTATGTTGTGGTTAGAAAAATAGTCACAGAAAGGTATGAAAGAGATACAACGAATTGCTTGAATATAATTGATTTTCATTTAGTTCATTGTATAGTAGAGGAAAGAGGTTTTCTTATATATTTTCAGACTGTGAAGGTTTTTTTCCTCCTCCTCCTTCTGATGACGTGAAAGAGAAAAACACTTATTTATATAATAGATTTAAATATACTTTTTAATATAATTTTTGAATCGTAATGGCGCATTCGATTTAGAAGGATTAATGCGGTACAATATTAAAGATACCCCGTAGGGCTGATGGGGCTGACGTGTTTTACGTCTATCTTCGTGAAAATAATTATTAAATAGAAAAAAATAAGCTGAAGAAAATACAATTTGCCTTTAATTTTCGAACATGAAAAAACACACGGTCTGCAGTTTTTTTACTTAAAACTTGTCAAACCGTGTCAAAAGCAAAGAAGATGAATAGTATTTCAATGTGAAAACCTGTTTCAAACCGTTTCAAAATTTAGAGCAAGGAAGACGAAGTGATTTCGAACTTGAGAGGGATCGATTAGAAGTTGGCAAGAAGGAAAATTCAAGTTGAGACTAAGGAAATGGCTAGAATCAGCAACAACAGTGAAGAAAAGAGCACGAGTCAATCTGCAATGGTATCAATAAGTGTAAGTAGATCGATTTCTAGGGTTTTGCAAGCTGTCGAGTCGCAAAATGGTTTATTGATTTGAAATGGGTGTGAGTGTCATTGAGTCGGTTGAGTCTCAGTGAGTCGGTTGAGTCACAAGGGTCATCGGAGTTGCATGACCATCTTCGACTCAGTGATTCGATTGAGTCTCAAGGAGTCGGTTGAGTCACAATGGTCGCTTGCGTGTTGCAGAGAGTCTAAGGGTCTTTTGAGTCGCATGGGTCGCAAGGGTCGTTTGAGTCGCAACGGTCGTTTGACTCGCATGGGTCACTTGATGTTATGCCCCGTGGGTCGATTGAGTTGCATGGCTCAGTTGAGTCGCATGGGTCGCTTGAGTCTCAGTGCGTCGGTTGAGTCTCAGTGAGTCGGTTGTGTCGTCAGGGTTGAAAGAGTCTCATTGAGTCGCAAGGGTCGCAGGAGTTGCATGACCATCCTCGACTAAAGCAACTCATTAGGTCTCAATGGTCGCAATGGTCGCTTGAGTGTCACAGAGGGTCTGAGGGTCATTTGAGTCGCATGGGTCGCTTCACTCCTAGGTTCGCTTGAGTTGCATGGGTCACAAGGGTCGGTTGAGTCGCATGGGTCGCTTGAGTTGGTAGAAGTCTAATGTATTCTTAATTGATCATTTTGTAGGTTCTGCTAAAGTTGAAGTTTGTGTATGAATTCAAGCACATGGACAGAATGCCAAAGATCACCACCAAGTGTTATCCTCACGAGACAATAACGAAGATGAGATGAATATTAGATGAAAATAAGTTGCATTACTTCGAGAAGGAGTCACAATTTAGGTATTTATTCCATTTCCAATGTGAGTCCACATTGACGAAGGTTCAAATGTCTATCCTACTTAATCACTCCCTGATTGTACGTGACAAGAAGGAGTTGTGGCTTGTCTTAAACGGTGTTCTCATCTGGTACTCTATAGTAGAGCACACAATAATTTCTGATTGAAATGCGGACCATATCTGATAACGTCTATGTTGTTATAGTATTTTAGTTCGTTATTGTAGTTAGTTTACCGAGCATTAAGCACCACTTAGTCCTTTTTCATCGTTTTCTCGTGTATTTTCCGGAAATGAAGACATCGAACATGACCGAACATGAGAAAATACGAGCAATTTCCTTACATCACCCCAAGAGCACGACCGGGCATGGAAGAAAACAACCTGATCGACTGATCACTATCACCAGCACGACCTGGCACACAAGGGAGGTGAGGTGCCCGAGCGTGTAGCCATATCGGTCCGCCCGTACTCCTGAAGATGGCAACTAGCCCGAGCGTGCAGCAGCAAACAGCCCGCCCGTGCTCTTGTAGATGGCAACTAGCCCGACCGTGCGGCAGCAAACAGCCCGCCTGTGCTTTATGAAGATGGCAACTGACCTGACCGTGCCGCCATACAAGCCCGACCGGGCTCATGAAACCAGCAAAGGACCCAAATGTTTTCACGACTTGGGTGTCCATGGAGCCCGACCGGGCTCATGAAACCAGCAAAGGACCCGAATGTTTTCACGACTTGGATGTCCATGGATCCCGACCGGGCTAGGATAAGATGAAATGCCCGATCGAGCTTACTCTTGTGCCTGGTCGGGCATGTTGAACCTACCCACGCCGAAGAAAAAAAGGAAAGATTCAGCCATGGAAAACAATTTGAAACTTATGACAGAGGAATGGCAAACACTCGGCCAAAGAGGAAAAAGAAGAAAAGGAAAGAAAGGAGACGAGAACAGAAAGTGAGGAGAAAACAAAGCATACATAGAGAGAGAGAGAGAGAGAACAGAACGCGCACGAGGGCAAGGACGAGCGACAAAGCCGGATCAGGGAGGAGCTGTTGAAGACATCAGTTCCGATATTACAGTTTGAACCCCTAAACTCGTGATAGTATCTAAGACCAGTGATCATGTTAGAACTTCGTTGCATCATTGTGCATCTCTCAAAACCTGTGGTATTTGTTAATTGAATTTTGATCGTTAGTTAGCTAGTTTAGTTTTATTTTCATTCTAAACACTCATTGATTTTAACCATCCTATTCATTAGTTACTAGCTTTAGAGTAGCATCGATTCCTCGTGTTTGACCCTGGTACTATACGATCCGTATTTTTGGGTAAGCGTTAGTCTAGATATTTTATTACTTAAGATTATCCACATCAAGTTTTTGGCGCCGTTGCCGGGGAATTGATTAATGCTTTAGAGTTAGGATACTTTTGGATTAGGACATAGTCCTTTTCTGAGTCTTATTTGTTTTCATGTTTTTGTTTTATTTTCTTTTTCTTGAGTCAAATTTTATTTATTTTCACCTCTCGGAGCCTAACCGATTCTTGTATTTTTATTATGAGAGGTACTTTATCGCGCAACAGCGAAGAAGAACAAATGGAAAAACATCGCATCCTAACGCGCCACAAATTCCAGCCGCGTTAACCTATGGAACATGCATGGCTCCTAGGCATACACAACTCTTGTCTTGCATCGTTAGAAGGGATGCTGGCGTTAAATTACAACCAGCATTCATTCAAATGCTCGATAACTAGCATTTAGAGGGAGACTCACCGAGGATCCAAGTGAACATCTTACTGATTTTAAAATGCTTTACCAAACCGTCAGAACCGAAGAAGGATTCTCGGACGAGGAAGTCATGCTCGCTGCCTTCCCATTCTCAATGAAAGATAAAGCACAAGAATGGTTGTATTCCCAACCAGCAAACTCTATACAATCGTGGGGACAACTAGAGGAAAAATTCATGACGCGATTCTTCCCTCAGAGTAAAGCTCAGCTCGCCAAGAATAATACCAACACATTCATCCAATGAGCAGTTGAGAGTTTATACGAAGCGCGGGAATGTTTCAAAGGCTACCAATGCCTTCGCCCACATCATGGCATGAATCAGAGCTATCTTATACACAACTTTCTGCAAGGACTCATGGATAACACGAGAATCCTGATCATAGCCGCGGCTGGAGGTTCTTTGAGCAACCTCACGTTTCCATACATCGTGGACCTAATCGATCGTATGGCTGATGAAGGCAGAAACACCGGTAGAGAATATAATCGCAACGCTGTAGCAAGGGTGGCTAATTTGAACGAGACACATGCTTTATACGCCGGTCAAGCAAAGATGAAAGACCAAGTCGCAGGAATCTACAATCTCCTATCTGAGTTGCGCCGTCCTCATTCTTTGGAGCAATCAGAGGAACAAGGGATTCAAGGGTACGAGGAAGTGTACAAAGTAAACAACAACCAACCTTTGGGGATCACATACAATCCCGGATGGAGAAATCACCCAAACTTCTCCTAGGAGAATTTTGACGGTGCATTGAGCAAATCAACACCATTCAATCATTCGACGTTTGAAAAGACCATTCACTTTAGAACTAGTAAGACGCTGGATCAGTCCAATCATTCGACGTTTGAAAAGGGAGAATCATCTAGTACAGTAGTGGAAAAGGGTAGCAATATCGAAGGGCACAAAGCGGGGGAAGAGGAGCCAAAATACGTTAAATCCGAACCGATGCCTCCTCCTTTGCCATTTCCACAACGCCAACGCAAGAAGAATGATGAGGCTTAATTTGCAAAGTTTGATGAGATGTTGAAGAAGATGCACATGACCCTTCCATTCCACGAAGCGTTAAAGAAGTGGCTTCATACGCCAAGATCCTCAAAAGACATACTTGCAAACAAGGGAGATGCGGAGATAGAACCCGTCATGGTGACTAGTTCGATGCTGCAGCCAAACTTACCCAAGAAGATGCCCGATCCAGGTATATTAGACCTTCTCTTAAGTTTTGAACACCGGGCCGGTGTTCCGTTCAGTATGGGCGGGGGGGGGGGGCGGGGCCCCATCCTTCTTCGTTTTGTTTTAGCTTTTACGTCGTTTTGTTAGAATTAACTGGACGGATATCTAGTATGAAAAATTTTGAACTTTAGTCACCTCCGTACAATTTTTTCGAATCAGGAACAAAAGTCTCGGTTTGCTGAAACATACCTTTAGATATCGATTAGTTAGTGGTCGTGCATGAATCCATAGCCTATAGTTGTATTCCACCCCCTGGGTTTCAATCCTAAGCACTTATATCTTTGAGCATGTTATTCATTCTTTGTTTTATTTCGAACGTTATATTTCAATACACTTACACTCCGATGTCAATAGAATAAGTTCTTTAACTATTTCAGCTCTACATTGACATGAGTGCATTGATATTTATGGTTCGGGTATAAGTGGTGGGTCGAGGCCCTACGTCCTAAGGGTTAAAGTCGATGCGCATTCACAATAGTTTAATAAAAAAATATGCAATGACACAACCTCTTCACTCCGCTAAGGTTACAAGACCTTATGAATGTGTTAATCGGCAACCTGGGTCTAAGTAGAAGGCTGTCCTCTTCAACTCCGACATCCTAAAAACCGAGTGCGAATTTTCAAAAAATGTGTGGAAACCGAAAAGAAGAAAAGAGAACCGAATAAAGAAAAATAACTGTTTGAAGAATAGGTATGGAGATCGATTGGATGTTGTCTAGGGGTTAGTGAAATGAACTTATGATATGTGTAGGATTTCACGGTATGTGGCTTTCGTTAGACAGAGGTCTAAATTTGGTGCGCTTAGATCTATGTTCGTGTGACGCGTTGTTGTGTAGGATGGCTGAGTTTTCAAGTTGTTTGTGCTAGTATCCGGTTGTTGTCTAACTCCTCTCATGTTTAGTTCTTGTCATGCTCGAGGACGAGCAAAGGATCAAGTCTACGGGAGTTTGATAACGTCTATTTTGTTATAGTATTTTAGTTCGTTTTCGTAGTTAGTTTACCGAGCTTTAAGCATCACTTAGTCCTCTATCATCGTTTTCTCGTGTATTTGCGGGAAATGAAGACATTGAACACGAACATGAGCAAACACGAGCAAATACAAGCAATTGCCTTACATCACCCCAAGAGCACGACCGGACATGGAAGAAAACAACCTGCCCGACTGATCACTATCACCAGCACGACCGGCCGCACAAGGGAGGTGAGGTGCCCGACTGTACAATCGTATCAGCCCGTCTTTGCAACTGAAGATGGCCACTAGCCCGACCGGGCAGCAGCAAACAGTCCGCCCGTGCTCTTGAAGATGGCAACTAACCGACTGTACAGCCATACCAGCCCGACCGAGCTCATGAACCTAGCAAAGGACCCGAATGTTTTGCACGACTCGAGCGTGCATGGAGCCTGATCGGGCTAGGATAAGATGAAGTGCCCAACCGAGCTAACTCTTCTAACTGGTCGGGCATGCTAAACCTGCAGGCGCCGAAGAAGGAAAGGAAAGATTCAGTCATGGAAAACAAATGGAAATTTATGACAGAAGAATGGTAAACACTCGGCCAAAGAGGAAAAAGTATAAAAGGAAAGAAAGGAGAACGTGATAGAAAGTGAGGAGAAAGCAGAGCATACGTAGAAAGAGAGAGAGGAGAGAGAGAGAGCAAAACGCGCACGAGGGAAAGGACGGGCGGCGAAGCCGGATCGTGGAAGAGCTGTTGAAGACATCGTTACTAGAATAGAGTAATCTCGTTCTTTACCATGTTGAAGATAGTTTTCTTTTGCGTTTCATTTTCTAAGTTCATGTCCTAGTATGTCCATAGCCATAGGTTAGAGAGCTTTGCCGATATGTGACGAAATCTTATTCTTAATGCTTGGTGCTTCTTAATGCTTTCATTCTTGTACGCCTCTTAAATCAATGATTTTGGTATTTGATCATTTTCAGAATGATTGGTTGTTTTAAATGCTTTCGTTCTTGAACGCCACTCGAATAAATGATTATAGAAGTCTAATGAATCTACGCCAAGGGTTTAGATTTTGGAACATAGCCATGATTTAGGATTTAATCAGTTTAGAATCTATGCCAGGTCGATCGTTTGAATCTAGGGATTAGGATAGCAGTCTTAATGCATCTAGTGGATGAGGTTACACAATCGGGAGATTGGTAGTATGCACGCTAGAAAGTGGACAAGTCTACGCTAGTCAGTTCCTATATTAGAGCTTGAATTACCTGAACTTGTGATAATATCTAAGACCAATGATCATGTTAGAACTTCGTTGCATCATCGTGCATCTCCCAAAACAAGTGGTGTTTAGTTAATTGAATTTGAATCGTTAATTAGTTAGTTTAGTTTTATTTGCATTCCAAACACTCATTTATTTTTACCGTCCTATTCATTAGTTACTAGCTTTAGAGTTGCATCGATTCCTCGTGTGCAACCTTGGTACTATACAATCTGTATTCTTGCAGAAGCATTAGTCTAGGTATTTTATTACTTGAGATTAACCATATCAATATCCCGAAGGATGGGAGTCCAAAGGGGCTGTACATTAAGGCTGAAGAATTTCGACTGTGGAAAGGTGACCCCCTCACAAGCCAGTGAAAAGCTTGTGAATGTGAAGAATTTCGACGACCGGACGAGGTTGGTAACTTTGATGTTGTTGACGCAAGTTATCGCTCACAAGCCTTCATAAAAATAATATATCATTCATGATCTCATTGATATGGTTGATGATTTAGGATTTTGTGAAGGCTTTCCATGGGGTGGATTTTGTGGTTACTTGCCGCAAGCACGGAGTTGGGAATCACCGAAACCAAAATGGTATTTTGGCGGTTTCATGATCCCACTAATGATAAGTTGTATATATTATTCGAATAACTTGAATGTTTTCGTACTTTTGCATTGTTGTGCGTTATATCAAGTAATAAAATACCTAGACTAACGCTTCCGCAAGGATACGAATCGTGCAGCAACTAGGGTCGAACACAAGGAATTGATGCAACTCTAAATTTATTAGACTAATGAATAAGACGTGTGAAATCAATAGTGGAATGGAATGCAAATGCAAACTAAACTAAACTAATGATAGGAATGACTCAAAGACTAACCACCATAGGTATCGAGAGTTGCACGACAATGTAACGAAGTTCTAACAAGATCATTGGTCTTAGATACTATCACGAGTTCAGGGAATTCAAGCTCTCCTATAGGAACATACTGGCGTAGACTTGTCCACTATCTAGCATGCATATACCAATATATCTATTGCGCATCTTACATACATAGACGCATTACAACCGCTATCCTAATCCCTAGATCCAACCGATTGACCTGGCGTAGATTCTAAAACAATTAAACCCTAAATCATGGCTAAGTTCCAAAGTCTAATGCCCTGGCGTAGATTTATTAGACTTCTAACATCATCAATCAAGTGGCGTACAAGTCATAGAAAGAAATAAGAATGCTCCCTATTCATCAACCGATGTCTTCAATAGATCCTCCATGCTCCGGATCCTTCGTTCCATCCTTCTCGATCTCTCCAAGTGTGTCCTCTATGTCTCTGAATCGTCCCCCTTCAATCTGGTTCGTATCTCCCTTTTGTAGATCGATTTCTCATGATTTGGCCGTTCTAAAACTTAGGAGATGGTTGAGAAAAACAAGGGCCCGAACGGGCACAGCTTCTACCCGCTCGTGCAGGCCTTGTGCCCGACCGTGTGCACCCTTTTATTCCCGAACGGGCACTCATGCCCGAGCGTTTTCCTTTTCAGCCCGAGTCGTGCAAACCTACGGCGCATTTTGGTGAGAATTAGCCCGAGCGGGCACACCAAATCCACCCGAGCGGGCACACCTCCCTGGTCGTGTTCCTTGAGTGCCCGAGTCGTGCAAAGCTACGGGGATGTTTGGTAGCAATTAGCCCGACCGGGCACTCCCAATCCACCCGAGCGTGTGATGCGTATCAGAGTTAAATATAACCTAATCTACCCGCAAGTGCACGGCACGTGTGTAGTATTTTAGGTGTCGATCCCACAGAGAAATCCTCGTAAACTCGATAAATGAATGAAATCTAATAAATCTACTCAAAACTAGACCTAAGAATGATATAAAAACTACAACGAATTACGTGTTATCATGCATTCTTATCATTTTGTTTTAATGTTTCAGTTACTTCAATTCAAAATCATCCTTAGTTTGGGCAGAAAGGGATGGTATGTTGATGTTATGGATGTCGATCCATCATGCCCAAGAATGTGCAAGAAGATTGTTAAATCTTGTTTTAACCTAAAGTATGTAGACGTGATAAGGCAGATCGGAGATTCTAAGGTAACAATTATACAAGGGTCACAAGGGTAACAAGGGTCATAGAGGGTAATAATGGTTATTTTTAGGATATTTGAAGTATTCTTCGTGTTGAACACGAAGAGGAAGCTTTACTTTTTTATCTGGAGTATTATGAGGGCTGCCATGATCCCGATTTTTAGATATGGATGAAATATCTTCGTAGAAATCAGAAGGGTATTTGTTGGGAGGACGTCCGTAAGCAAGAACTACTAATGCGAAAAACAAATCTTGGTGATGAAAAGAAAGGGAAAGAAAAGGGAACTAAGAGAAAGAACAACATGAGTGAAAAAATAATGGAGGCTAAAAATGACAAAGACAAATGAAGGTTTGGTGTTGCTGAAGGTGATGAAGAAAGAGAAGGTGACGCTGAAGGTGATGCTGAAGCTGAAGCTGAATGAGAAGGTGAGGATGAAGCTGAAGCTCAAGGAGAAGAAGCTGTAGTCCCTATGACACTGGAGCAAAAATTAATAAAGGAAATAAAGAAATCAGAGAAAAGAATCATCAATGTCGTAAGAGTCCTTCTAAGGGATGTCGGGTTTCATTTGCCTAATCCAAAATCAAAGGTGCTGAAAAGGCAAAATCAAAGGTGCTGAAAAGGCAAAATCAAAGTCTACCGAGAAAGATGCAAACATTGGAAACCAATCTTCTGGAACTGTAAGAGATGATGATTTTGAATTCCTTCAACATCCATATCCACTGTTAAGAAAAGAGCCAAGCAAAGAGCCGGTTGAGTCAGAGGCTGAAAATGACTCTTGAGATGGCTCAGAAGAGGATTTTGCAAACATTTCAAGATTAGTTGAAAATTCACATATGTCGCCTCCATTCCTCTAATTGAATACATTTTCAGAGAGGTTAATACAGTCGTTGCTCCTGATGAAGTTCCACCATGTAAGCAATATTTAGTGAAAAAGTTCATTTGAGTCAATTTCCATCGAGAGTCGGCGTGGGTCACAAGAGTCGCATGGGTCACAAGAGACACATAATTCGTAGGGTCGTATAAGGCGCATGGTCGCATAAATCACAGGGTCGCTAGAGTTGCATGGGTCACATGAGTCGCATGGGTTGCATATGTCCCATGGGTCACAAGGGTCACATCAATGTAACGAACGATAAGTCTAACGAATGAAGTAATTTTTGCAAATGCTCTAGTGGATATTTTCGATGAAGTCATCAACGAAGAAGTTCCTGCCAAGGATATTCCATTGGGTCTTGTCGAAGAGGTCACCTCTAAGGAGGTTCCTGTGGAGTATACTCCAGTGGGTACTGTGGAAGACGTCCCCGCTGTGGAGGTTTCCTGCCGAGGATACTCCACTGGGTCCTGTCCAAGAAGTCGGCGACAAGGAGGTTCTTGTCGAGGATTTTCCAGTGGGTCCCGTCGAAGAGGTCCTCGGTCAGAGGTCCTTGCCGAGGATACTCTAGTGGATCCTGTCAAAGATGTCATCGATGAGGTTCCTACCGAGGATACTCCAGTGGGTCATGTCCAAGAAGTCATCGACGAGGAGGTTCCTGCCGAGGATATTCCATTGGGTTCTGTCGAAGAGGTTTCCATTAAGGAGGTTCCTGCCGAGGATATTTCAGTGGATACTGTCGAAGATGTTACGGACGAGGTTCCTGCGAGGATACTCCAGTGGGTCGTGTCAAATAGGTCGTGCTGACGGAACTCCAGAAGTTGTTATCATTGATGCCGAAGTACCACCAAGTAAGTACGGTCATTTGAGTCACAAAGGATGCATTGGTCGAATGGGTTACAAAAGGTCACATAACTCGCATAAGGTCGCATAGATCGCATTGATAGCCATAAGTTTGCATGTCCACAAGATCGCACGGTCGCATTGGTCGGCATATGGTTAATGAAGGAAATTTTATGTAGGTGCTTCACCTTTATCTAACGAGTCTGAGCCATATGTTGAACCACCACCGGTAACTAAACGAGTTTTAAGACCACGAAAGGCATATGTTGAACCTCCGCTTGCAAAAAGAGTAAAAAAAAGGTGAGGGAGAGGGCGAGAGAAAGATGTCGATGGAGAACCTGCAAAAAAGGTAGTTCAAGAACCCTTAAAGAAGGTGGTTCAAGAACCTGAGAAAAGGTGGTTGAAGAACCTGCAGGGAAACAACATTTTGTGTGGAAGTCCAAGGGATTAGGAGAGGCCGGGATAACCCGAGATCCTTTTTTCATTGACGCTAACGGTGAAAAAATGACTGCTCTATATATGTTCCTGAAGACACCTCGACATGAGCGTTGGTGGAAATCTGATCTAGATATTCCCCGAGGTCCAGAGTTTTGGGAGACCATATTAAAGCCCAATGTATGGCTTGAAGATGATGTTAGTTTTTTAAATACTTAGTCATAGAGGTCATTTTGTGTCATATGTATTCATGTGTGTTAATTCTTTTTGCAGCAATTGGATGAGGCGTTGTTGGTGCTGTATTATTGCATGAAGGCATTCCCCATCATATATCAAAATTATTACGGCTGTCCTCTTGCTTTCATGCAGACGCTCATGCTGTGGATGTACAAGGATATGGAAACTTTGCCGGGAATTCTTAGTGAATTTTTAGACGGAAAATATCCATTCAGAACAAGGTACACACCAATGAGTTTTTTCGATGGCTTTGTCTCGATTCCAAACATTCCATCTCTCGAAAGTCGATTTATATCGGTTCATTGGGTAGCAATCGAAGCGGATTTCACGATACGATGCATCACGATATATGACTATCAGAGCAGTATGAAGAAAAATGGCGGTTGATATATTTAAGAATGGAAAATGTATCCCTCCACGCGCGAGTAATGAATGGATACATTATTATGTTTTTTCGGAATGGAAGATGTAAATATTTGGTACATTGTTATTTTTAAAAATTTCTTCATATTATTCGTAAATAATTTTATTTGTGTCATAAGAAATTATTATTTTTTATAGTAATAAAAGAGCCGCAGGGATCCGAGGGTCTTAGAGGGTACAAGGGACAGAGAGGATCCAAGGGTTGCAGGGGTCAAAGGGTCGCAGTGGTAAAAGGGTCAAACGGGTAAAAGGGTCGTAGGGGTCAAGGGACGAAGAGGTTTAAGGGTCACCGAGGGACAAGGGTCGCAGGGGTCCAAGATTCACAAAGGGACAAGGGTCGTAGGGGTACAACGATCGAAGAGGGACAATGATCATAGGGGGTCCAAGAGTCACAGAGGGATAAGGAACGCATGGGTCCATGGGTCCTAGAGGGACAAGGGTCGCAAGGGTCAACAGCGATTACAACGTATTTCTCAAGAAAGCTCAGAAGAATGATTTGGAGGAAATGAGAGAAATGTGGCATTTTTAGAAAAAATTGATGGAAGATGATGAGAGTTAGAGAGAAAGTGTGTTGTTATCGAAACACGGTGGGTGGAAGATTATGAGAGTTAGAGAGAAAGTGTATCGTTATTTGAAAAAAAAAGAAAACGACTTCAATTCGAAAAGAAACGACCTTGACATCGAATTGACGTCAGATGGAATTCAAAATGACATTAGCACACAATTATGTTTTTTCAAATTTTGGTGAAATGTTCGGCGAAAATTTTGGTGAAAATTATACATTTAAAACGCTGCATGGGTCGGAAATATATCAAAGGGTCGTAGGGGTACAGGGGTCGCAGAGGTGTCAAAGGGTCGTAGAGGGGTACAAGGGTCACAGCGGGGTACAAGGGTCAGAGCGGGGTGCAAGGGTCGTAGAGGGGTACAAGGGTCGTAGAGGGGTACAAGGGTCACAGCGGGGTGCAAGGGTCATAGAGGTGTCAAAGGGTCGTGACCTTGTACCTTTGCGACAAGTTTTGATTATTGTGATACGAAACGAAATTTTAAAATAATAACAATAGTTTATTATTTGCAAATACAATGATTTACTAATAATATCAATAAAATTTTAAAAATAATAATTTATCAAGTTATTTACAAATAAATATGACTCAAATCTCTGCGATCCTTGTCCATCTGCCACCCTTGTACCCCTGTGACTGTTGTACCCCTACGACCCTTGTCCCTATGTGACCTTTGTACCTCGTGACCCTTGGACCCTTGCGACCCTTGTCCCTCTGCGACCCTTGTCCCTCTGCAACCCGTGTCCCTATACGACCCTTGTACCTCTACGACCCTTGGACCCGTGCGGCCCTTGGACCCCTGTGACCCTTGTCCCTTTGCGACTCTTGGACCCCTACGACCCTTATACATGTGACCCTTGTCCCTCTACGATTCTTGGACCCCTGCAACCCTTGTCCCTCTGCGACTCTTGTTACAATGATAGTAAATCCACAAAAATAGTGATACTAACAATTTATACTTGCTATTGAATAATAGTAAAAAACCAACCGAACACAAACATGATGTTCAAGTTTAAAGGAATGTTGTTGTTCAAATGAGGTTCAAAACAATAAAAATACAACGAAATTCAAACTGTGTTGTTGGTAGGCCATGTTTGATGGAACAACCGAAGTAGAGGTATTGATGAATTGGAGACCAGTTCAACTTTGAGAGAACAACCTTCGTTCAGTCCATGATCATGACAAAACTTTGTCCAACCCCCGCTGATGCTAGCACCACCACGTTTCATAGGCATTAGATATGCCTCCCACGTAAATCCTTAATTGATTATCAGATGTATCTTCATCATCTATCGTAAAAACCTCTCGCCCTCGCAAACCCTATCGGAAGTGTTTGTGATAACCGAATAAATTTACAATGACGCCAACTAATGCATCTATGGCCAGATTTGATGAATCGGATAATTCGGTTTAAGGTCACTTACCTATGCATCTACGGCCAGATTTGAACGCGTGACTGGTACCTCGAGCAAAATTCTCTTAGCAGAACAAGATGAACCTACTTCTGCGGGTGATGGTGATATAGATGATGCATATTTTAGATTATACATATCATCTTCGAAACTGGTGAAGTGAAAGACCATGTCACCTTCGTGACGGAAAACTACGAAATCCCGAATACGAAAAATCATGGTCCTTGGAGAAATATTTCCATCAATCAATGAATCTGGAGCCATCTATCTTGGCTTCCCATGTTTGTTAGACACATCCGATTTTAGCGTTTCCATGTTTTTTCCCTCGTTTTCCCGTAAATATGCTCATCGAAGAATTTCTTCTGAATGTCCTATAACAAATCTATACATTCTGTGCATTCTCTACATGTAACATACCTAAAGAGAGAGATGAAGGAGATTACGAGGCAGTTCTTAAGAAAACTCAGACGAATGATTTGGAGAAAATGAGGGAAATGTGGCATTTTCCGAAAAAATAGATGGAAGATGATGAGAGTTAGAGGGAGTGTGTGGTTATTCGAAAAAATATGGGTGGAAGATGATGAGAGTTAGAGAGAGAGAGAATGTGTTATTATTTGAAAAAAGAAAATGGCTAGAATTCGAAAAGAAATGACCCTGACATCTAACCGACGTCAGATGGAATTCGAAAAGACATGACCACACAGTTATGTTTTTCAAATTTCGGTGAAAAGTTGGACGGAAATTTTGGTGAAAATTATACATTTACAACGCCGCATGGGTCGTAGAGGTGTCAAACGGTCGCAGGGGTACAAGGGTCGCAGAGGGTTACAAGGGTCGAAGGGGTACAAGGATCGCAGAGGGGTACAAGGGTCGTAGAGGGTAACATGGGTCGAAGGGGTATAAGGATCGCAGAGGGGTACAAGGGTCGTAGAGTTGTCAAAGGGTCGCGAACCTTGTATCTCTGCGACCGTTTTTGCTTGTTGTGATACGAAACAAAATTTAAAAATAAAAAAAATAATTTATTATTTATAAATATAACTATTTACAAATAATATGAATAAAATTTTAAAAAGAATAATTTATAAAGTTATTTACAAATAAATATGACTCAAATCTCTGCGTGGCCATGGTACCGTGAAAAACTTCTGAAAAAGGAGTGCCCATGGTCCCGTTAAACATCATGTCACCTTTGTGACAAAAAAGTACGCAATCCCCAATACAAAAGTTTTGGTAATTAGATAAATCTTTCCATCCATTAGTGAATCTGGAGCCATCCAACTTGATTTCCCATGTTCTGTTAGACACATTCGATTTAAGCGTTGCCGTGTTGTTGTCCCTCGTTTTTCCGTAAATATACTCATCGAAGAAGATCTTTAGAATGTCTTGTAACAAAAAACGAAAAACAAAGTCAAATCTATACATTCTTTACATGTAACATACCGACAGAAAGGCAAATGAAGAAGATTACAAGGTAATTCTCCAGATAGTGCGGAAGGATCTCTTGGAAGTAATGAGAGAAATGTGGCATTTTTGGAAAAAATGGATGGAAGATGATGAGAGTTAGAGAGAGAGAGTGTGTGTGTCGTTATTCGAAAAAAGATGGATGGAAGATGATGAAAGTTAGAGAGAGAGAGAGAGTGCGTCATTATTTGAAAGAAAGAAACATAAGGAATTCGAAGAGATATTACCCTGACATCGTATCGACGTCAGATGGAACCCCAAAAGACATGACCACACGGTTATATTTTTTCAAATTTTTATGAAAAGTTCTGCGGGAATTTTGGTGAAAATGATACATTTACGATGCCGCATGGGTCGAATGGTCTCATATATTGATCAATAGGTGCAAACTCGGTGAATTTACGAGTTTATAATGATAAAATGAACAAAACCAATAAAAAATACATTTACAACGTTAAACTAATTAATACCAATTGAAGGTCGCATGGGTCGCTTGGTCGCATATATTAATCAATAGATACGAACTCGACAAATTTATAGATTTATAATGATAAAATTACCAAAACCAATCAAAACAATATGTTTACAACGTCAAACTAATTAATGTCAATTAAGAGTTGTATGGGTAGCTTGGTCGCATATATCAATCAATAGATGCGAACTCTACGAATTTTCAAATCTATAATGATAAAATGACAAAAACCAATAAAAAATACATTTATAACGTCAATCAATGGTTAAAACAGATTATTGACCATGTTTCCCAAGTTGTGTATAACCAATACCTGTGTTTCAAAAGTGAAAGTAGTGTTTTAAGAACTCGTCGGATGATGTGAGCATTTTTCAAAAAATTTCATTTAACATTTTGTTCAAATGTCGATGTTATTTATATTATTGTCTACATTGATTCTAAAATAGACATATACAACTCAAATATATTGATAATGGCATTTTAAAAAGAAACACATGGGTCGCATGGGTCTTGTGGTCGCATATATGGATCAATAGATGCGAACTCGACGAATATACGGGTTTATAATGATAAAACGGCAAAAAATCAAAACAATACATTTAACCTTTAATCAATGGTTAAAACAAATTATGACCCATGTGTCCTAAGTTGTATATAACCAATGGTTGTGTTTAAAAAGTGATAGTAGTGTTTTAAGAACTCCTCGGATGAGTTTGAGAACAGTGGAAAAAATATATTTAACATTTTGTTTAAATATCGATATTATTAATAATATTGTGTACATTGATTCTAAATTAGACATATACAACTCAAATATATTGATAATGGCATTTTAAAAACGAAACGTGTGGGTCGCATGGGTCGATTCGTCGCATATATGGATCAATAGATGTGAACTCGACGAATTTACAGGTTTATAAAGTTAAATGTCAAAAACCAATCAAAACAATGCATTTACAACATTAATCAAAGAATCTGCACACATTTTGTTTCCACTAGAGAGATAATTCATTAGTTGAGAGTTATCTCCTACCATGTACTCCGACTTCCAGTCTTCTGCTTTTTTCTTGTTTTGTATTGTAGTCCAGAGTTATATCCTACCATGTACTTCGCCTTCCAATCACATTTTAAGAGTGCCCAAACACCGTCACCTAGGTCACCCCCGCAACTCGTCAATGACTGCATAGAGACCGAGTGCACCGATTACCAAGACCTTGAGTAACATATAGATAGCACGATGCCCTGTGTTGACCATGTCACCTGCGTCATGCAGGTCACAAAGGTCAAAAAGATTTTTCATAGAAATCGGGGTTAGATACACATATTAATAGAAGAGACATAGACGTTAACTTATAGAAATTGGTTAGAAAGGTCGCATGGGTCGCAAGAGAGGATTCTAATAGCAAAATGACAAGTCACATGTGTAGGAAGGGTAACATGGGTCGGAAAACAGGAGTCTGATTGCAAAACGACAAGTCACATGGGTCGGAAGACAGGAGTCTGACAACAAAATGACAAGTTACATGAGTCGCATGGGTCGCACATGGGTCATATGTGGTCGCATTGGGTCGCATGGGTTGGCTGAGTCGCATAAGGGTCATATTGGGTTGCATGAGTTGGTTGGGTTCCTCCTTAAACTTGATTCTAATTTAATCCAATCGAGGGTCGCATAAGGGCTCTTATTGGGTTGCATGAGTCGAATGAGTTCCCGTCTAAACTTGATTCTAATTTAATCCAATTGAGGGTAGCATAAGGGGTCATATTGGGTTGCATGAGTCGGATGGGTTTCCGTTTAAACTTGATTCTAATTTAAATCAATTGAGGGTCGACGATTTTATGGATTTCACATAATTACGAACAATAGATGCAAACTAAGACATTGTCAACGTTTAAAGATGGATTTATTTATAATGATTGACAAGGATCACATAAGGTTTCAATGGTCAAAAAGGTTACAAAAAAGGAAAGAAAAGAAAAAAAAAGGTTACATAATGTCTTAAAGGTCACAAAGGTCGAATTTGCCGAGTTTAGAGACACATCAGAGCCCTCCCCCGTAAAATATAGTCGTGTGTGACTCAACGCCTTCTCCAAGTTGACCTCCAACCATGACCTTAGGTACCACGGATACAACACAATGTCTGGGTCTGCCGATTACCAAGACCTTATGTAATGCAAATACCGCGCAATGTCATCCATGCACGTTTAAGTACTTGTGTGTATCTGCATAGAGACCGAGTCCGATGATTACCAAGACCTTGAGTAACACATTGAACACACGATGCCATGCGTCCACCATGTGACCTTCATGACAAAGGTCAGAAAGGTAACAAATATTTTTTAGAGAATTTACGGTTAGAGACTTAGACGAAGAGATGAGAGAGATGGGATTCTCCCGATTAATTGTCATCTAAAATGGGTGTGATTGTGAGACTTAGAGAATTTGATGAACCTTTTAATATATTGGTAACAGAGATGTGTCGCAATGGTCTTGAGTGTGGAATTAGTAAAATAAAAAGCATAGATTGCATTGGAAAAGCCAAAAGTCTGACATCAGTAGCCATTGGCACGATACTCCATGAAAAATCCTTTCACGATTAATATGGTTTGCATTGGAAAAGCCAGTATTCTGACATCGAAAAGACTAGTCGCAAGGGTCGCAATGGCCGCAATAGTCACATGGGTCAAAAAGGTCGAAACAGTCATAATGGTCGCAACTTTCACAATGTCTGCAAGGGTTAAATTATAATGAAGAATTTATCGAATTATAATGATGAAAGTCACAAAAGGTTTGATCAAAATAATACAAATAATATAACATTACACAGTAACAAACCTTTCTTTTTTTTTTGAAGTTGGCATTGTCTTGGTTGTCACGTTCCAAACACTGTCAGTGATGCTGGCATTTAAATCCGTTTGTCTCGACGAAGATGAGGTTTGTCTCGATGAAGATGAGGCCTCCCACTTCACCTTTTCTCAGCCAGCATTGTACAATGCCAATGTATCATATTTGATGGCATTAAGAAGAAAATAAAGTGCTAAAAAGGAGATTGTGGTGATGACTTTGAACATTATAGGAGGCCTCCAGGGTGGTTGCACCTGTTTAGAGAAAGAAATCTCGGATCTATCGCGAATCATCAGCTCGACAATGATAGGAAAAGCTTCAATTACCTTTTTATTGATGTCGGAGTGGCTATACGATAATGGAAATACATGCATAAATTTGTTGTTATGAATGCAACATTTGTGACAGGAGTGTACAACGGAGAATTAATTGTGACGACCGCGCAAGATGGTGAACATCACCAATATCCTACTGCATGGGGAATAATCGATATAGAGAAGGACGAATCATAGATGTTGTTTATGTCAAGGTTGAAAGAGGTGATATCGGATGGACGTGATGTCGTTGTGATATCTGATTGCCATAAAAGCTTGATCAAAGTAGTCAAACAAGTGTATAAACAAGTTGATAAATGTTTTTGTGCGTGTCATATATCGCAAAGTATAGAGAGCTACGTCAATAAATGGCATGGTAGAAAGACTTCAAAGGGTGATATTGTCACGAAAATGTTCTTCAAATGTGCAGCAACATACACAATGAACGATTTTGATGTGCTATTAAATTGTTTGAACCAGGTACAAATATGACTTTTGTGACTTTTGTGACTATTGTGACCTTATTTACCAATTTGACCTTTGTTACCTTTGCGACCCTTGTACCCCTGCGACCCTTGTACCCCTATGACCCTTGTACCTCTGTGACCCTTGTACCTCTGTCTGACCCTTGTACCTCTGCGACCCTTTGACCCCTCTGTGACCCTTATACCTCTGCAACCCTTGTACCTCTGCGACCCTTGTACCTGTGCAACCCTTGTGACTATGGTGACCTTTGTGAAAATTTTGACCTTTGTGTCCTTTGCGCAGGTATCCAAATTCAAAGTATTTGAAGAAAGAGAAACTTGAACCCGTTAAGTGGGCAAGATGCAAATTTAAGGGTGAAAGGCAAAACTTATTAACTACTAATGGGACCGAGTCAATAAGTTCAACGTTGAAGAAGTAAAAAAAGTTCTCGATCCTAGGGCATTTAGATCTTCATGTGATGATTCTAAAAATTTAACACCATAAGTTGAGAAAACGTTACAAGAACAGCTTGGACAAGCATCCAAGTATGAGGTTATTCAATTAAACATGCTGAATGATGAGTATGAGGTGAGAAATGAGATGGGTAGAAAATTTGTAGTGAGTCTTAAAAAAAGAATGTGCGACTGCAAAATTTTTGATGTGGATAAGTATTCATGCGGTCACGCAATTGCAGCTGCACATAAGGTTGGTAAAGGTCACAAGATACCAGAACTATGTTCAACATACTACCTTTGGGAGATATGGCATTTGAATTTCCAAGAAATCGTGTATCCGGTTCCTGATTGCAGTGATTGGAACATTCCTCCTCAATATTCTGAAGTTACGGTTCTACCTCCTATGGTTGCTGAGAAAAGGCAAAGTGGGAGGCCTAAAGAGAATCATTATCCCTAACCCGAAGAGGCTCAGAGAAATACCCCATCTTCGTCGAGACAAAACCCATCTTTGTCGAGACAAACGGGTTCAAATTCCAGCATCACTCACAGTATTTGGAACGTGACAACCTAGACAACGCCATCTTCAAAAAGGGAAAGGTTTGTTAGTGTGTAATATTATATTATTTGTATTATTAGTTTGTAATATTATATTATTTGTATTATTTGGACTAAACCTTTGTGACTTTCATCATTATAATTCAATAAATTCTTCAATTTTGCATCTATGTGACCTTTGTGACTCATGTGGCACATGCGACCCTTGCGGACATTGCGACCTTTGCGACCATTGCGAACCTTGCGACCTCTGTGACTTATGCGACCCGTGCGATCCTTGCGGTCATTGTGAAAATTGCGACCCATGTGACCCACTAGTCGTTTCGATGTCAGACTTCTGACTTTTTCAATGCTAGCTATGTTTTTTTTATGAATGACTCACTAAAGACCCTTGCATCACATCGTTTCGATGTTAGACTTTTGTCTTTTTGACACTCTCTGACCATCAATCACTGTTACCCCTATATTAAAAGGTTCATCAAATTCTATAAATCTCACAATCACACCCATGTGAGATGAGATTGAATCGGAAGAATCGTATCTCTCTCCTCTTTTCGTCTAAGTCTATAACCCTAAATTCTCTGAAAAATGTTTGTTACATTCGTGACCTTTCTGACCTTCGTCACGAAAGACACATGGTGGACATAGGGAATCGTGTTGTCTATGTGTTACTCAAGGTCTTAGTAATCGTCAGACTTGGTCTCTATGAAGATACACACAAGTCATTACAACGTATATTGAGGATATTGTATTGTATCTGCACAACATAAGGTCTTGGTAATCGGCAGACTCAGAATGTTCTGTACCTGCGGTACTTAAGGTCACGGTTGGAGGTGAACTTGGAGATGCATTGAGTCACACTTGACTCTCTTTACCTTTGTGACCTTTGAAACGTTATGTTAGCCGTTTACTTTTCTTTTCTTGAACTTTTTCTAACTTTTGCAATCTTCTTTTTTTTCCTTTTTTGTAAACTTTGTGACATTTGAGACCTGTGTGATATTTGTCAATCATTATAAATATATCAATATTTAAACGTTCAAAATGTTTTATTTTGCATCTATTGCTGTAATTACATGAAATCCATAAAATCGTTGAGCTTCATTTGGAATAAATTACAGTCAAGTTTAAACGGGAACCCATTCGATTCATGCGGCCCAATATGACCCTTATGCGACTCTCCATTGGATTAAATTATAATAAAGTTTAAACGGGAACCCGTCCGACTCATGCGATCCAATATGAGCATTGTGTGACCATCAATTGGATTAATTAGAATCAAGTTTAAACGGAACCCATCCCACCCAATGCGACCACATATGACCCTTGTACGACTCATGAGCCCATTTGACTCATGCGACTCATGCGACCCATGTGACTATTATGACTCGTCGCTTTGATGTTAGAATCATGTCATCCAACCCATGTGACTTGTTGTTTCACTGTTAGACTCCTATCTTCCGACCCATGAGACTTGTCGTTTCGCTGGTAGACTCCTGTCTTCCGACCCATGTGACCCTTCCGACCCAAGTCTATAATTTAACGTCTATGTCTTTTTCCCTTAGTCTGCATATCTAACACCAATTTCTATGAAAAATCTTTTTGACCTTTGTGACCTTCATGAAAAAGGTGACATAATGGACGCAGTGCATCGTGTTGTCTATGTGTTACTCAAGGTCTCGGTAATCAGCGGACTGGGTCTCTATGTAGTCACTGACGAGTTGCGAGGGTAACCTAGGTGACGGTGTTGGGTCACTCTTGAAATGTGATTGGAAGATGAAGTACATGGCAGGAGATTACTGTGGACTGCAATACCAAACAAGAAAAAAGCAGAAGACTGGAAGACAGAGTACATGGTATGAGATAACTCTCGGCTAATGAACTATCTCTCCAGTGGAAATAGAATGTGTGCAGAGTCTTGGAGTCACACTTCTATTATCGGCATTAAGAATCAATGTTGACAATAAAATCAATAATATCAACATTTGAACAAAATGTTAAACGTATTTTTTGAGATTTTCTCAAACACATCCGATGAGTTCTTAAAACACTACTATCACTTTTGTAACACATGCATTCGATCTACACTAGTTGGGACACATGGATCATAATCCATTTTAACAATTTATTGACGTTGTAGATGTATTATTTTAATTGGTTTTGTCATTTAATCCTTATAAATAAAAAATTTCTTTGGGTTCGCATCTATTGATCCATATGTGCGACCAAGCGACCTATGCGACCCATGCGTTTCTTTTTAAAAATTTCATTATCAATATATTTGAGTTTTATATGTCTAATAAAGAATCAATATAGAAAATAATATAAATAATATTGACATTAGAACAAAATGTTAAATGTATTTGTTTGAATTTTTCTCAAACTCATATGACAGGTTCTTTAAACACTACTATCACTTTTGAAATGCATGTATTCGTTCTACACTACCTAAGAAACATGAAACATGGGTCATAATCTGTTTTAATCATTCATTGACCTTTTAAATATATTATTTTTAATTGGTTTTTGTCATTTAATCCTTATAAATCCAAAATTTTGTCGAGTTCACATCTATTGATCCATATATGCGACCAAGCGACCCATGCGACCCATGCGTTTCTTTTTTAAAATGTCATTATCAATATATTTGAGTTGTATTTGTCTAATTAAGAATCAATATAGACAATAATATCAATAATATTTACATTTGAATAAAATGTTTAAAGTATTTTTTGAATTTTTCTCAAACTCATCCGATGGGTTCTTAAAACACTACCATCACTTTTGAAATACATGCATTCGTTCTACACTACTTAGGACACATTGATCATAATCCATTTTAACCATTTACTGACATTGTGAATGTATTATTTTGATTGGTTTTTGTCATTTAATCTTTATAAATCCCAAAATTCGTCGAGTTTGTTCTATTCATCCATATATGCGACCATGCAACCCATGCGACCCGTGTGTTTCTCTTTTAAAATGTCATTATCAATATATTGGAGTTGTATATGTCTAATTATGAATGAATATAGACAATAACATCAACAATATTGACATTTGAACAAAATGTTAAATGTATATTTTGAAGTTTGTTCCTTCTCATCCGACGGGTTCTTAAAATACTACTATCACTTTTGAAACACATGCATTCGTTCTACACTACTTGGGGCACATGCATCATAATCCGTTTTAACAATTGATTAACACTGCAAATGTATTATTTTGATCGGGTTTTATCATTTAATCTGTATAAATCCATAAATTCATCGAGTTCGCATCTATTGATCCATATATGCGACCAATGCGACCTATGTGACCATCAGTCGACATTAATTAGTTTGACGTTGTAAATGTATTATTTTGATTGGTTTTTTATCCTTTTATCCTTTTAAATCCATAAATTCGTCGAGTTAGCATCTATTGATCCATATATGCGACTAAGCGACCTATGCAACCCATGCGATCATCGAATTGCATTAATTAGTTTGACGTTGTAAATGTATTGTTTTGACTGGTTTTTGTCTCTTTATCAATTTAAATCCATAAATTCGTCGAGTTTGCATCTATTGATCCATATATGCAACAAAGCGACCAATGCGACGCTGTAAATGTATTATTTTCATAATGCTACCCATGCGACGTTGTAAATGTATTTTCATAATGTGACCCATGCGACCAAGCGACCCGTGCGACCAAGCGACCCATGCAACACTATAAATGTATTATTTTCACCATGCGACCCATGCAATTTTCAAATTCCATTTGACATTGATTCGATGTCAGGGTTATATCTTTTCGAATTGCAGCCTCTGAATAACGACTCTCTCTCTCTCTCTCTCTATTTCTCATGATCTTCCACCGATCTTTCGCTCTAACACTTACAATCTCGTGGCTTCGAAAATGCCATATTTCCCTCATTTCGTCCAAATCATTCTTCCGAGCTATCTGAAGTACTACCTTGTAATCTCCTTCATCTGTCTCTCTATCAATATGTTACATGTACAGAATGTACATATTTGACTTTGTTTTCGTTTTTTGTTACATGACATTCCGAAGAACTTCTTCGATGAGCATATTGAAGGGAAAACGCGGGACAACAACACAGTAACGCTTAAATCGGATGTGTCAAACAAAATAGGGGAAGTCAAGTTGGAAGGCTCCAGATCCACTAATGGACGGAAAGATTTCTCTAAGGACCATGATTTTCGTATTGGGGATTTAGTAGTTTTCCGTCACGAAGGTGACATGGTTTTTAACATCACCAGTTTCAGAGAATCATCATCATCTATATCATCATCGTGTGTAGAAGCAGGGTCATACTCCTATGCTCATAAGATTTTCACGATACCAGCCAGGCGTTGAAATTTGGCCGTAGATGCATTGGCAAGTGACTTCAAACCGATTCATCATATATAACTTTGGCTATTTATTCAATTTTTAATCATTTCTACTGATGCATTGGCAAGTGACTTCAAACCGATTCATTTTATTCAATTTTTAAGATAATGCTAATAAAGAATAAAGGAATGACGTGGTCAGCAGATTTAAGGCCCATCAGTCGTGGTGACGTTAGCATCAAAGGGGGTTGGAGAATGTTTTGTCACGAAAATGGGTAGAATGAGCGTTGTTCCCTCACAAAAATGGATAGAATGAGCAACACATGTGATTCGGTTTGTCCCTCCAACAGGGTCTAACAATAACATAGTTTGATTTCAGTTGTATTTTGATTGGTTTAAACCTCCCTTGAACAACAACATTCCCTTGAACTTGAATTTCATGTTTGTATTTGGTTGGTTTTTTACTATTATTCTTGAGTTAGTATTATTGTTAGTATCACTATTATTGTGGATTTACTATTATTGTAACAAGGGTCTCAGAGTTACAAGGATCGTAGAGGTACAAGGGTCAAAGGGGTACAAGGTAGAGGGACAAGGGTCGTAAGGTCCAAGGGTCACAAACGTACAAGGCTCACAGAGGTCCAAGAGTCGCAGAGGTACAAGGGTCAAAGAAGGACAAAGGTCGTAGGGGTCCAAGGGTCACAAAGGTACAAGGGTCGCGGAGGGACAAGGGTCACGGAGGGGTATCCCTATACACCGAGACTAATGGCATCAAATCATGTCATCCTTAAAATTGATTCATATTTATTTTTCAATAACTTGATCAATTATTATTTTTAACTTTTGATTCATATTATTTGTAAATAATTTGATTTGTAAATAATAAATTATTTTTATTATTTTCAAAATTTGATTCATATTACAACAGTCACAAGGGTCACAAAGGTACAAGGGTCGCAGAGACACTACAAGAAAAATAAGATTTCGGGACTGACTTTGCGGATTGAATCAGCCGTCCCTAAATTTAGGGACGGATTAGGGATGATTTAAGCATGGAATAATAAATCCATCTCTAATCCACCCGAAAATTTGCAGACAGCATAGTTGTCCCTAAGTCGTCCGTAATTTGGGACGGATTCGAGACCACTTTCACGGGCGTCCGCAATTTGCGGACTTATTCGAGACGGTTCGTCGGGAAATATTTATCTTAGTCCGTAATCCGTCCATAATCGGTCTTAAAATTTTCTATTTCATCTCTCCTCTTCTACCCGTTTCTCACACAGAAATCTCATATATATCTTTGCATATCTTGTTATCGTTTCTGATTACAATGGCATCATCATCGAGATCGAATATTTTCGTTTCGAGACAGTGGATATATAGATGAATTCATCCGGAAACTATATTTAAGAGGGTTTACTCCAAATTATTTATTTGGTTGTCTCATGGAGAGAATTTTGCACCACGACCCAATAATGTTGTGGAAATTTTAGTAGGGGTATTGTAAATCATGAAGTGTTTAGACTTTTCAAGATGTAGAAATAAACCCTTATATAGAAATGGTGTCAAATGCATTCGTTGAAAGAAACGAAGATGAAAATATTGAAGAAGATCCGAATGAAGAAGCAAAAAGTTTTGTTGAAATGTTAGAAAGTACTAGGCATCCACTTTATGATGGTTGTAGAAGTGGTCTTTCACGGTTGTCTTTATATGCACGGTTGATGAATTTGACGACTGAAAATAATCTTTCTGATAATTGCATGGATTCTATATCGCAATTAGTAAGAGATTATTTCACCGAAGATAATAATGCAGCCGAGTCATATTATGAAACAAAGAAGATGATGAGATCATTGGGTTTATTGCCGTATCAAAAGAGTGATGTTTGCCAAGACAACTGTATGATTTTCTGGAAAGAAACTTCGGATTTGATCAATTGTCGATTTTGTGGAAAACATCGATTTTATTTGACAAGAAATCGAAAATCGGTTCTGTTTCATCATATGTGGTATTTTCCAATTACAGACAGGATAAAAAGATTGTATCAATCAGAGAAGACCGCAAGCGACATGAGATGGCATGACGAGCATTCAAGTCTTGACGGAGAAATGTGTCATCCCTCAGATGGTGAGTCATCCCTCAGATAGTGAAGTGTTGAAACACTTTAACAAGGTATATCTTGATTTTGCAGCTAAGAGTCGAAACATTTATTTAGACCTCTGTACTGATGGTTTTAATCCATTCGGGATGTCTGGGAGAAATTATTCGTTGTGGCCAGTTATTATGACACCGTATAATTTACCACCAGATATGTGCATGAAGCGTGAGTTTTTGTTCTTAACAATATTGATTCCCGAGCCTAATCATCCGAAAAGAAGTTTGGATATATCGTTCTTTACTTCTTACTACTTCGAGCCACATGTTCAAACGCGAAGTAGAATCCTGACATATGTTTTGATGGTGGTGTGTCATTTTTATATCTAGTACCAGATGTTCCATATATATTTTTCGGAGTTGGTCGAAGAGCTGGTAAGGCGAAAGAGATATGGCTATCACAACGAGATCTAGACATCGCACATACGTATTTTTCTCAACTGTGAATATCTACGACCTTTTGAAAGGTAAAATCCTATAAATATATAGATTCGATTGCGTATGCGTATTTTATTTGTAATATTAACATAATATTTCTGACATTTTTCAGGATGTTTGATGATGTATTGAAGAATACATATATGAATATTGATGAATCCCAACTCCAAGAACTTAAAAAAAGAGATTTCTCCACATGGATAAGAGTCCAAGAACTTAAAGAAAGAGATTTCTCCATATGGATAAGACAATATGTAAGTAAAATGATAGATATATATTATTGTTAAAGGAAAAGATTTCTCCACATGGATAAGACGTTTATATCGATGATTATTTCATTTAATACAGATTGAGATTGGCAATCACCCGTTATGGCTACACGATCTTGTTAAAGGACCAACTGTAAAAGTTACGAGTTGGCCAATGTATTTTACACGTGGTTACAACTTTCATACTTACGAGCACAGAAAATTGAAGTCAACTATGAACTACGGTGTATGTGTGAAAGGTGAAAGCTATTGTGAATCGACCGACGAACCAGATTTTTATGGGATTTTGAAAGATATTTTGCGATTGGAATTTCCAAGTATTAATACTAATCCAAAAAATTTCTTTTTGATACCACGTATGATATTTTCGAATATGTTGACTTATATTTTCCATCTTTGTAGGTTACGTCGGTTTAAGAGTGTTGTTATTCCGATGTGATTGGTTCGATCAATAAACGGTCGCAGAACAAGAATAAACAAATCAGGTGTCGTAAAAATTAACTCTACAAGAAGATATTGCAAAATACGAGCTTTTTATTCTAGTGTCACAAGCCGATCAAGTTTGTTACGTTTCCTATCCACATATGAGACGATCTTCAGGTTGGCGTTTCGCAATGAAGATACTTCCAAGGGATAAATTTATCGACAACACAGAAGAACAACAATTGGCCATGCAATAACAAACCACCGAGATTGTTGATATTGATGAAGTTACAATTGAAGCATTGGCACATTGTCAAGTCGAAGAAATTGAAGATGAAGAGATAGAATGAAATGAAAAAGATGAAGAATTTGAATCAAATTCAGAATCACAAGAATCAACGAAAGAATTATGTGATTTTGAATCAAATTCAGACATTTAAAGAATTGTTATTCTTAACTTTATATTGCATTAACGAAATATATATATTGGTCCGTTCTCGTCCCTCATGAAATATATATATAAGATTTTATGAATTGTTCCCTCGGTCGAATCCTGTCCCTCGGTCGAAACCCGTCCCTTGGTCGAATCCCGTCCCTCGGTCGAAACCCGTCTCTCGGTTGAATCAAGTCCCTCGGTCGAATCTCGTCCCTCGATCAAAACCTATCCCTCGATCGAAACCCGTCTCTCGGTCGATTCCCATTCCTCAGTCGAACCCGTCCCTCGGTCGAATCCTATCCGTCCCTCGGTCGAATCCTGTCCACGATCGAATATCCTGTTTGCGGAGGGCATCGGGTTGAAAAAGGGTGTCGGTCTGGAATTCCGGACAAGTTGCGTGTACCGTCTTGAAACTGCCTCGAATTTCTGGACGGGTCGCGACCGCCATCCGAAAACGGTCTCTAAATTCTTGACGGGTCGTGACCCCCGTCCAGAATTAGTCTGCAATTTCCAGACGGGTTCCGACCCCTGTCTGAAATTAGTTGGCAATTTTCGGACGAGTCGCGACCCCCGTCCAAAAATTTTTATAAATTCCGGCTTCCAACCCCATTTCCTCACTTCGCATTTCAGCCGAAAATCAACTCCCCTCTTCGACGGTTTGTTCTCAGTCCGCCGCTTGTCCGCCGTTCGTCTGCCTGCCGTCGGCCGTCAATCCGCCGACCGTCGAGTAAGGGTTTTTCTCGGTTCTATCGATCATTTTTTATACGAGAGAGTGTTGATTTAGGCTTATTTTTGACAGTCCGTCCGCTCATCCCGATGCCGATCCGCTGCCCGTCCGCACCGATCCGCCGTCCGTTGCCGCCTTTCCGCCGGTCCGTCCGCCGTCCATCCCCGCCTTTCCGAGGTATGGGTTAAATTTGCATATATTAAGTTTATGGAAATATATATGTTTGTGGTATATAAGTTTGTGAAAATATATACATATTGTGGAAATATATACATATTGTGGAAATAATATGTTTGCATCCTTAGTCTAATGAAGAAAATTTGAAGAATTGAATATATATGTATGTATTAAGTTATGTAGATTATTTATTCGATAAAATGCCTAAATCAAATATACGTGTATTAAGTTATGTAAATTAGGTGTTCGATGAAATGTCTAAATCAATATACGTATTATTAAGTTATTTTGTTAAAAACATATATTAAAAGCATATATTAAGTTATATGTTTTTTTAAAATTAAAACACATATATAAAATTATATATGTTTTTAAAATTAAATTGAAATTAATTAATATTCAATTAGCAATTAAAATTTTTAATATAAACATTGAATTAAATTTTTATATAATCTTTTAAATTACAATTTTAGTATGTCGCGTCGTGTTGGAAGAGGCGGTAACAACAGAAACTGCTCAACATCTGAAGAAAGTGCTAATAGTCCACAACACCAGAGACAATCGGATGTAGTATATTCGAATTTTATGAATTCGAATTTATTTTCGACACTAGATCGGCACAATATATGTCGTATCCCTTCTAACAGCAGATGCCACTGCCGGTCGAGCCAATGATGTATCACGAGCCTCCGATGCATCAAGAACCAACGTTGGAAGAGCTTTTAGCGATGGATGAGGAAAGACGCAAACTTCCTCGTATAGATCCAGATTCTTTATACGACGTACTTTGGTATAAACTAAATTTAAATTTAATTTTGTAACTACTTAATGACCAAGTCTTAATTTACTTTTAATTTTGTTTTAATAGGTTTGGTAGTAAACAATTAATCGTCATATCACATAGACGATAAAAGCTGATTATGATCGTCCATGTTATAACTGGACGCAAACCGATCTCAAAATAAAGGAACAATGGTGGAAAGCTTTCGTGACATGATATTTAAATATTCATTTCATTATAAATTTTAAACTTAAAATAATATTTCAATAAATAATTATTTCATTATTTTCACCTAATTTGTTATTGCGATCCTGCAATAACCGGACTAGTAAAGTCCGAATTTCAAAAGCATGGGGCAATACGACTGAAATCTCTTGTACACGTTACAAAAATAGAGTAGGAGACAAAAAGTGTAAAACCTCTTTGGGTTCCAGATAATGTATGGGAACAGATGCTTGTCTATTGGGAGGATCCTATCGTTAATGAGAGAAGTCAGCGCGCTAGTCGATCCCAACGTTCTGATAGAGCGGATATGGGATAAGTACCCATACTGCTAGTTTTATTATGAGTGACATTTTCTTAATAGGCAAAACATGATTTTTAAATTTTTTTTAGGTGAAAGAAAAGGGATGTGAACCGTCGTACGTGGAATTTTTGGAACGTACACACAAGAAAAAATCTGACGGTTCGTGGGTAGATGCCAGGGCGAAAACAATGCACGACGATGTTGTGAACATGACATCGGAACGAGTGTCCTAAATACTGCCAAGAAAAGATGGGACACAATCGACTCTTTCTCAAGAAGAATACAACGAGATGTATTTCCAGGTAAATTTATTATAATTTTACAATAAATTTTTTATTAGTAATTTAGATTTAAATTAAATTTCAATATTTCTTTTGTAGCACGTAACACCGTACAAAGGTTGCTTATTTGGTCTTGGAAAAATGACATCAAAACATGCGAGTTCCTCCAAAGGCAAGGAAAAGGTCGCGACCGAGGAATTTCGAAACACAATCTCGAAGATGCAAGAACAATTAGAGCAACAAAGTTCACAATTAGAACAACAAAGTTCAGAGTTCAACGCTCTGCAAAGAGAAGTTGAAAGATCAAGAAGGGAACGTCAGCAGTGGTTCAGAATGATGAAGGAACACATGCCCACTATCAATTGGGATATGGCCGAAAACAATGACGATGACGATGATAATTCCCAATTACCACAACTAGTTTGTAAATAGATAATTTTAATATTGTATAAATACTGATTATTTAATTTCAAATTTTAATTTTAATTTAAAAATTTGTTTTTTTTATTTTTAAAAAAAAATCGGATGGGAACAATGCCGTCCGAGAATTTTAAGGACGGGACCGTCCGGAAATTTTAAGCACGATATACGTCCGGGTTTCACGTCGATTTCTGGACTACCCTTTCGTTCGAAATTGTGGACGGTTTACGCACTAAATATTCTGTATGTATTTGCGGACGGATTGCAGACAGATTGCGGATGGATATATGTTGGCGACGCTCGTTTTCGGACGGTTTCCTACTGTCCCTAATGATCATCTCGTTTTCATACGTATTTCTTGCACGATTTAGGAAACGTTTTTGATACATATGTGATGTTTTACGTATGATTCCGTATCCGTTTTACTTGCTTTCGTGCTTCCCATGTTCTTATAGGTTTTTACGCGTATTTGGACCATTTTGGAGCTAAAGGAACATGCACGGAGCTAAGGAGCAACTTTGGGGATCATCACGGGACAAACGGGACGAGATTGAGCATGGAAAAGCCTCACCCGGTCGGGCACAACCCTTGCACGATCGGGCAAAACCTACGGCCAATTGTGTGGACCATTTAGCACGACTCGGGCAAGCATTCCCGAACTTAGGAGGCTTAAAAGGAGGCAAAAAGACGTCATTAGAGCAGGCTTACAGAGGAGAAGAATTCAGCGAAGATAGAGGAGATTCTTGCGAAGAGATAATGGAGGAGCATTGGAGATCAAGCAGCACCACTTCGGTTTTGTTTGGTTTTTATGTTCCTTAGACTTTCTACTATGTTTATGTTTCTTTACAGACGCATGAGCGAGTAGTTTGTTTGTTTTAGGAGAAGGGATTAGCCCTTGGCTATCTCGAGACCGCTTTTGATCTATTTTGAATGCATCTTCCCGTTTTAGTTTATCTATTCTCTGTCTGAGTGCTTTAATTTACTTGTGTTTGCGCTGATCACGTAGATGCATGTGTTAGGGATTAGGAGAAGGACCGAAAGGAGAATTCTAGTCCTAGAAGATCAGGTTTAGAACAGTCGAGGTTAGGCCACGAAAGTAGGGTAGCAACGGTTGAGGGTGAACGGGCGAATCACAGAGTTTATGGGTTTAGTTCATGGTGTCAGCCACGAAAGTAGGGGGCAGCTTGTCTAGATCACGTGTCTATGCCTTGAGAGAGGGTAGGTATCATGTTAGGATCGTCCGCCTTAGATAGCTTTAACTGGGATTGCATGATAGATAGGTTGATCGTGTGTTTCGGTAGTCTTGTGGTGAAACCAGATTCCTAGGACGTTTGTCTCATCGTTAGAACCCAAGTAGTTTAGTTACTTTCAGTATTTCATTCCTTATTCACCTTCCTTTCGTTAGAAGTTTGATTCGTAGTTCGGGTTTAGGTAGTGTTGCGTAGTCTCTGTGGGATCGACACCTAAGATACTACACACGTGCCGTGCACTTGCGGGTAGATTAGGTTATATTTAACTCTGATACGCATCACCTAATCCGTCTCGAAATAGGTTTGGGGATGGATTAGTGACGGATTCTTCATTCCTTAAACCTTGAATTTCTTGTAGTGAGAGTTACAAGGGTCGTAGATGTACAAGGGTCGTAGATGTACAACACTCACAAAGGTAGAAGGGTCACAGAGATAGAAGGGTCGTAGGGGTCTAAGGATCATATAGATATAAGGGTCACAGAGGGACATGGGTGGCAGAGAATCAAGGGTCAAAGAGGTACAAAGATTATAGGGGTCAATGGGTCGCAAAGGTACAAGGGTTGCAGAGGGGTATCCTTGTACACAGAGACTAATGGCATCCCATCATGTCATCCTTTAAATTTGATTCATATTTATTTGTAAATAACTTAATATATTATTATTTTTTTTAATTTGATTCATATTATTTGTAAATATTTTGATTTGTAAACAATTAATTATTTTTATCATTTTTTAAATTTGATTCATATCACAAAAGTCACAAGGGTCGCCAAGGTACAAGGGTCGCAGAGGAATCCAAGGGTTGCAGATGTGCAATGGACGCAACGATCAAAGGGTCGCAAAGGTACAAGGGTCGTAGAGTGGTCAAAGGACCGCATGGGTCAAAGGGTCGTAGGGGTGAAAGTATCGTAGAGGTAAAAGGGTCGCAGGGGTTAAAGGGTCGCAGAGGTATAAGGGTCGTAGGGGTCAAAGGGTCGCAGAGGTACAAGGGATATAGGGGTCCAAGGGTCACTAGGGTACAAGGGTCGGACGGTCCAAGGATCGCAGGGGTACCTTTCCGACCTTGTACCCCTGTGACCCTTTCATCTGCGAACCTTATACCTCTATGACTCTTTGACCCCTCTGTGACCCTTGTCCCTCTGCGACCCTTTGACCCCTCAACGATCCTTGTACCCACTATTATCTTAGTACCCTTGCGACTCTTTTTTCTTATTATAGAAAATATTAATTTCTTAAGACTCAAATTAATTTATATACAATTAATATGAAACAATTAATATTAACATAATACATATGATACAAAACGACCTATGTGACCTTTATGACACATACGTTAGCCTTTAATATGATCTCCTAATCCTCTGGCCCTCAGGGACAATCTAGGTCATATTTCCACCAACGCTCTTGGCGAGGTCTTATCATAAATATATATAGAGTAGTGAATTTCATACTGCTAGCATTAGTGAATGAATGCTCTCGAGTTATCTTGTCCCCTTCCAATCCCTTGGGCTCCCACAAAAATGTTGATTCCTAGCAGGTTCTTGAACCATCTTTTTTACGAGTTCTTGAACTACCTTTTTTACCAGTTTTTTTAACTACATTTTATGTCGGTTCTGCATCAACAGCTTTTCCTCGCCCTTGTTTTTTCTCTTTTTGTCAGCGGAGGTTCAACATATAACTCAGACTCCTTCGATAAAGGTCCAGCATCTGCATAAAATTCTCCATTATTAAACTCATGTGACCCATATGACGCATGCAAACCCGCGACCCATGTAACCCTGTGACCCATGCGACCATGGGACATATGAGACCATGGAAACCCATGCGACCTTTTGTGACCCATGCAACCCATGCGACTATGCGATATATGCGACCATGGCAACCCATGCGGCCAATGGGAAACAACGACCCACACGACCCATGCGACTAATGCGACCTTTTGTGACCCATGCGACCCATGCTACCAATGCAACTTATGTGACTCAAATATTACTTACTTCATGGTACTTCGGTAAGAACCTCCTTAGCGGCGAACTCTTCGACAGGATCAACTGGAGTATCCTCGGCAAGAACCTCCTCAGTGGCCACGTCTTCGACAGGATCCACTGGAGTATCCTCGGTAGGAACCTCCTCCGCGGTGCCTCTTTGATAGGACCCACTGGAGTATCCTCGGCAGAAACCTCCTAAGCGAGACCTCTTTGACGGAACCCATTGGAGAATCCTCGGCAGGAACCTCATAAGCGATGACCTCTTCAACAGGACCTGTAGCGTTGAACGTGCAATCGTCGGATGCGAGGCTTGATGATGCAAGCCCTCTACTCGTATCCACGCCGAGATCGGATCTGCTCTCATGCGGAATTCTGGAAGAACGAAAACTGTTTTTCGTTCTTCGGGTTTTTCTTTTCTGACGGCTAGGGTTTCTAGGTTTTGAATTTTCTAAAAAAGAAACCTCGTAATGCGTTTATTTATAATTATTAACCTTTTAATAATTACAACTTAAACTCATAACTATTCAAATATTACATAAATGGCATGAGACTTTCAATCTCCCACTTGTCTTTACATATGTCTCAAATAGTCGAAATACATGTATCTCCATACACATACTTGCCCGTACATCTTATATACTAACCCAAAAGAAAAATCAAATACGACTATATTCTTCGGTGCTAGCGGATGAATATAACTGTATCCCACACTGATTGTCTAACAATCATAAGCAGATACCGAGACGCTTGTATGAGTGTGACCTCGTAGGTTCATCACTAAACTTGTACTCAATTAGTCTTACTAATTAACTAATCGAGGTTGGCGTCTAGCAACACTCCTCAACGGCTAGATAGTGTGATCCTTACTCTATAGAACCATGGTAGAAGGACAATATTATTATTTCCTTCCATCTTTACAGCTCCGGATAATCCTAGGATATGGTCTAACTGTGAAGTCCTAATAGATTATCAACTATGTTTCATGCCTAACATAACTGACTGGTGAATGATCACAAGAAACTCTTTTCTTCTCTCATTCAAATGCCCTGGCCAAGGTCTTTTCAGTCATTATGTTGCTGACAACATAGAGCTCAAACTCTTTACCTAGAGTTGACGGATTCCATCTTGATCAATCACTAACTGCACAAGCATCTAATCATTCCCAATATCCTTTCAACTTACATCCCAAGGCATAAGGTGTCCAGTATCAAAGAATGGTAGATAACTTGTCAGTTACTATGTTGATCTCAGGTCTAAGGAAATTATAATATTCCAATCCTTCTAGAGAAATTCCTATTGACAGTTCAATGGTAATGTAACCATTAGGAATTCTCCCTTTGGGTCTGTTCAATGATCACATCTCTATGTGCATCATCCATCCATGTGATTTAGTAAAAGAGATCTACTAATTTCTATCAAATAGAAACCATCACATCTATGTTGATCTATCCGGATTACTAACGTTCAATTAGTTATCCTATGATCAAGAACGATTTAGATTAAGCTTTTACCAAAACTTGACTCTCTTTATCATGATCTCTATCATGATGACAAGTTTCTAAACTTAATCATGGACTCTAACATACTAGCTATGAAATATACACATATATATTTAGAAATATCATTAAAAAATGATAAAACAATGCCATTTTATTTATTTATAAGTATCTTGTGTTTGAGGACAATCCTCTTTGGAGAGAGTAATTCCAGTGTCTATCGGTAGATAGCCTCTCTTAGAATTTTCCATGTTATACCTCTTCATGATGGTATCAATGTACTGGGACTACGATAGTCCAAGCAACCTCCTTGATCTACCTCTATAGATCTTTATTCCCAGAATATAGGTTGCTTCTCCCAAATCTTTCATGGAGAACTGTTCGGATAACCAGAACTTCGTCTCTTGCAACGCCGGAATGTCATTCCCTATAAGCAATATGTCATCCACATAAAGCACAAGGAAGACAACCGCGCTCCCACTAAACTTGTTGTATACACAAGGCTCTTCTTCGCATCTAACAAAGTTTAACTCTTCAACTGCCTTGTTAAAGCGAATGTTCCAGGTTCGAGAAGCTTGCCTGAGTCCATAAATGGACCTCTGAAGCTTGCATATCATATGACTTTGGGTTGGCGACGTGAAACCCTCAGGTTGAGCCATGAAGACTTCTTCTTGGAGCTCTCCGTTAAGGAAAGTTGTTTTCACGTCCATCTGCCAAATCTCATAGTCATGGAATGCCGCTATCGCAAGCAGAATCCGAATAGACCTGAGCATTGCCACAGGGGAGAACGTTTCTTCATAGTCAATCCCTTCTCGTTGACTATACCCCTTGCCAACTAGACGAACTTTATAGGTCTCTACCTGCCCGTCTGCTCCAATCTTCCTCTTGTAAACCCATTTACAACCTATCGGTCTGGAAACCTGTGAAAAATCAACTAAAGTCCATACTTTGTTGATCTTCATAGATTCCATCTCGGATTCCATGGCTATCCACCATTTCTTAGAATCTGGGCTTTGTATAGTCTCTTGGAAAGTCAACGGGTCATCATCTCTATGACCGACCACATCCTCTTGCACCATCAGATTAAGTCTGTCAGGTGCACGTCGAGAACGTGTTGACCTTCTCAAGGAAGCCTGTGTAGCAGGTTCAACCTGCGCTGGGATATCTTTTCGGGCTTGTTTCTGAACCGGTTCCTGAATAGGTTCCTAAACTTGTTCCTGAACGGGCACTGTCACTTCAACATTTGAAGATGAAGCGTCGGAGCCTAACACTATATCACTCAGCCAAGAATGCTCATTTGACATCTCATGTCCATGAGCTTGTGTTGGATCATCGGGTTCTTGAATCTCGTCAAGAACTACTTCCCCACCATGAATTCCTTCATCAAGGAATGCCCTTTCAAGAAAGGTTGCCGTCCTGGCCACAAACACTTTGTGTTCAGACGGGTGGTAGAAATAATATCCCATAGTTTTCTTGGGATAACCTATGAACCTACATCTTTCAGACCTAGCATCAAGCTTGTCTGGCTGAAGTCTCTTAACGATACGCTAGCTTCATAGCTTTATCCTTAGGATAGATGTCCAGGTGAAACATCGTGATTAGCCGAATCCAAGTCCCGATAAGACAACCAATTCTACTCTTTGAAAGAATCAAGTTCGATCCATTAGGTTCTTCAATTTGTGGATCACTCTCTAAAGGAAGAATCAATTCCCGAATGTATGGGACCGTTTCGTTCTCCACTTTGCGATCGTTTTGTACTATGAAGGTAACGAAGGCCAGACATCCCCAAACCTTGATGTGTCTCAGGTTTGGCTTACGTCCTTTCCATATCTCATATGGTGTCTTCGAGACTGCTTTGGTGGGATTTTTGTTTAGCAGATAGGCAGCTGTTTCTAAAGCATAGCCCCATAAGTTCATTGGAAGATCAATGAACCCCATCATGGATCTCACCATATCTAATAAGGTTCGATTTCTCCGTTCGGATACACCATTATGTTTTTGTGTTCCGGGAGAAGTCCACTGAGACAAAATCCCATTTTGCCTTAGATAATCGACAAATTCATGACTAAGATATTCACCGCCCCGGTCAGATCTCAACACCTTGATACTCTTTCCGGTTTGTTTCTCCACTTCACTGCGGAATCTCTTGAACATTTCAAAAGATTCGGATTTGTGTTTCATCAAGAACACAAATCCATATCTCGACATATCATCAGTGAATGTGATGAAGTACGAATATCCACCCCTGGCTTGAACCCTCATAGGTCCACATACATCAGTATGTATCATTCCTAGGAGTTCTGTAGCTCTCTCTCCGGTTCCACTAAACGGAGATTTGGCCATCTTACCAGTGAGACATGACTTACAAGTTGCATAAGATTCATAATCGAAATGGCCCAAAAGGCCATCTTTATGCAACCTGTTTATCCTCTTCTCACTGATATGACCAAGTCTACAATGCCAAAGATACGTCTGTCTTTGACGATCATCTACTTTTCTCTTAAGGCCCGAAACATGCATGTTAATTTGTTCTACATTAACATCAGGTAAGATATACAACCCTTGTTACAAATAACCATTCACACAAAATTCATCACCATGATAAATAGAGCAAATGTTATTACTAAAAACTGTTCGAAATCCACGTCTATCAAGAATAGAAATAGAAATTATGTTCGAAACAAATTTAGAAACATAATAACAGCCGTCTAACAGCAAGGTCTTGCCCGTAGGCATTACAAGGGAAATTGATCCTACGGCTAGAGCAGCAACACTTGCGCCATTTTCAACCTTCAGACTGAACTCTCTCTTCCTGAACCTCCTACTGATCCTCAGCCCCTGCAACATAGTGCAGATGTTAAAACTGCTACTGGTATCCAATACCCATCTAGACGAATCAATAGTAGTTAAGGAAATCATGGAAACGTGTTCCATGAGAATCTTACCTGGCTTTTTGCCCTTCAGAGACTACAGGTATTCTTTACAGTTCCTCTTCCAATGCCCCTTCTTTTTACAGAAGAAGCACTCAGCGTCAACTTGGTCAGATTTGCCCCTTTTGGCCTTGGGTATGGTCACACCACCCTTAGGCCCATGGAGCTTCTTCTTGGGTTTTTTGTTGCCCTTGCCCTTGTTGGAAGAAGAGTCGACCATCATCACGACACTATGTCCCTTAGACGTCTCAAACACTGACTGACTCTCATAGTCAATCAATTGGTTCAGCATCTCATGCAGATCCATGTCCATCTTGTTCATGTTAAAGTTAACAATGAACGGAGAGAACGTCTCAGGCAATGACTGCAAGATCAGATCTTGAGATAACTCTTTGCCTAGTGTGCATCCCAACTTCATAAGCTGTTCAATAAGACTGATCATCTTACGAACATGGGGCCCCACCGGAGAGTTCACAGACACACTCTTTGCCAAGTGTGCACCCCAGCTTCACAAGCTGTTCAATAAGACTGATCATCTTACAAACATGGGGCCCCACCGGAGAGTTCACAGACAATCTAGACTTGAACAAAGCCTTCGACAACTGATATCTTGTCGTTCGGCTCTGTGCACCGTACATCTTCTTAAGATGCTCAATGATAGCAGCAGGATCCATATCCTCATGCTCGCGCTGGAGTTCTGAACTCATTGAGGCTAGGATGATACACTTAGAAGTGTCAAGGTCATCCTTTTGCTCTGCCCAAGCAATCAAGCCATCCACATCGTTATCAGCAGGTTCCTTGATAGGGTTCTCGATCGAATCGAGTATCTTCTCTTGCTTGAGGACGATTTTAATGTTGTGGTACCAATCATCGAAATTTTCCCCAACAAGCTTGTGGACATCGAGAATGGCACGTAGGGAAATTGAAGACATTTTTAATCAAATAAATATGGACTTTCATCTAAATGATTATTTTACTGACTAATACTACAATAGTATTCAGAAATCGTATTTCTTTCAGTAATATTTTCTGAACTAATCATGCATAAGCCCCCTGGTAGTCAGATCGTTTCTTAAGCATATTAAACAGGTTGATTTTAATATGGCTCAATATCACATAGTCACCTGGTAGTCAGGTCGTTGCTAGTGATATAGTTGAGTTCATCCTTCAGCTCATGGTCGGATATCAATTAAGTTTATGTCCCCGAGTAGTCTAGGCGTTTACAAAAACTAATTGAACCCTCCCACTAGACATCTGATGTCATAGATGTATGAATCGAATTCTTGAACTACATGCCTCCTGGTAGTCAGGCCGTAACATGTAAACGAGAACCTATTCAAAAACACCTACGATGAGGGAAAAGCCTAACGATAAACAATTTATCGTTTAAGAACTCAATTATTAATTAAAATTCTTAATTCTTAATCTTAATATTGATATAGTCGAGTTCATCCTTCAGCTCATGGTCGGATATCAATTAAGTTTATGTCCCCCGGGTAGTC
>CM071870.1:13045465-13073585 GCA_036759665.1 Gynandropsis gynandra | reverse complement strand
CCGGGTCAAGCCGTCACTCTCCTGCGTCGGGTGACCGCGAAGAAGCTACTCGGACGATGAGGCGATTTGGGTTTCTGAAACCCTAATCGCGCCATTCGCCATTCGCCCTTTCCCGCTCGACGCTCGCCGCCAGACCCCGCCTTCGTCCGTTGCTCGTGCCCTTCCATCGCCGGCCGCCTCTCTTCTGCCAACCCTGAAGACTCGTCGAGCGCGACAGAGAAGCTCGCTCGAGATCGCGTCGCCTGAAATCGCAACTCCCGCGATGGGCGCCCAAAATCGCCTCGCCCCGTCGCTGTGCGTCGACCGGGGTGAGTCGCACCGCCCCTGCGCCTCGCCGCTCCGTCGAACGCGTGGCCGGCAAGGGTTCGGCCATGCGCGGTTGTCCTTCCTACACACGTGCGTTCTGGCGGTGGTTTCCGCTTTTTGATCCAATTTTTCACAAAAATTCGAAAAACTAATCCTAAACATGCATTCAGACGCTCTGATACCACTATAGGGTTGATTTCAATTGCGGAAACGTGTTTTATCAACCCGATTATAGATCTAGTCATGTTTACGAGAAGTTTTTCGATTATCAACGATATACAAATAGAGAAACAATTTCAGGGTACCTGTAGCGTTGAACGTGCAGTCGTCGGATGCGAGGCTTGATGATGTAAGCCCTCTACTCGTATCCACGTCGAGATCGGATCTGCTCTGATGCGGAATTCGGGAAGAACGAAAACTGTTTTTCGTTCTTCGGGTTTTTCTTTTCTAACGGTTAGGGTTTTTAGTTTTTGAATTTTCTGTAAACAAAACCACGTAATGCGTTTATTTATAATTATTAACCTTTTAATAATTACAACTTAAACCCATAACTATTCAAATATTACATAAATGGCATGAGACTTTCATTTAATACATTTAATTATATAAATAAATTAACTTAGATATTGTTACATCAAGTAGAAAAAAAATATGAGAAAATATTTAAATTTTTTTAGGTTCACAATAAATCAAGTGAAACTTTTAATAATACAAATTTAATTCAAGGACTTAGTATAATTATTTGACTGACTTAGTATAATAACTTCAATAGATAAATAATACAAATTGACTTACAAGATTTCAACGAATCTGTTGATATAATTACTGTTTCTATATCTTGTTATTAATGAAATTATTTTATAAAATTTAATTTTATCTTTCAATGGCACGACTAGAATACAATATACTAAAAACTATAAACAAAATAATAAAAAATATATCAATCTATAAATGAAGATTGTTTAAATCGATTTCTCTACATAAATAGTGGCGTAAGATATACTTATTTTCATATAGAGGATACAATGATTAGTAAGATGATTTTCATTTCGAATATATTTTGAATTTGTTTTTCATAATAGAATATGAGAAGATTTCAAGAATGAATTAAGAAGATTTCAAGAATTAATTTTGTTGTTTTTTCTTGCATGTTAAGCTTTGTATTTATAAAAGACTTGAAAGTCTTATGTAACCGAATTTCGTGAGAACCATGAAAATATTAATTGATTAGAAAAGAATGTTAAAAAGTCAAATTTTGAAAAATTTAAAATTTAATTTTGAAATTAAAAAATAATTTCGGAATAAAGTCAATCTTTGATATTAAATTTATATATTTTATGTTAGTTATCCCATAAATGTAGACGAATAACAAATAGAAATTTGAAATTATATGATTATTTTTATTTGATATTCGACGAATATTCGGATTTACTATTCGTATTCGTAAATTCGATTATTCATAAATACAAATATCATATGTATACGACGAACGAGTGGTGGGTGAACATGGGCGTTGGGTGGAAACGAAGGGTAGACGACTAGACGGCGACGTGAGATACGGCTAGATTGGCAACATGAAAGACAGTCACATAGCAGATGCCATAGAAAATCAGACGTGAGAGCTGGTTAGACGACAAACACGAGAGATTACCAGATGCATGCAACGAGCAGATGCGAGATATGTGAGAAACGACCAAATGAGACGGTCAGATGGGCGACGTGGAAGACGACCAGGCAATAGACGTGGACGAGCGACACCGGGGGCTGTGTGTCGATGCAAATCGTCGAGAGGAAAGAAAAAGAGGGAAAGAAAAGAGAGGGACAAGAGAGACGAAAAAGGAATGGAGTGAATGCGGCAATTAATTCTTTAAAAATAAAATTGTTATAAATTTATGTAGTATTTAATAAATTATCTATTGAGTATTTACGAATACGAATAATTTGAATAATTAAACCTAGTATTCGTATTTATATTTGTCAAGCATCTGACTTCTATTAATTCTATTGTATTTAATTCTTGGGAATATAGCTAAAAAATATCAAACTATTTTATTTTAGTCTATAAAACATGAATTATTATCTTTAACCTAAAAATCTAAATTTATTTTTTTAATTTTTGCCTATAAAACACAAATTATTACTTTGAACCTAAAAATTTTGAAATTTTATATTTGTCTCAAATTAATCATATCCATATATAAACAAAAAAAACTAGATCATATTTTAACTCTTTAAATTTTCAAGTGTTGTCTAAAAAACACAAATTTATCAAATTAATCATATATTAAAGTTAATATTTTTAAGGCAAAAAAATATAAATTTGGATTTTTAGGTTGAAAATAATAATTCATATTTTATAGGGTAAAATAAAATAGTTGAATATTTTTTATACTATATTCCCTTAATCATTTGAATATTTGAATTTTCAATTCAAATACAAATTATTTGGATATTTTATCTGAACACAAATCCACTTATAAAACTTAGATATAAATCTATATCATTGTTTAATTCATATTAAAATTTAGGAGTATATTTCCTCGTATTCCACTGTTTTCTTTTCTAACAATTCTATAAAGATTAAAAAAACCCTTCATTGTTCAACTCATATTTTTAAAATTTCATAAAAATTATGAGTATATAATCAGATTAGTACTTCTTATATTAATTCAAATTAGAGGAAATAAATCTTGATGCTAACAAGAATTTAAATGTGATTTTTTTTCTAGAACTAATTATTTCGGTCATAAATGCCTGAAGTGTAACTAATCATGTTCCATGGTCACGCACTAGTTATTTCAGAAAAAACTCTATATTTTGATGTCCACATATCTTCATAATGTCAATTTATATGGACTAAATAAATAACTTGTGAAATAAATTCCGCAATTATATAAATATATCGACAGCGACGAAGTGTGACCCCCACATATAGAGAGAGAGAGCATTTGGAAAAAAATACTAAAAACGGAAAAAAATAACGATCGAAACAGAGCAAACAAACATATATGAAGATAAAGACAATGAGGCATATGGAGGAAGAGAAGGAGGAGGAGCAGCCTTTATCCTGCTCTGTCAATCGTATACCGTGATGAATCGAGTTTTGAAATTCACTTTCATGGTTACCTTACATCTGAATGGATATTTGCCTTCCAAATATTCAGTCAGAGTTTCCGACAATTCTTCCATATCCTCGTACATCCATATCTTGAGTGTCTGTATGAACGCAATAGGACAAACATAATAATTCTGATATAAATAATGGAATGTGCTCTTGCGATTATACAGCTTGAACAATGGCTCATCCAATTACTGCAAATAGATTAACACACATGAATACATATGATACAAAACGACCTCTGTGACCTTTATGACACATACGTTAGCCTTTAATATGATCTTCCAAACCTCTGGCCCTCAGGGATAATCTAGGTCAGATTTCCACCAATGCTCTTGGTGAGGTCTTATCATAAATATATATAGAGTAGTGAATTTAATACCGCTAGCATTAGTGAATGAATGCTCTCGAGTTATCCTGTCCCCTTCCAATCCCTTGGGCTTCCACAAAAAATGCCGATTCCTAACAGGTTCTTGAACAATCTTTTTTACGGGTTCTTGAACTACCTTTTTTACCAGTTTTTTAACTACATTTTATGTCAGTTCTGCATCAAAAGCTTTCCCTCACCCCTGTTTTTTCTCTTTTTGTCAGCGGAGGTTCAACTTATGACTCAGACTCCTTCGATAAAGGTCCAGCATCTACATAACATTTACTCCATTACTAAACTCATGCGACCCATATGACGCATGCAAACCTGCGATCATGCGACCCATGTGACCCTGTGACCCATGCGACCATGGGACGTTTGCGACCATGGAAACCCATAAGCCAATGGGAAATAGTGACCCATGCGACCTTTTGTGACCCATGAAACCCATGCAACCATGCGATATATGCGACCATGGCAACCCATGCGACCAATGGGAAACAGCGACCCACGCGACCCATGCGACTAATGCGACCTTTTGTGACCCATACGACTCATGCGACCAATGCGACTGATGTGACTCAAATATTACTTACTTCATGGTACTTCGGCAAGAACCTCCTCAGCGGTGACCTCTTCGATAGGATCCACTAGAGTATCCTCGGTAGGAACCTCCTCAATGGCGACCTCTTCGACATGATCCACTGGAGTATCCTCGGTAGGAACCTCCTCCGCGGTGCCTCTTTGATAGGACCTACTGGAGTATCCTCGGCAGAAACCTCCTAAGCGATGACCTCTTCAACAGGATCCACTGGAGAATCCTCGACAGGAACCCCCTCAAGAACGCCAACGACAACATCTGCATAAAAACTACGTCATATATTAGATTAATCGTAATTACATTGATGCGACCCGTGGGATATATAAGACTCATACGACCCTTGCGACCCATGGGACATATCCGACTCTTGGTACCCATGGGACATATGCAACCTATGCGACCCTTGCGACCCATGCGACCATTGCGACCTATGCTGATTCTCGCTGAAAATTGACTCAAATGACCTTTTTCACTAAATATTACATACTTGGTGGAGCTTCGATAGGAGCAAGCGTTACAATAACCTCTTCAGAAATGTATTCACTTAGAGGAATGCTGGCAGAAAATGTAAGATTTTCAACTAATCTCCACAGTCATTTTCAGCCTCTTGCTCAACCCGCTCTACTCTTGGTTCTTTTCTTCACAATGGATATGGACGTCGAAGGAATTCAAAATGATCATCTCTCACAATCTCAGAAGATTGGTGTCTGGTGCTTGCATCTTTCTCGATAGACTTTGATTTTGCTTTTTCAACACCTTTGGGATTTACCACCTTTTCTTTTGGATTAGGCAAATGAAACCTGACATCCCTTAGAAGGTCTCTTACGGCGTTGATGATTCTTTTCTTCGACTTCGTTATGTCCTTTATTAATTTCTTGTCTAGTGTGAGAGAGACTGCAACTTCTTCTCCTTCATCATCATTTTCTCCTTCAACTTCACCTTTAGCATCACCTTCTCTTTCTTCATCAGCTTCAACAACACCTACCCATCCTTCCTCTTCGTCACCTTCAAATATTGGTGGAACATCTACAACCTCTATTGCTTTTTCACCCGCCCTCTTCTTCCTCTTAGTCATTTTTCCTTTCCCCTTCTTTTGATCACCAAGACCTGCTTTTCGCGTCAACAGCTCTTACTTACGGATGTCCGCCCAATAATACCCTTCGGATTTCTACGTAGATGTTCCACCCATATCTGAGCATCGAGACCGTGGCATCCCTTGTAATCCTCTACATAAAAATTAAAGCTCCCTCTTCGCGTTCAGCACGAAGAATGCTTCGAATATCTTACAAAAAAAAATAACCACTATGACCCTTTGTGACCCTTGTTACCCTTAAGATCCTTATGTAATTGTTACCTTAGAATCTCCGATCTGCCTTATCACGTCTACATAATTCGGGTCAAAATTTGATTTAACCCTCTTCTTGCACATCCCTGGGCATGATGGATCTGCAACCATAACATCAACATACCATCATTTTCCGCCCAAACTAGGGATGGTTTCGAATGTAAGTAACTGAAACATTAAAACAGAAAGATAAAAATACAAAAAGTACGAAAACATTCAAGTTATTCGAATAATATATACAACTTACCATTTGTGGGATCATGAAACTGCCACAATTCCATTTTGGTTTCGGTGATCCCAGCAAACGCGCTTGTGGCAAGTATCCACAAGCTTCTCGAATGTGTAAAGCCCCCATGGAAAGCTTTCACAAAATTCCAAGACATCAACCATGTCAATGAGATCATGGCTGATAAAGTTGTGTGATGAAGGTTTCTGATCCATAACTTGCACCAACAACATCAAAGTTTCCAACATCATCTAATCTTCAGAATTCTTCACATTCACAAGCTTTTCAATGACTTGTGCGGCGGTCACCTTTCCACGACCGAAATTCTCCAGGTTGAATGTATAACCCCTTTTGGACTCCCATCCTCTGGATATGGTCCGTAGTTCAAATCCGGAAATTAGTGCAGGCTACACTATAGAGTACCGGATGGGAACATCATTTAACACGAACCAGACATCCTTCTTGTCCCGTACAATCACATAGTGATTTAGTAGGATAAAAATTTGAACCTTCGTCAATATGGACTCACATTGGAAATGGAATAAATGCCTAAATTTTGACTCTTCTCGAAGTAATGCAACTCATATTCATCTAAGATTCATATTAGCTTCTTTATTGTCTCGTGAAGATATCACTTGGTGGTGATCTTTGGTATTATGTCCATGTGCTTGAATTCATACACAAATTTTGGCTTTAGCGGCATCTGCAAAATGATCAATTAACAATACATTAGACTTCTACTGACTCAAGCAACCCTTGCAACTCAAGCGACCCATGCGACTTAAGCGATCCATGCGACCCAAACGACTCAAGCGACCCTTGCGACTCAATGACACTCAAGTGGCCATTGCGACGATTGAGACCCAATGAGTCGCTTGAGTCGAAGATGGTCATGAGTCTCAAGCACCCCTTGCGACTCCAGCGACCCATACAACTCATGCGACCCTTGCGACTCAATGAGAATCGCTGAAACCTTGCGACTCAAACGACTCACTGAGACTCAATCGATTCACTAAGACTCAAGCGACTCATTGAGACTCAAGCGACTCACTGAACTCAACCGACTCACTAAGACTCAAGCGACTCACTAAGACTCAATTGTCTCAATGAGACTCACACCCATTTCAAATCAACAAACAATTTAGGACTCAACAGCCTACAAAGCCTACAAAACCCTAGAAATCGATTTACTTACACTTAGTGACGCCATTGAAGATTGACTCGTGCTATCTTCTGCGCTACTAATTCTAGCCATTTCTTTCCCACTTCAAATTTTTTTTGGTCTCAATTTGAATTTTCCTTCTTGCCAACTTTAAATCGATCCCTCTCAAATTCGAAATCCCCTCGTATTCCTTACTCTCAACTTTAAAACAGTTTTTCATATCGAAAAACTGTCAAAATGTGTGTTTATTTCACATACGAAAATTAAATATAAAATTTAAATTTAAACTTTTTATCTATTTTTCTGTTTAATAATTATTTTCACGAAGACGTAAAGCATTTCAGTCCAATAAAAAGTTACGTGTGTACGTCTTTGGTCAAAGATGGCCATAGTTTCGAACTCTTTCTCTATATATATAGTCATTTTCACATTTAATTGCGTTTTCTTTCAGTACCTTAATTATTTGTTATTCCGTTTTCTTTGAAACAAATCATTCTAATTTGAAAATATCCTTTTTATTTAGAAAAATATATAGTTATAAAAATAGCAGGACCTTGGCATGCATGGACCTAACAAATAAAACCTCGTTTAATTTTGATAAATATAAAAATAAAACATAATTATAAATTATTTATCTCTTATCATAATATAATATTTCGAGTTTTAGTTTTATCAGATTACACAATATACTGTAAGTTGTATGATTAAATTTAATACATTTAATTATATAAATAAATTAACTTAGACATTGTTACATCAAGTAGAAAAAAATATGAGAAAATATTTAAATTTTTTTTAGGTTCACAATAAATCAAGTTTAATAATAAAAATTTAATTCAAGGACTTAGTATAATAATTTCACTGACTTAGTATAATAACTTCAATAGATAAATAATACAATTTGACTTACAAGATTTCAACGAATCAATTGATATAATTACTGTTTCTATATCTTGTTATTAATGAAATTATTTTATAAAATTAAATTATATCTTTCAATGACAAGACTAGAATACAATATACTAAAAACTATAAACAAAATAATAAAAAATATATCAATATATAAATAACGATTGTTTAAATCGATTTCTCTACATAAATAGTGGCGTAAGATATACTTATTTTCATATAGAGGATACAATGATTAGTTAGATGATTTTCATTTCGAATGTACTTTGAAATTTTTTTTTTCATAATAGAATATCAGAAGATTTCAAGAATTAATTTTGTTGTTTTTCTTGCATGTTAAGCTTTGTATTGAAAGTCTTATGTAACCGAATTTCGTCTGAAGTATGAAAATATTAATTAATCAGAGAAGAATTTTTAAAAGTCAAATTTTGGAAAATAAAAAATTTAATTTTGAAATTAAAAAATAATTTCAGAATAAAGTCAATTTGGATATTAAATTTATATATTTTATGTTCGTTATCCTATAGATGTAGACGAATAACAAATAGAAATTTGAAATTATATGATTATTTTTATTTGTATTCGTATTCGACGAATATCCGGATTTACTATTTGTATTCGTAAATTCAGTTATTCATAAATACAAATATCATTTGTATACGACGAACGAGTGGTGGATGAACATGGGCGATGGGCGGAAACGAAGGGTGGACGATCAGACGGCGACGTGAGATACGACTAGATTGGAAACATGAAAGAGAGTCAGATGGCAGATGCCATAGAAAATCAGACGTGAGAGATGGTTAGACGACAAACACGAGAGATTGCTAGATGCATGCAACGAGCATATGCGGGAGATGTGAGAAACGACAAAACGAGACGGTTAGATTGGTGACGTGGAACACGACCAGGCAAAAGACGTGGCCGACGGGTGGACGAGCGACACCAAGGGCTGTGTGTCGATGCAAATCGTTGAGAGGAAAGAAAAAGAGGGAAAGAAAAGAGAGGGACAAGAGAGACGAAAAAGGAATGGAGTGAATGCGGCAATTAATCCTTTAAAATTAAAATTGTTATAAATTTATCTAGTATTTAATAAATTATCTATTGAGTATTTACGAATACGAATAATTTGAATAATTAAACCTAGTATTCGTATTTATATTTGTCAAATATCTGACTTTAATTATTTCCATTGTATTTAATCATTGGGAATATAACATAAAAAATATCAAATTATTTTATTTTAGTCTATAAAATATGAATTATTATCTTTAACCTAAAAACCCGAAATTTATTTTTTTCCTTAAAAACACTAATTTTAGAAATATAGCGTAGAAAATACTAATTTTTTTAATTTTTTTGTCTATAAAACACAAATTATTACTTTGAACCTAAAAATTTTGAATTTTTATGTTTTGTCTAAAAAATACAAACTTATCAAATTAATCATATTCATACACAAACAAAAACACTAAATCATATTTTAACTTTTTAAATTTTTAAATGTTGTCTAAAAACAAAAATTTATCAAATTAATCATATATTAAAGTGAATGTTTTAAGGCAAAAAAAAAATATAAATTTGGATTGTTTAAATTAAAAATAATAATTCATGTTTTATAGACTAAAATAAAATAATTGGATTTTTTTTTATGCTATTTGAATATTTGAATTTCAATTCAAATAGAAATAATTCAGATATTTTATCCGAACACAAATGCATTTATAAAACTTAGATATAAATGTATATCATTGTTTAATTCATATAAAAATTCAGGAGTATATTTCCTCGTATTCCACTGTTTTTTTTTCTAACAATTCTATAAAGATAAAAAAAACCCTTCATTGTTCAACTCATATTTTTAAAATTTCATAAAAATTACGAGTGTATAATCAAATTAGTATTTCTTATATTAATTCAAATTAGAGGAAATAAATCTTGATGCTAACAAGAATTTAAATGTGATTTTTTTTTTCTAGAACTAATTATTTCGGTCTTAAATGCCTGAAGTGTAACTAATCATGTTCCATGGTCACGCACTAGTTATTTCAGAAAAAAACTCTATATTTTGATGTCCACATATCTTCATAATGTCAATTTATATGGACTAAATAAATAACTTGTGAAATAAATTCCGCAATTATATAAATATATCGACAGCGACGAAGTGTGACCCCCACATATAGAGAGAGAGAGCGAGCATTTGGAAAAAAATACTAAAAACGAATAAAAAAAACGATCGAAACAGAGCAAACAAACAGATATGAAGATAAAGACAATGAGGCATATGGAGGAAGAGAAGGAGGAGGAGCAGCCGCTGAGCCCGGCGGCGCGTCTCTTCCACTCGCCGAAGTTTAATTGTTACATCATATCGTTGTTGGGTTGTAAGATCAAGATCGATACAGACGTAATAATCCAAGGATTGAAGCAGACCTTGATCAGACATCCTCGTTTCTCCAGCAAATTGGTTCGTCTACATCATACGTATAAGTATACTATTATGCAAAAAGACTCATACGTATATGCTTTGTCTTGTTGGCTTTGTCTTCTTTTCTCTATAGATAACTGACTTCTCCCTGTTACCAAAAAGAAATAACTTTTTTTCTCTCATATGGTCGGTATGTTTGAATAACGATCGCATAAGGCGGATATATATATATATATATATATAACATCCTTTATATGTGAAGGTGATGGATGGGAACAAGAGACGAAAACAGACATGGGTTCGAACAGAAGTGAACATAGAAGATCACGTGGTCGTTCCTAACATCGAACAACACAACATAGAGAATGCAGATGAGTTTATTGAGAACTATGTTTCGAACCTCACTTTGGTGCCTTTGGATGTCTCAAGACCCTTATGGGAACTTCACATTCTTGATGTAAGGACCTTGGAAGCAGAAAACGTTGTCGTTTTGAAGATTCACCACTCTGTGGGCGACGGCATGTCTCTCATGTCTCTTATCCTCGCTTGCACTCGCAAAACCTCCAACCCCGAGGAGATTCCGAGCCTTCCGGTTAAGAACCGTTCCAAATCCCAGTTTACCAGTTCGAGGAACAAATCTCGGTTTTGGTGGTTGGTTTTGACAATGTGGTCGGCGATGTTGTATGTTTTTAACACGTTTTGTGATGTTTTGGAGTTTGTTGGAACAACGTTGTTCCTTAAAGATACGGAAACACCGATCAAAGGTAAAGGTAAGAGAGAAGGATTGACAGACAGTAGACCGAGACGTTTGGTCCATCGAACGGTCAGCTTAGATGATATAAAGCTAATCAAGAATGCCATGAAGATGGTAAGTTCACAACATTTGTTAATTGATGGATCTTTTATGAATGGTATTTCTGCCTAAACTAGTTTACGTATTTATCAAAATTATGAGATTGCTAAGCTTGTTTCTTTTCTTTGTTTTTTGGGTTTACGAGACTGTCAACGATGTTGTATTCGGTGTAACCCAAGCCGGTCTCTCACGGTACTTAAATCGAAAATACGGTAAGTTTGTATCAATTAATTCTGATATGCATCAACTACATTCATCTCATCATAACATGATGTTATATAATTAGGCGACGATATGGAGAAAAACGAAGCAAATGTGTTGAGTTCAGACAATTTACCGGAAAGAATACGACTAAGAGCTGCAATTCTTGTAAACATTAGGCCTAACACTGGAATTCAGGCAAATACTTTAACCTCTCTACTTCATCTTATAAATCCACTTGCTCATCGGTTACGATAGACTTAAACTTGGTGATTACATTACATGTGGTAGACCAGGCTTTAGCGGATATGATATCCAAAGGATCAAAGTGTAGATGGGGAAATTGGATTGGATACATTGTTGTTCCCTTCTTTATCTCTGTGCATAGTGATCCTTTGGAACATCTTCGAAGAGCTAAGGCCACAATCGATCGGAAGTAGCATTCTTTTGAAGCCTTTTTGACATTTACAGCCGGAAAATTCATTCTCGAAACATTTGGAGTTCAGGTCAGTTCAATCATAAATTGAAATTACTTTCATCTTTTATTAATTAGTTCAATTGGCAATATACAATATAAAATATGGTTTTGAGGTTCACACGATAAAAAAAAAACTTGCTCTAAAGTTATATATATATATATATATATGTATGTATGATTTATATTCTATTCAACATGGGATATCACCGCATCGTAGTCTCTTTCACTCTCAGGCTCTATTTTGTACCGTTGCACATCAATATTGAAAATCCAACATAAAAATATTTGAATCTGAACGAACTAATATCAAATACCATTCCAAATGATATTGAATCTAACATAATCCAAAAACTAGATCAAAATTTAACACTTGTACAAAACCATATATATGTTGATGATTCATCTACAAATACCAGTCTTTATCTTAGGTAAGATATTCATAAGAGGCGAGACATAGTTGCAAGGCCCGTAAATTTATTGTGAAAATATATAGTATAATTTTTATAATAATTATAATATTCAATCGTTATTCAATTTGAATGTGTGTGTTTTCCAAGCTATAATATCATGTCTATTTATAAAAATGTGATGTCACATAAGAAAAATAATCAATTGGAATGCATGTTATAATTTTAAAAATGTTACCAGATATAAATATTAGGTTATATAGATAATGATTTTAATATATTTATTTTTTACATCCAGCCTTGAATATCTATTAGGTATTGATAAGAATATGTCTTATTAAACCTTACTAGGTGAATCCATTGGAACAACTCTAGCGAAGGAAAATGAGTCCAAAATAATAGCAATGTTGCCTCGTTAAAAGGCTTTCAAAAAAATATTTTACTGTGATAAATATCTTTTAAAATATCATAGTTTTATATCTTTAGAAACATGTCAATCTTATGCTTCATCTTTTCAAATATCATGGTAAACAATGCTTTAGTGAACAAATTTATTGGATTGTCACTTGATTTTTATTTGTTAAATATCTATTTCACGAATTTATTAAAGATAATGAGTGAAATGTTTTTTTTCTGTGAGATATGTTTTGTTCTATCATATTTGATAAATGGACGTCTTTATCAATTGAAAGACTACATGTTTTTCGATATATTGAGATATCGATTTCAATGAAACATATTTCCGATTTGCCTAGTGAATTGCAAATATTCTTTTCACGGTTAGTCAAAGTTGCAACCAACATTTGTTTTGTAAACGCCATGAAGTTTCTCTATACGTGAACGCATAATTTTTTTGAGATCGAATTTTAATATGGATCTCATAAATACTTCACATCTTTATATTCAATCAAATATATGATTTGGAAGAGTTGTAAAAATATAAAATCATGTCAGTGATCCCATAAAGATCGCTCAATATATGTTTTTATATATTTGGAAGATAGTTTTAGTAAGAAGTTTTTATGAATTTCAATACAAAATTATAGGATTGTTTGCCTTTTGCTTTTCTTTATGCCTCCTCTAACATGGGTTTGGTCCTACGGTTTAAGCCTTTGGAGACTCTTTCTTCTCTTTTGGATTCCTTTCTTTCGGTTATATTTGTTGGGTTTTCTACGAGGGTGGGAAAGCGTATTTTACAACCTAAAATATGCGATCTAGTCATGTTCGGATCGGGTTCGGGGTTTTTAACCAAAAACACGAAGAATGGATTCTCGGATTACCTGTTTTTGATGAATTTAATCGAAGTGGATATGAGGAACGAACCTACGATCCCTCTACGCGTATCCACGGCAAGATCGGGGACAACCTGCAACTTTTGGTGCGGATGAGGAGATGAACCGTTTTTTCCCAAAACGTCGTTCTTCGTTCAAGTGTGAGAGAATAGTGTTTGATTCTCGAATTTTGAATCATCTAATGAGAAAACTGTTTTTCTCGGTTTATAATTACTGAACTCTTTTAATAATTACACAATGACCCTAGACTTTTTAATATTACATAATCGACATATAACTATCAATCTCCCACTTGTCGTAATGCAATATCTCCAAAAGACTAAGCAGACGTATCTCCATACACATACATGTCCGTATATCAAATGTACATCTCTCAGAATGAAACCACATACAATTATATTCTTCGGTGCTAAGGGATAAATATAATTGTATTCCACACTAATTATCTTACAATCATAAGCAGGACCCAAGACACTCGTAAGCGTGTGACCTTGCAGGTTCGTCACTAAATTTGTAGTAAATTAGTCTCCACTGATTGACTGATCAAGGCTACGTCTAGAAACATTCCTCGATGACCGGATAGTGTGAAGTAATAAACTCATTCATTTGAGTAACAAATTTACTTAAAATGAACCAGGGTGAAGATTACGGTAGTATTTTTCCTTCCGCCTGTCCAGCTCTGAATGAATCCTAGGTATGGTCACAACTGTCATACCTTACGGATCATCAATTATGTCTCATGTCAATCGTAACCGACTGATGGATGAACCTAAGAAACTCATTTCTTCGTTTATTCAAGTACTCTGGCCAATGTTTAGTCATTACGATTACTCACAACATAGAGCTCAAACTTATACCATGAGTTGACGGATCCTATCTTAATCAGTCACTAACTACACTAGCATCTAAATATTCTCAATATCTATCCAACTAGTACCCTAGGATACTAAGTGTCCAGAATCGAAGAATATTAGATAGAAAGCTAGTTACTATGCTGATCTCAGGTCTAAGGAAAATCTCTAACAATCGAGTCGTCCGGAGAAAGCTCAATGACAGTTTTATGGTAAATCAACCATTAAGATTCTCTCTTTAGATCAGTTCAGTGATCACATCTATACGTGCATCACCCATACATGTGAAATTAGTAAAGATCTATTAATTTTTATCACCATAGAAACCATCACATAAATGTTATTCTTTCCAGATCACTATGGTCCGGATAGTGATCCAAACGAACAAGAAACGTTGCAGAATAAGTCTTAGGAAAACGTGACTCCATTTATTATGATCCATATCATAATCTCAAGTTTATAGACTTAATCTCGGGCTCCATCATACACTTTATGATAATCATCAATATGATAAAGAAAATACCATATATATATATATATAACAATGAAATTGATTTCCAAAAGTACATAACTCGCAACTAGTCTAATACAGTAATATCCAGAAGTAATTAAAAACTAGTGCAAGTTAGACCTATCTCTCAATCCGATCATCACCTTATGCTTGTCAAACTCTTTTGACCCAAGCGCCTTGGTGAACGGATCTATTGCGTTTTCCCTTCCATCCATTTTCAGGACTCGCACGTCCTTATGAGCGACGATATCTCGAATCATGTGATATTTCTAGAGAAAATGTTTCGCTTTGGAGTGAGATCTTGGTTCCCTCGCTTGGGCAATAGTGCCGGTGTAGTCACACCATAAAGGAACAACTTCTTTTATCGAAGGAACTACTTCAAGTTCTTTAATGAACTTTCTTATCCTAACCGCTTCTTTAGCTGCTTCACAAGCCGCTATTTATTCTGCTTCGGTTAAAAAAACAGCTACAGTGCCTTATTTGGAACTTTTTCAACTCACCGCTCCTCCATTCAGGCAAAACACGTAGTCTAAAATAGATTTGTTGTCATCTCTATCTGTCGAGGAACTCGTATCGGTAAATCCTTCCAACTCTAAGTTAGAGCTACCGTAAATGAGAAACTGGTCCTTAGTCCTTCTCAAGTACTTAAGGATATTCTTAACAACCTTTCAGTGCTCCTCACCAGGATCTGCTTGATATCTGCTTGCCACACTAAGTGGGTAAGCAATATCAGGTCTAGTACATGTCATGGAATACATGATAGCTCTCACTTCGCTAGCGTAAGGGATCCTACTCACGCGTTCTCTCTCTTCTGGGGTTTTAGGACAATCCTCCCTAGAGAGAGGAATTCCAGTGCCCATCAGTAGATAGCCTTTCTAGGAATTTTCCATGTTGTATCGTCTCACGATACTAAAGATGTACTAGGACTGACATAGTCCAAGAAACCCTTTCGATCTATCCTTATAGATCTTTATTCCCATAATGTAGGTTGCTTCTCCTAGATCCTTCATCGAGAATTGATCAGACAGCCATGACTTTGTCTCTTGCATTGCTGGAATTTCATTTTCTATGAGCAATATGTCATCCACTTGCAACTCTAGGAAAACAACCACGCTCTCACTTATCTTCTTGTACACACAATGTTCCTCTTTGCATCTAACAAAGTTGAATTGTTCAACTTCTTTGTCAAAGCGAATGTTCTAGCTCTAAGAGGCTTGCTTAAGTCTATAAATGGACCTTTGAAGCTTGCATACCATATGACTTTGAGATGGCAACGTGAAACCCTTACGTTGAGTCATATAGACTTATTCTTAGAGCTCTCCGTTAAGGATAGCTGTTTTCATGTCCATTTGCCAGATCTCATAATCATAATATGCCGCTATCGCAAGTAGAATCCGAATACATTTGTGCATCGCCATAGGGGATAACATTTCTTCATAGTTGATGCCTTCACGTTGACTATACCCCTTGGCAACTAGACAGGCTTTATAGGTCTCCACTTGTCCATCCGCTCCAATATTTTTCTTGTAAACCCATTTACAACTGATTAGTCTAGAACTCTTAATCAACCAAAGTCAATACTTTGTTGATCTTCATAAGTTCCATCTCGGATTCCATGGCTTTCCACCATTTCTCAGAATCTGAACCTTGTACGGCATCCCGAAAGGTCAACAGATCGTCATCTCTATGACTGATCACGTCCTCTTGCACTATCAGATTCAATCTATCATGTGCACGTTGAGAACGGGTTGACCTTCTCAAAAGTGCCTGTGCAGCAGGTCCAACCTGCGTTTGGATTTCTTGTTGAACTTGTTCTACAACAGGTTCTTGAACTTGTTCAGTAACTAGTTCTTGAATAGGCGCTATCTCTTCAACATTTGAAGTAGAAGCTCTTGATTTCAACAACTCATCTCGAAGCCATGTTTGCTCATATGAGATCTCATGTTCTTGAGCTTGTGTTGATTCTCGTCAAGAACTACTTCTCCATCATGAATTCATTCCTCAAGGAATTCCTTTTCTAGAGAGGTCGTCGTTCTGGCCACAAACACATTTTGTTCAAACGGATGGTAGAAATTATATCCCATAGTTTTCTTGGGATATCCGATGAACCTACATCGATCAGATCTAGTATCCAGCTTGTCTGGTTGCAGTCTCTTGACGAGGACCGGATAACCCCAAACCTTAACATGTTTAAGATTGGGTTTCCGTCCCTTCCATATCTCGTATGAAGTCTTAGAGACCGCCTTAGTGGGAACCTTGTTTAATAGATATGATGTCGCTTCCAAATCGTAACCCCACAAACTGATCGAAAGATCAGTGAACCTCATCATGGAATGGACCATGCTTAATAGAGTTCGGTTCCTTCTCTCGGATACACCATTATGTTTGGTGTCCCGGGAGACGTCCATTGTGAAAGAATACCGTTATCCTTTAGATAATCGATAAATTCCTGACTGAGATATTGCCCGCCTCGGTCAGATGTCAACACCTTGATACTCTTTGTGGTTTGTTTCTCCACTTCAGTACGAAATCTCTTGAACATTTGAAAATATTCAGACTTGCGTTTCATTGTATACACAAATCCATATCGAGACATATCGTCCGTGAAAGTGATGAAATAGGAATAACCACCCCACGCTTGAACTCTCATAGGTCCACAAACATCAATCTGTATGAGTCCTAGAAGTTCAGTAGCTCTCTCTCCGGTTCAACTAAAAGGAGATTTGGTTATATTACCGGTGAGACAAGACTCACAAGCTGCATAGGATTCATATTCGAAATGATCCAAAAGGCCATCCTTATACAACCTAGTGATTCTCTTCTCGCCAATGTGACCAAGTCTACAAAGCCACATATAGGTCCGGTTGTGATGATCATCTAACTTTCTCATTTGACCAGAAACATGCATGTTCAACAATTAAACATTCATATCAGGTAAGACATAAAGACCATGCTGTAAATAACCACTCACACGTAAATCCTTACCATGATAAGAGCAAATTTTTTCATTAAAGACAATTCAAAATCCACATCTATTAAGCATAGAAATAAAAATGATGTTCGAAACAAATTTAGGTACATAATAAACATCTTCTAAAAGCAAAGCCTTGCTCGTAGGCATACATAGAGTAATAGTTCCTAAGGCTAAAGCAGCAACAGTTGCGTCGTTTCCAACCTTCAGAGTAAACTCTCCCTTCTTGAATCTCCTAGTGATCCTCAGCCCCTACAACATATTACAGATGTTAAAATTGCTACTGGTATCCAATTCCCATTTAGACGAATCAATTGTAGTAAGGAAATCATGAAAACATTTTTCATAGAAGTCTTACCTCGTTTCTTGCCGCCAAGAGATGCATGGTATCCTTTATAGTTTCTCTTCTTTTGATAAGAAAATTGACCGACCATCAGCACAGGTCCAGATTCCTTCCTCGAGCTGGAAATTTGTCTCTCATACTCAATGAGCATGTTATGCAACTCGTGCAAGTCGACATTCCACTTGTTCATGTTGTAGCTAACAATGAACGTGGAGGAGCGAGTGCATAATTAAATCCTGTTGCAACTCCTTACAGAAGGTACAATTAAGCTTCTCTAGCCATTCTATCCGACTTTTCATCTTTAGAACGTGTGGACCCACTGGGGAGCACTCACTCAAGCTCGACTTGAACAAAGCCCTCGAAAACAAAGACCTTGCCATGCGACTTTGCTCGTCGAACATCTTGTTAAGATGCTCGATGATCTATGGAGAGTCATATCCGCTGGTTGCTTCTGGAGTTCACAACTCATAGAAACCAGGATGACACTAGACAGTTAAACTTTGAGATTCATGCTTCTCAAAAGCATCCATGGCTTTCTGATCAGTGGGACAAGGGGTGGGGAGCAGGCACATCGATCACATCGATAAGCTTCTCCAAAATCAACACCAGCCGAAAGTTGCGATACCAGTCCTCAAAATTCTCCCCAACAAGCCTATGGGTCTGGAGGGTGGAACACAATGACAACTGAGACATTATTCGAGAGATCTGAAACAACAAAAAAAGTAGCAGTAAGAGTTAGACATCAATAAATATCATAAAGACATGGACTTCATCTATATGATATGCATGCTAATCAATGTTACAATAACATTAGAAAATATACTTAATATTAGCATTAACCTACAGTTATATGTCTGAGCCCCTTGGTTGTCAAGACATTTCTCAAACATATAAAGTGAATTCTTTATAACTTTTATCCCCATAAAATTCATATATTAATTTTTAAAATTAGCTCCATATCACAAAGTCACCTGGTTGTCATGTCGTTCCTATTGATATAGTTGAGTTCATCCCTCAACTCATGGTTAGATAACAATTAAGTTCATGTCCCCCGGATAATTCAGGCGTACAAAAGAACTAAGTGTTCTCTCCCACTATACATCTTATGTCGTAGAAAAACTAATCGAATTCTTAAGCTACATGCCTCTTGGTTGTCAGCTCATACCATGTAAATAGAAAATCGATTGTACATGTCCATTCATAAGGAAAAACTTAAATGACAAACGATTTATCATTTGGGACTCAAGAATTTATTATTATTTTTTATTGTTTATATTAAGTGTTAGAAGGTCCACTTGATCGAGTCATTATATGGCTCGATCGAGTAAACAGTCCACTCAATTGAGTTGGACTCGCGGGAGACTAAGTCGAGATATAAATAAACTCGATCGACTTACGGTTCCACTCGATCGAGTCGACATTTCACTCGATTGAGTCGACATTCAACTCCATCGAGCCAGACCAACCGAGAGTGCACACGTGCGACGTGTTGCTTGATCAAGTGGTGATACCAGCTTGATCGAGTTGATTTCTCTCGGAATACGAAAAGTCACCTTTCACTCGGAATATGAAAAGTCACGTTCCACTTGGAATATGAAAAGTCGCCTTCCTCTCGATCGGATGGTCTTGCCACTCGATCGAGTCGAACGTAATGAATTCGACCGCCACGATCTTTCACTTGTTTTGAGTCGGACAATCCGCTCGATCGAGCATTGGATTATGATACGAGACATCACGACATTCGAGCTCCCACTCGAACGAGTTGGACGTTCGAGAAAAAATCCTCGGCGAGAAGAACACGGATTCTGATCCGTTTTTCTGCCCAAAAAGTTCCTAAATCCTAGAAAGAGACGATCATAAGCTCTGATACCACTCTTGGGTTTTCTACGAGGACATGAAAGCGGATTTTACAATCCAAAATATGCGATCTAGTCATGTTCGAATTGAGTTTGGGATTTTTTAACAAAAACACGTAAAACAGATTCTTGGATTACCTTTTCTGATGAATCTAATCAAAGCGGATATGAGAAAGGAACCTACGATCCTCTACGCGTATCCACGTCGAGATCTGGTACTGCCTTTAACTTTTGGTGCGGATGAAGAGATGAACGGTTATCCCCCAAAACCTCGTTCTTCATTCAAGTGAGAAAGAACAGTGTTTGATTCTTGAATTTTGAATCATCTAATGAAGAAACTGCTTTTCTTGGTTTATATATTACTAAACTCTTTTAGTAATTACACAATGACCTAAACTTTCTAATATTACATAATCTACATATAACTACCAATATTCATGTATCATTATTGGTTGAGATTGTAATTTTCACTTTCTTCTACAAAAATTATCTTTTATGGGTTCTCGAAAAGTTAATGTTTTGAGCTCTACTCATTTGCTTCAAGATCTTCTCGTCTTATCGTGAATTTTAGAATTTTTTTTTGGGTTGGGAGGACAACCCCTTTTTTCTTTTTTCGCTAGTCTCAACGTTGTGTTGGTCTGATCTTAGATAAAATAATTGCGGTCGTCGAAGCCGCCTAGACTATCAGTTAAACAAAATGGTGGTTACTAGCGATAAATAGCGGTACTTGTTTACCATCGAGGTCTAGGTCGCCTTTTGTACATTGGTTACAACTATATATATATAATTTTTGTTATGTATATTTATATCTTGGCTAATATTGGTTCAATCAATAATTTTATGATTAACACCTAAATTATAGGTAGCAGCAAATATAATAAGTCGAGCAGTGTCGAATACAACGGTGTCCTTTTCAAACCTGATGGGTCCTGTCGAAGAAATAAGCTTTTATGGACATCCAATCACTTACTTAGCTCCAAGTGTTTATGGTCATCCACACGTAAGTAGTTCCAATGTCCTTTTAGTTCGAAATAATATAGGCGGATTAAAATTTGCAATATCTTCAAAATGTTATCAGGCATTGACGATGCATTTCCAGAGTTACATGAACAAGATGAAGATATCTCTTACAGTTGATCCAACGATCATAAGTGATCCTCATGGGCTTTGTGATGATTTGGAGGAATCTTTACTAAGAATCAAATCTTCTGTCCAAGAGAAAGGGCTTGTATAAAATGAATTTGATGTCAATATTTTACGATTAGAGGAATAAATGCAAATAGTTTACACAAAACACAAATGAATATACTTTGTAAGGACTATTTGCATAAATGTCCAAAAATTGGAAGCCATACCTGCTTATATTTTCTAGTGTAGAACATAGCTTCAGTTGTAATTTTCTATTTGTTGTTAACCAAAGGTCTTTAATACAAAAATGAAGTTGAAGATGACCAAAGTCCCGTATCGTATTTTGTAAGTTAAAATGTAGATTATGTAATCCAAAGTCAAACCAACCAATTAAAGGAGTTAACCGGAAATTAAAGAATAATGGGTGTTAAGTTTGTTATCAGCACGTAAGGAATATATGTGATCATTAACGAATGGAAGACTATGTTATAAGAGCTTGAAAACAGATGAGGGCAAATCAATTTCTCATAAAAAAAATCTCATTTCTTGATGAGTTTTGTTTCATTTTTGTTTGTTAAATTTTACATAAAAGGGCTATCAAGATCAAATTGCTCTTGGTAATGAGTAGGATTATCACATTGATAATCCAAAATACATAAAGCGATGTAGATTCTTCTAGATTTTTTGTGCACAGTTCGGTTGAGAAAAATGATTTCTTTGCTAAAATGATTTTTGAACTCATTTTAAAGAATTGGGGCTTAACCAAAGAATTTGTGATAGAATTCAAAAGTTTTGGATTCTGTGAAATATGATGGGAAGATACTTTTGCTTTTGGAAAGAAAATTTCCTGACCTGAAAATACTAAAATTCTATGACGTGTTAAATGATGACACAAAAACAAATGAAGAAATGTAGGATAAAATTAAAATTAAAGGAAGAGTGTTAGTAGAAAAAACTGAAAGAAGCCGTAAAATGAGAAACTTGATTTGGTATAATAACTGACTCATCTATATATTAAAAGTATAATAATACCTCTCTTCAGAAACATTCTCGATTCTCATCGTTCCACATCACTTCCACATCAGATTCACCTAAATAAACAAAATAAATTCCAAACTTAATTTATTCTCGAATTATATTCTTCAGTTATTGAAATGCTTCAGTTTCCTCTTCTACAATCTTATCATATTCTATTCAACACACTCTTCCATATCTTAGAGATACATTCCTAAAAAGAGGACTAATTCAAGGGAATCTCTCCAAACCATCTACACTATTTGATCAATCTGCCACAAACCATCATCATGATGCAAAGAGACGACATGTCGGTCTAGGGAGGCTCAGATGTGGGTGCTTCAACCCACGAGCTCTACTGAGATTCCCGTGGAGAAGATACGTCGAAGAAGGAGTAGAGAAGGGAGACTTTGTTGACCGCAAAGGTAATACGGTTTTGCTACACTAAGGTGTGTTGTTAAAGTTTGATTTTCCAGATGTGGGTTCCTTATCTTGTTTGGGTTTGTCTCAATCTCATAGGATTTTGATAAGGTTTATAGAATTTCAGGGAACAATTTCTCTATTTCATTTAGTGATTGTCGGTATTATTTAAGGTGATGTTGGAGTTTGATTTTCTGGATTTTGGTTCCTTATCTTATTTTGCATTTGGTTTGATCTTAGAATCACGAAAAGAGCATACTCCTTTCAATGGTAGAGCATACTATCAGATGATTGAGTGTTTGGGTGTAACTCTATGGCTTCTTGTCTCCATTGTTTATCTTGCATCAGATAAACGACCTTTGTTCTATTCTTTTGTTGGAATCTGATACCAACGAGACCATGAGCCCATGAAAGGTTCTGAGCTTTCGCTAGAATCTGATACCAAAGTTTCGAACGAACTAGAAATGTCGGACATAACAGACATAGAGAAAGAGAGAAAGGGAAACAAAATAGTAGAAACTGAAAGCAAGCATCTTCAACTCTTTTGATTCTGGGCAACTACCGCTAAAATAGAGCATCAATGGTCAAACTTTTAATTCCTGCCTTTATTTGCATCCACTTCTCCCTTTTAAGTTTCTCATGATCCTTGTTCTTCCGCGTGAAGTCAGTTACTCTTCACAGTAATATAGTAGATATCAAATATGAGATCTGCTGCGACGAGGTCCCCAAAACTGCCAGGGTTAGTTCCTTTGTTTCCTTCTATCTTATCGCTCGATTAGGGTTTTCTTATTACTTTCGTTTGGGAATGGAAATTTCTGAAATTATTTTCATTTCCTGGGTTTTATACTCGAAAATAATTCTCACTTAAGAGATATTTGGGTGACATTGTATTGGTTTGTTGTGTTTGGTATGTTATTTTGGAAGTAATCTGGTTGCATAATTTTCCATTTTTTTAATTGTTTATTGATGTGCGGAAACTCAAGCAATATAATTTCCTAGACCACTTCACCGAAAGTATACGGATCGTGTAGTACCAGGGTCGATCTCTAGGGACTAATGCAACAAAAAACTAAGAATATCACTAAACTAAGACAAACAAAAGTAGATGAAGATGTGATGCGAAATATCTAAAGAACTAAGCTAAGTGGTGGAAACGATAGTAGATTGGGGAAAACTTGGATATGACGAACACTACGGGTGTCGGGATACCGGGAATCGTATGGATGTAACAACTAAAGATCATAAACCTATCGAATTATCTTGATAACGGGAAATTCATGCTCTAAGGTGAGGAGTGATTCTTCCGAGCCTAAAGCTCCTAACCATGAGTACGTGCAACCCTACCTTCCAGCAGTGATTAACCCGTACTATAGCAACTTTACGAACACAATCCTAATTACTAAGTCGATTAACCGACCGGTCAGATTCTCATTAATCGAACTTAATCTACAACTCAACAGTTCCAGATTCATCCTTTAACCTTCCAGCAAAGTATGAGTTCCTATGTTACTCAGCGGGCAGCACTAGTATACGACGTTTACAGTGTTGATTGTAGAACCGAATATCAAGACAATTGCAATAGATCCTAGCATTAACGCATAAAATTGTACATCCATTACAATCCGATATCCCTAACCCATAGTTGGGAACCTACTCACTCATGGAGATGACAAACAAAGGAAATAACACAACCCTAAACATGATAAACCCTAGGAAACTCGATGTCTCGATCTTCTCTATTGTGTTACCGATGTGTGGATTGATGCTTCTCTCCTTCTCCAGCGTCTCCCAAGCCTTTCCTGATGTTTTCCAAGCCTTTCCTTGTCCTGTACGTCGCCCCCTTGCTCTAGATCCGTTCTGGTCTATTAATTAGCTCGTTTGAATGCAAGATCTAGTTTGTTGCGAGAAAGGCGGCCCGCTCGGGTACACCTTTTACCCGGTCGGGTAGAGCTTCGCCCGGTCGTGTCCTTCGTCCTACCCGATCGAGCATCAGCTCCCGATCGTGTGATTGAACGGCCCGAGTCGTGTAAACTCTCGGGGATTTTCAGGAACAATTAACGCCCGAGCGAGTACCTTGATTGCGCCCGATTGGGTATCGCTACCCGATCATGTAGTCTTCGTGTCCGGGTCGTGCAAGGTGTGCAATTAAACCCCGTAGGTTTTACCCGAGCGAGTAGACCTTAGTGCCCGATCGGGCACTGCTCTATATTTGTTTTTGCTCTTTTCCGCTCGTTGCTCAGGTGTTCCTTTGAGTTTTGAGGCTTGATTTCGGCTCCGAGTGAATTTATCTTCAGAATGTGTGGTTTTTACTCAGGAATCCATCTTTTTACGCTCGTTTAGGCCTTGTCGCCTAAAAACCTGAAAACCAACAAAACGAGCGTATGTAAAGGATAATCGTATCAGAAATGTAAATCTAACTATGAAATATACGCGAAAATGATACTAAAACCTATCCTAAATTTGATACACTTTACATGTTATCATTTATCTTGCATCAGAGAACACTACACAATAATTGAATGCAGGTTGAAAATTTGTTTATCCAATACCGTTTTCCGAGTGATAATCACTATTTTTATCTGCACCACCATAACCACTTTATCGATTTATTGAATTCTCCCTGCCATTATGATAGTATTTTTGGTTCTTCTATTTTAAGCTCATTAAGATCCGTATTCCTATGAGAGTTTATCCTAATAGAATTGTGAAATGAGTTCCTAGCTGTAATACAATTACAGCGGCAAAATTGTAGCAGCGAAGCTAATAAGATAATCAATCACACCAAGATTAGTTTTCATTACGGTGGCAACATCGAGTTGGGCAATCCCATTTTCTTTAATTCACTACAAAAGAACACGCAGTTTCCAACGGACGGGGCAACGGATCCGTCCCTTGGAATCACTTACCAACGGATTCTAACGGATTTGGTGACATTTGCAACGGGCAAAAATCCGTTGCAATCCGTTACTAATTCCAACGGAATTGTAACAGATATTATCCGTTGCGATGTCCGTTTCAATCAGTCGCTATTTGTAACGGATTATAACGGATTACTTCCGTTGGCCTCCTCCATTGGAAGTTCCGTTAGAAACCGGGGAAAAGTATTCCAACGGGCTTCCATTGCATTCTCTAACGGATGCCCGTTAGAAATAGCGACGTGCCCGTTGGTATTGTGAATTTCGAGGTTCAATTGTCGAATAAAATTGTCGCGCAATAGCAACGTGCATCCGTTGCTATTTCCAACTGACATCCGTTGGGATATTTTCTGTTTATATCGGTACCTAGGGTTACCCCAAATTATCAATTACAACCATCTTAATATCTATTGTTGAATCCAAAATAACTTTTATAAACTGTTTCACTGCCGGGATCGAGAAAAGGATTTCGATGGTGTTACAGTTTATAAAGGTTGTTTTGAATTTGATAATAGATATAAAGATGTCGATTGTAAAGTTAGAGTTACCTCAAATATCTCAATGTCTAATGTCGAACCTAAAACGCTCTTCTGAAATTGTTTCACCGCCGGAACCGGGAAAAGGAATCGATACGGTGATTCAGTTTAAGAGGGGTGTTTAGGTTCGATAATAGATGTAAAGATGCCGAGTGTAAACCTAGAGTTACCTCAAATTATAGGTTGGAGAAATATCTCAATGTCTAATGTCGAACCTAAAACACCTTTCTAAAACCGTTTCACAGCCAGAACCGGGAATTGGAATCCAGACAGTGGTTCAGTTTAAGAGGGGTGTTTTTGGTTCGATAATAAATTTCAAGATGCTGATTTCGGTTTTTGTTCACTATTAGACATCGAAATTAAATGAATTATAATTATAAAATCGTAATTTATAACATCTAACTATTATAATATGAAACAATAATGAATTTGTAAGCACTTGCATTATGCATTAACCCTTTGGTTAAGATTTCAACGGGCATCCTTTGGAATTGGCAACGGATGACCGTTATAAATTGCAACGGATGCCCATTGGAATTGTTAATTTCGAGGCTGCCGGTTGAAATTAATTCACGTGAACCTTTTGTAACGGTCATCCGTTGCAACGTCCAACAGATGACCGTTGGAAATGACACTATTTAGATCATACCATAGAGTGCATCAAACCATCAATAACAAAAGAATTTTCAAAAAATGTCGTTGTTTTCGAATCGAAATATATATAGATCAAGAGAGTGGATGTATAGAAGAAAAGATCCTGTAACCGAAGAGATAACGCGAGAATTCTTACAGCGATTGGAGGAATTTATGAGTTTTGCATCGATGCAGCCTTTGTGTCAAGAACGCGGAACAATGTTATGTCCATGCAAAAGATGAAAAAACATGAAGTATCGAAGTCAAGAAATTGTTTGCAAACATCTTTATAAGGTGGGTTTCGTTGAAGATTACGAAATTTGGGTTTTTTACAGTGAAAATTGCGGTGTTAGAGATATTGTGCACGATGCACAAGTACAACAAAATGAAGAAGTTATTTATGAACCATCGACGACCAATCCATATGTGGAAATGGTGTCAGATGCTTTTCCTATAGTTGTTAATGAACAAACGCATGAAGAGATGCCGAATATCGATGCACGTTGATTCTTCAACCTATTGGATTCGGCGAAACAGCCTATATACGAGGGTTGTCATGAATGTCAGTCTCGTTTATCTTTATCTTCAAGATTGATGAGTATGAAAACAGACTACAATGTGGCTTAAAATTGCATGGATTCATTTTGCAGAACAATGCGAGAATATTTACCGGAAAATAATCAAGCTCCTGATACATACTATGAAACAAAGAATGTGTTAAAAGATTTGGGAAGACCACATGAGAAAATTGATGTTTGTAAAAACAGTTGCATGTTGTTTTGGAGAAATGATAAAGACTTGTTGGAATGCAAGTTTTGCGGTGCAAGCAGATTTCGGCCTAAAAAACCATCTTCACATAAATATGTACCATACAAGAAAATGTTCTGTATGCTTGTTGGAAACAGGTTGAGAAGGTTATATGAATAAAAAAAACCACTGCTGCAATTAGATGGCACGCAGAACACTCAACGACCGAAGGTATAATGCAACATCCATCGGATGGTAAGGCTTGGAAAGATTTCAAGGAAATATTTCCCGAGTTCGCATATGAAACGAGAATCGTCTATCTTTGCTTATGCACGGATGGTTTTAGTCCATATGGACAATCTGGAAGTCAATATTCTCTGTGGCCGGTGATTTTGTCCCCATATAATTTGCCTTTCGAGATGTGTTTGAAAAGAGAGGTAATGTTTCTGACGTTGTTGATTCCAGGACCAGAACATCCGAAGAAAAGTTTCGATGTCTTTTT
>CM071870.1:13003810-13045360 GCA_036759665.1 Gynandropsis gynandra | reverse complement strand
TAAACGTAGTATCTTTTGGGAACTACCATACTGGAAATCATTCATATTATGTCATAATTTAGATGTTATGTGTATCGAGAAGAACTTTTTCGATAACATCATAAATACTGTTTTGAATGTGACGGGTAAAACCAAGGATAATATACAATCAAGAAAATATTTGAAGTCAATATGCCGACGACCTGAGTTGGAATTACGAGATGGAAGGTCACCTGTCCCGGTATTCAGATTGTCTGGTCCGGCGAAAACGGCATTATTAAAATGGTTAAAAGAGGACGTTAAGTTTCTCGATGGATATACATCGAACATTGCTCGGTGTGTGGATATTGTTGGTTCGACGTTGATCGGATTGAAAAGTCACGATTGTCACGTTTTCATGCAGCGGCTCATTCCAATTGCATTTGCTGAGCTCTTACCACGGAATGTTCACGATATGTTATGCGGAGTCAGCATATTTTTTAGAGATATATGTTCGAGGAATTTAAAAGGTGATGACTTGGAAGTAATGAAAAACAATATCTCTCAGTATTATGTGCATTGGAAAAAGTGTTTCCACCTTCATTCTTCAATGTCATAGAGCATTTGCCAATGCATTTACCAGATGAGGCAATACTCGGTTGACCAGTTCAATTCAGATGGATGTATCCTTTCGAATGGTTTTTCTTCGATTTAAAGAAAAAAGAAAAAAACAAAGCAGCGGTTGAAGGATCTATTGTCAAACAATATTTGTTGGAATAAGTCACATATTTCAGCACATTTTATTTCGAGTCGCATATTCAAACGAAAGAACGTCGTGCAGCGGATGATCACCCAAACTATTTGTATCAATATAATATGCAGTTTGGCACAATTCCTGAAATGTTTACACCGATTGGACGTACAGGAGGTAAATCCGATGAAAATGGTTAACACCAAAGGAGTATAATCATGCCCACACATATATACTACTTAATTGTCAAGAGTTATTACCGTTCAAAAGGTACGTACAGTGGTACATATTATAATTTAACTCTTTATATATATATATATATATTAAAATGTAACGTATTTTCATTATTCAGGATATTTGACGAAGAAGTGTTTGGTACATATCCTCATCTAAATGCAAATGAACTCACAGACATGAAAGTTCAACATTATGGATCGTGGTTTAGAGACTACGCAAGTACTCGTGTACACATCTATGTAAATTAATTGCATATAAGAGTATTAATTTGTTTTTTATACGTACAGGTGAAATGTTCTGACGAAAGACTTCCTACATGGATAAAAGATTTGGCTAATGGCCCCGCACGAATATCATGTGTTGGCCAATCTTGTTTACTCGCGGCTACACGTTCCAGCCTTACGAATACGGAAAACATAGAAGCACATACAAGTATGGCGTTTGCGTTAATAGTGATATAGAGGGTGATAACTTCTACGGCATTTTGCACCAAATCATACAACTAGAATATCTCGGTCCCGTTGGTTTGAAGGTGATGCTTTTTAAATTTCAATGGTTTGACACAACCGTAGGACGTGGAATACGAAAAAACCGTTGGGGAGGAATTCACGTTAACCCGGCACGACAATATGGTAAGTATGATCCATTCATCACAATAGATCAAGTATGTTACGTGCAATATCCAACAACATTGAAACGTCGAAGAGAGGAGTGGTGGGCCGTAGTAAAGATAAAGCCACGAGGGATCATAAGCTCTGATGATAAAGAAGATGCATTGCAGCCCGATCATCCGCAGCCGATTCGCTTAATTGATACAGATCGCGAGGAGATACTTGCGAGAAATGACATAGAAGAGAACTCATACGCGATTATGAAGACATTGAACTAGAAGATGCTGAAGATGAAAACGACGATGAATTCAATGAACAAGCAAAGGAAGACTCACCCATCGATGAATCTACTGAAGAAGAAATTTAAATACAATAATGTCTACTATGTGTAATAAATGTAGACGATGTGTTGTAAATGAATTGTAACATTCATAATGTGTAATCTAACAATCGAAATGTTAATACAATCGAATAGGTTAAGTAAACGATGTAGTAAAACATAGAATTATCTAATACCAACAGGCATCCGTTGCAAATCGGTAACGGATGCCCGTTGATACACGAATTAGCCCCCGACACTTAGCAAAATTTTCAAAGTTTTCCACATTTCCAATGGCTATCCGTTGGTAATTTGTAACGGATGCCCGTTAAAAATATTCCAACGGGCATCCGTCGGTAAGTTGTAACGAACGCCCGTAAAAATATTTCTAAGGGGCGTCCGTTACAGTTTTCTAACAGAGGGCCGTTGGAAAGTTTCTAACGGACATCCGTTAGAATATACCAACGGATGCCCGTTAGTCTAGGTAATGATGCCTGCCCTACTTTGCAGAGATTTCCAACGGTCATCCGTTGGAAATTCTAATGGATGCCCATGCGACGGCAGACGAGCCGCCATTTAGCCGTCTGTTGCCTCGAGAACACGCATTCCCAACGGGCATCCGTTAGAATTTCCAACAGATGCCCGTTGGGAATGTAAAACATCACATCAATTTAATCCTTCCGTTGCGATGACGTATTTCCAACGGGCATCCATTGGAATTTCTAACGGACGCCCATTGGAAATTTCGATATATATAAACTCGTTGAACAGTTCTTATTTCAACACAAATCACAAACCAACACAAATAACAAACCCGATTCACCCAAAAATAGGTAGTTTTCTTAGAGAAATGATGAGACCCAGACATTTTATAGGTACCGGGGGGGGGGGGGGGTTCGGGGGGTTTTTTGGCTGGTTCCGCGGGGGCTCTTCCCCAGCTGCCACCACCACCATATCGTCCTCCGTCACCAGAACCAGCACCGCCGATATTTGATGACGAGGACGATATGATAGTTAGCGATTCGTTGATCAATGATTTCGATGGGCATCCAACCCTTCCGATCATCGATCCAGAACATTCTCCTGGGACGTTATGGTAAAAAAATTGTTATTTTGATTTGAGTTATTCTATGTTATAAATATTATTTAACTTTGTTTTATTGATTTGCATGTTTGATGTTGATGATGTACTCAAACACACCAACAACCTCATCATACAAGGGTCCTTACAGGACGAATTGTACTACTCCTCGCAAGTTACGCCAGAAGTTGTGCGCCAGCGATGGTGGCGCACTTTTATTGTAAGTTTTTTTAATTAAATTTCAACTTTTTAGTTATATATATATATATATATTATAAAACTAACAATTTTATAACTTTGTTTGCACGTTCATACAGATGGAAGCGAAAGGATACGTTGCGCATCTACACAGCATGGATGCGCGACATGCAGGTTCGGATGCGCCTAATGATGAATGGTACGAAACGCAACTACTACGCCAACAATAGCAAACCGAGATGGGCAACATAAGCGGTCTTCAGCAAAATGATTCAGCATTGGGTGTCCCCTGATTTCAAGGCCAAGAGCGAAAAGGCCAAAAAATGTCGCTACGGTGAGAAGTCCCAGAGATGGTCCGCATCGCCATACTTCGGGATCAAAATCCTTCCCGAAACGAAGAAAAGCATTGGTAAAATTTTCTTTATTTAAATTTTTTGTTTATTTAAGTATTTATCTAACTACATTTATTTGTTATTATAGATGCAATAGATAGGAAGAGAACCAACTCTTCTTGAGCTGGTATTAGAAATCCATGCCAAGAAGAAGACGGTTGTCGGGGAAGAGGCCGACGAACCCGAACTCGTCGATCCTCAAGCGGAGCGAACCGTGCAAGCTGTGACCGAGAAGATCACACAACAATCTCAAGCTTGCGGTTCAAGCCCCGACGAACTCAGTCCTTTACAAAAGGACAAAATTTATTTAGAGGTAAAAGTTTATTATTTTATTTCTCGATTATTAATAAAATAATTTGTTAAATCTAACGTTACTTTTGTTTTTCTTGTAGTCAGTAAGACCGTATAAGGGACGTCTATACGGTCTCGGGCAGAACCGAGTCCCGATTCAGATGCAACGCCATCTCGAGGTGATGACTATATTATATATAGTTTTATGTTTATCTAAACATATATATATATATATATCGATAAATTTGTTTAAATTTTTAATCTTATTTTATGGATTATATATAAAACTTGTATTGTATTTTTAATAATTATTTATTATACGCAATATGATATTCAAATTATATTTTTTATAACAATAAAATTTTAATCTAAGTATAATTATCGTGTTGTAAAAATTAATATTACCATCCGCGCACCACGCGGGCTATTACCTAGTATATTATAACAATAACAGATATAATCGGTTACCTTAATGTGATGCAAATAATTCACAAATAAGTATATTTTGTATTTAATTTGTTATTTATATATGAATGATTTTTATGCGTGGTGAAAGATTTCATTGAACTTTATGTCTTTAGTGGGTGCAATATGACTTATATTATATAGTCAAATATATAACATAACACTACTATATGAAATTTGAGTTAAAATGAATCATAACTTTTTATAGACTACATATACAAATAATAAAAAATGTATTGATTGATTAATTTTCTACATGTATTTTGTGGTATATCATCCATTAATAAATATAAACATGTTTTTCGAATCGGAACAAGTTTTTGGTGTATAATAATAACAATAATAATAATAATGATAATAATAATTATATATGAAAGGAGGTATTTTTCTCTTCTCTGATGCTGCCACGTTAACAGAGAGAGGAAAAACCCCTTCATCACATGTTACAATTGCAACCGGGCAATCCTTTCATATTCCTTTGATGATACAATGAATTTAATAAATTTTCAGTTCCTTTTTCACCAACGCGGTACCACCGCCTCCACCGCTTCTCTCAACGCATGCAAACGGAAGGAACTCGAGATCCTGCATCAAGGTTGAAAGATAGACTGTCTGTGGAAACCATGGGTCAGGGACCGTCAAGCGGTTTGAATCGACAATGGATCTGAAGTCCGATGGGAGAGACAAGAAGGAGAAGAAGTTCGAGCCGGCGGCGCCCCCGGCTCGCATGGGGAGGAAGCAACGGAAGCAAAAGGGACCGGAGTTGGCGGTACAATTGCCTTGATGTTTGGGCTTTGATGAATCCATTCATTTTAGGTAGTGCAACATTTCAGATAGGGATTTGCGGCATTGCAATTCATTTTTGAGAGGGATTTGCAAATTTCTTTGCGTTGTATACATGTTTAACAATGAATAATTCGTATCTCATTTTTTTCTTCGATTATTTTGCTTTATATGATTTGTTGTTTTTTATTGATTATTCCATTCATTTAGAGAGGGATTTACGGGATTTCAGAGAGCATTTGCGGCATTGCAATTCATTTCAGATAGGGATTTGCAAATATTTTTGCCCTATACACAGGTTTCACAATGAATATAAATTCTCTGATAGAATCGAAATTCAAAATGAAATTTAAATCAATGTTGAAAATTTTCTATGAATGTTGCAGTGTTGATCCCGAGTCTCGGTGTTGTGACATATCTATGAAGATGTATCAATGAATTGATTATGCATCATCGAGGAGAAATGATCCATTCTAGGGTTGCGCTTTCAACTTTGTCGGTGATGGAGGAGGAGTTCGTAGTAAACCAGGAGAGGTTGAAGCGCCAAGAAGAGAAGGCCGAGGAAGATAGATCTAAGGTTGATAATCTTCTTTGGATCATTTGACTTGGAGCTTTCGCCAATTAACTTTCTCCCACGTTTGCTGCTTCTATTGTATACTACATGCTCTAATATCATGAAGAGAGTAGTCTTACCATGTCTTTACAACTACCTTTTATTAAGGTAATATATATTGATAGTATAAATATTATTGAACACGCTTATCTGCCACAAAGTTCTCAGCCTGGAGGTTTGCCTCTCAAAGTACAGGACTTCAATGGTAAAGAGTGGATTTTTCAATTCCACTTTTGGCCTAAGAACAATAGCAGAATGTACATTCTAGAAGGAGTACCTCCATGCATTCAAAACATGCAATTGTAGGCTGTTGATATAGGTATGTAATTTTTACAATAGTTAATCGTATCTATGTTAAAATATGTTGCATTTATACTCCCCAAATAGATTCTCATTTTACTTTCATCTGACCCTTCTAATACATCTCGGTTGATATCCTTTTTAAAGCATATTTCACTTTCTGACTATAAATTATACCTATACTGAAGCTATATCTAAATGAAACCCTTTTGTTTCAAGTCACATTTAGTCGATTAGATCAAGAAAGGAAGTTAATCAAGGATTCAAAAAGGCTTCAATTGCTCACTAATTTCATCAGGTGAAACTTCCTTAATTAACTAAATACCTTCTGTTTATATGTCATGTTTTCCATACTAATTGATTTGTCCAGTGTATTTAAATCGTTTGTTGATTTAAACTACTCGATGATGGCTTTCCATTTGTGAGCTAGCTTTGAGTGCTATTTCAAGGTGAGTTTCTTTTTCTACACTTCATTAATTCTCGATTGAATGTGAGTATTTCATTGCGAGTTCTTTTATGTGGAACAGGGGCTTCTGCTGCCATCTAAACTGCTCGATGATGAATTCGCATTTCTGAGCTAGCTTTAGTGGTACTTGAAGGCGAGTTTCCTCTTCTAAACTTGTATTTCTCGATTGAATTTGATTATTTATGATGTGGTGAAATTCAAGTAATAATATTTCCTAGACAACTTCACCGCAAGTATACGGTTCGTGTAGTACCAGGGTCGAACTCTAGGGACTAATGCAGCCAATCCTAAGAATGTAACTAAACTAAAAAGGTGAAAAGTAGATGATGGCGTAGTGTAAAATGTCTAAAACACTAAACTAAATCGTAGCAACAATAGAAGGTTGTGGAAGACTTGACGATGAAGAACACTGCGGGTGTCGGGATACCGGGAATCATATGGATGTAACAACTAAAGATCATAAACCTATCGAATTATCTTGATAATGGGAAATTCATGCTCTAAGGTGAGGAGTGATTCTGCCGAGCCTAAACCTCCTAACCATACGTACGTGTAATCCTACCTTCCAGCAGCGATTAACCCGTACTATGGCAGCGTTACGAGCGCAATTCTAATTCCTAAGTCGATTAACCAACCGGTCAGATTCTCATTAATCGAACTTAACCTACAATTCAACAGTTCCGGATTCATACTTTAACCTTCCAGCAAAATACGGATTCCTATGTTACTGAGCGAACAACACTAGTATAAGAGTTATGATATTGATTGTAGGATCGAATATCAAAACATTTGGGAGAATAAGCGAATGAGAATATCTCCAAACCATGATCTGCGTAAGATATGAATTTGTTCGGTGATAAAACATCCTTTGATGTGATACACATGATAATAGTTGTGGATTTATCATAGAGGAATCACAATATCAACAAAGTAACATATGAAAATAGTTTTAGTGCGGTTCCGATCCATTTTCAGTGAACATACACCGTCTATTTAGTTGATATTTATATAGTATAACTCGCTCGATGAGCGGAGTTTTTATCAATTTTTAATTATACAAATGGAATTTATATATCACAAATGAATCACTATATAAAACAAAACGATAGATCTAAGCATTAACGCATAAATTGTACATCCGTTACAAATCCGATATCCCTAATCCATAGTTGGTAATCTAATCACTCATGGAGTTTACTGACAAAGAAGATGACATAACCCTAAACATGATAAACCCTAGGAAACTCGATGCCTCGATCTTCCCTATTGTGTTACCGATGTGTGGATTGATGCTTCTCTCCTTCTCCAGCATCTCCCGACCCTTTCCTGTTGATTTCTAAGCCTTTCCTTGCCCTCGGCGTCGCCCCTTGCGTCTGGATCTCTTCTGTTCTTTTAATTTGCTCGTTCAAACTCTAGATCTAGGTTGTTGCGAGAAAGGCGGCCCGCTCGGGTACACGTTTTACCCCGTCGTGCAGAGGCACGCCCGATCGTGTAGAGTGCTAAGCCCGGTCGGGCAATGCTTCCCGATTGTGTGGTTGAACAGCCCGAGTCGTGTAAACTCTCGGGGATTTTCAGGACTAATTAACCCCGACCGGGTACCATGTTGTGCCCGATCGGGTATTACTACCCGATCATGTTGTCTTCGTGCCCGGGTCGTGCAAATTGTTGTAATAAACCCTGTAGCTTTTACCCGAGCGGGTAGACCTTAGTGCCCGAGCGGGCACTCTTCAATTCATGATTTTGCTCTTTTCCGCTCGATGCTCGGGTGTTCCTTTGGGTTCCGTGGCTTGATTTTGGCTCCGAGTGAATTGTATCTTCAATTTGAGTGGTTTGATTCAGGAATTTTCCTTTTTACGCTCCTTTAGGCCTTGTCGCCTTAAAACCTGAAAACCAATAAAATGGGCTTATATAAAGAATAATCGTATCGGAAATGTAACTCGTGCTATCAAATCTATGCGAAAATGATACTAATATCTAGTCTAAAACTGATATACTTTACGTGTTATCAAACTCCCCCAGACCTAAACCTCTGTTTGTCCTCAAACAAAACTAAAGCCAAGTGTAGGAAGAATCTAATAACGATGGATACTAGCACGAAAAATTCAAAGAGTAAGTCATTCCGCAAATCAACGCGACACATGAACAAAAGCCTAAGCGTACCGAGTATAGCCTTATATCTACCGAAAGTTCCGAGCCATTCAATCCTACCAATAATTTAATTCTATTTCACAACCCTAGATAACGTCCAAGCGATCTCCATACCAATTCCACTAAGCTTTTGATATCATTAAACTCGTTTTTTCGCGTTCTTTCTTTTTTCTTTGTTTTGATACTTAGATCCACGCTTGGTTCCTAGGACGTAAAAGTCGAAGAGGGATGGTTTTCTACTTAGACCCAGGCTGCCTATGGCACAGTCATAAGGTCGTGTGACCTTAGCGGAGTGAAGAGGTGCGTTATTGAAGATTATATAATTTTTTTTTCAAGATTACGCATCACTCTAACCCTTAGGACGTAGAACAGCGCCTCAACCCACCACTTAGACCCGAACCATCAATCTCGATGTACTCATGTCAATCCTAACTCGGAATAGTCAGAAACTTATCTTAGATGACATCGGAGTATAAGCGTGTGGAATCTAATAACTATGAACGGTAAATATATCAAAACAAGCAAAAGGCTAGACGGTATACACGGAGATATGGATACTTGGTACTGAAATCTAAGGGGTGAATTCAACTATTGATCAAGGCTTCAAACACAACTACTCGACTAAACGGTATCCAAAAGGCTTCTAAGCAAACCTAGACCGTTGTTCACGATTCGACAAGGTCGCAAAAATTGACTAAAGCTCAAAAATTTGTAATAGGTATCCATCAATTATTCCTAATCATAACCCTAATCATAACCCTAATCCTAACCCTAATCCTAATCGCAAATATGTCGCTCTAAAATAAATCGTATCACTCAAAATGAAGAGTACCCCCCAGACCTGAACGGAACACAGTCCCGGTGTTCGAGATCCATGAGGGATACCCACATGCCAAAAATCGAGAAAATATGAGAAGTAATAAGAGCAAATACGCCTGGTGTGTTTATCTTTCTCGAATTTGTGATACATCCGGAATTGTGATACTCTCTTGCTCTAATGCGGGTGTTATCGTGAAGGACCTGAGATATAAGTCATGCAACGCAAAAGATAGAGAAGAGAATACTAAATCAATAAGTCTGAAAGAGAGTACATAAGCCCAAAAACTAAAAAAGAAAGAAAATAAGGAAAATAGGTCCATAAAACAAAAAATTGAAAAAGAAAGAAAAATGAAAAAAGGAAGAAAGGTGGCTTAATCCTCTTCCTCTCCACCGCGGGTGGCCGGAGGGTCTGCTGGCTCCGCGGATGCCCCATCCCTAGGTGGGAAGTAGAAGGACTACAGCTGGAATCTGCTAATGGACTCTGTCAGGTAGTACGTGTGCTGAATCGACTGCTCCTGAAACTGTTGTTGCTCTGCATATCTCGCAGCCTCAATGTCGTGCCTCGCTGCCTCGAGGTCGTACCTCTGCTCTGCCATGTAAGACTGATACCTAGTCTCCTCCGCAACATACCTGAGAACATCGGAGACACCTTCCATGGAAGGGAAATGAGAGCGATGATGAGGGTACTCTGGTCGGGCGCGAGAGTGGGTGGCGCGTCGGCTGCGCTGTCTAGACATCGACGGTCTTGGTGCAGCGGCTGGAGGTGGATCTACCTCACGTAGTCCCGGGCCGATGTGTCCGATGGCTGGATCTATCCTGAATCGAGAGCCCTCCTCGTGTAAACTCGGCATCTGAATCTCGTGTAGGTCGACTTCCAAGTTTCGATCGTGATCGTCTGTGTAACTTCATATTACTCTGTACCTCTCGATCGTTATTGCCCTTCGGTTACGTAAGTTCTAAAGGTTCAGCTCAGGCTCCTCATTTATCTTGTCCTCTGTTAGGATGCCAAGGTTGATCCCGACTCTGCGTGCTATCATGGTGACAATCCCACCGCACATGATCTTCGTGTCCGTGCTACATTTCTCGATGGTGATGTCATGGAAATGCCACATGACTAGCGACGCTCAGTCGACGTCTAGGATGTCCCACTCGTCTATGGCGAAGCCTAACTGTACCACCCGCCTAAGGTACGCCAACTCCGTGTGGTTGACTCCGTCTTGTGCTCCTTTTCCTAGTATAGACGATACTAGGAAATAATGGAAGTACCTTAGAGCAGATGGCGTATATGACTGGCCTTGGACCTCGTCGAGTATTCACCATAAGCAATCTGGGTCCAGAATTGCGCTTGACGGCTCCGGTTGTGCTCCGACATCTTCGTGAAGTTGCAATGAGGAGCATCAAGTATGATCGCGAACTGTCTCGCACTGAGCCGGTAGTTCTGTCCCAGCAGACGGAACTCCATGAATGCTCTCTCCCGATCTCCGGACTCGGGGAAAAATGCAGTGTAGGACACGAAGAATTCCGCTGTGAGGTTGCAGTATGTATACTCCTGAGTGTCCCTCAATCCCGTCCATCCCAAAGTGTTGAAGATTGCGTCGATGTACTCCTTGATGTGGAGGGCACTCATAGCTTCCGAAGATAGGAAGCGGGATGGGAATATCCGCGGCTAAAGCTCGGTGAATCTCGATTTCTGACCGGACAAGAAGGTTGTCGTCCGGTAGTTGTATTGCTGGTGGGACATTGTGATCGGCATGTATGGCGTTAGTTCCGTAATGGCATCCAATTTTGCTGGCCATCCGTGCTCTGGACCGTAGGCATCAGATTCGCGTTTCTTTGAACTCTGGAAGATCTTCGGGGCCATCTGGAATTCGAGGGAAATTGAGAGATGTTTTAGGTATTTAGCGAGAGAGGAGGGAGAGGGTATTTTCGAGTAACCAAGGGTCGACCGGCGATGATGGTGAACGGCGGCGACGTATGAGCGACTCTGTTGATGAGTTGCGGCGTGAAGGGTTGCAATTTGTGGGAGCATGCTCGGGTGGAATTTCTGAAGTGAAAATGGCCGCTCGGGTTACTCGAAATAAAAATTTACCTGTGCTGGTAATATACGATGCTCGCTCGGGTCCTCTGAATTGCCCAATCGGGCGTCTTTAATTTTGACCTACCTGCTCGGGTGGAGATGTCTGCACGACCGGGCAATGCTGCAAAAACAGAAAAATTTTCGAGGAAAACCAATGCAGCAAAAATCGATAAGACCACTAAATTCCTAAATCCTAAAAAAATTGTCCAAGATCTAAAAAGAGAAAAAGAATTCAAAAATATAAAAAATAAAATGAAAACGATGAAAGAGGATACAGGGCTCTGGTTGCCTCCCGAGATGCGCTTGTTTAAGGTCGCGAGCCTGACCGAAGCGTGCTACTCGTCAGGTGGATGTCCTCGACGTCGTCTTGTACGTAGCGTTTTGCGTGCAATATGTGCTTGATAAGGTGTGGCACGCGAATCAATTGAATTCCCTGCACGATCGGTATTGTCTTCCCTAAGATTGGTCATGGTGCTCTCATCCTCCGGGGAGAGTTAAACGAGTGCATGCTCTGGTAATATGGATTCTACACCCTCATCTTGTCAAACAATACATCTCTGTTGGGTGTTGGGTGCTAGATCGTGTTGTCCAAAACTTCAGGTCGAGTTGTTCTTAAGTCCGGTTTAGTACTCCGTGTAACGGGTTAGGCGTTTGTCGCTTGTTGCCTTCAGCATCTCCAGAGAAGTTTTGTGTGTGAGCCTTTGGGGTGAAGGCTTCATCTTTACCTTAGGTGCTTTGTCGATGTCCCAATTGTGAGCTGGACGCTTGGTGTAGCTTCTCGATATCTCAGGGTCATTTGTGTACTGACTTGCACCGCATTTCGCTCGGGTTGTGCGGAAATCTCGGTCGGGGGATTCCTCCTTCCTTTCATTTTTAAGCAGCTCGTTTGGTACTTTGTATTTTCCTTCCCCAACTGCTATGCGATTCATATCTAAGGAATCCTTAGTCTGAAATTTCTCACAACCTTCCTCGGCTAAATCTTCAAAGATGCCTTCGGGGAACACGAAATCGATAGGGCACGGCTGCTCAAGTGTGTCCACTGAGCTGAATTCTACTTCTACCTCGAGCTTCTTCATGTGCTCATCAATGTCCGTAGCCTCATCCACTGTCGTGTTAGATTCATCTTCTTTTTAAATCAACGAAGGACTTGGCTGATCTACCGTCTCACAATCCTTTAGGCAGATTTCGCGGACATGTTCACGAGGATTTATTTCTGAACTTTCTGATGGAGCCTCTTGTGGTTGCAATGCCCCTTGTGCATGTTCTGAAGCTTGCGTGTCCAATTGTCTAAACAAGCTGCCTATTTGCTCATTGGCGCATTCTTGTTCCGCTTCCAGTCCCATAAACAAGTTGTTTTGGTTCTCAAACACTCTAAGGAGGTGTGTGTACGTGGCGGAACAATCGGGGGCTGCTAGGGATTGGGTTGGGTATGGCTGAGGCACATACGACTGATAGCTCTGAGTTTGGGGTTCCGTCCATGGCTGGAAATTTCCAAACGATTGTTGTGCATTCACCATACTCTCAGTGTTCCTGTACGGGAAGTAGGCGTGATCGCTCCATCCGTGATTGTAAGGCCGATTGTAACTGTCGTAGATCTCTTCTTCATACCCAAGCGTTTTGTTACCATGATTGCTCTGAGTATTGCGGATGGTATAAATCAGAGAGCATACGACGAATCTCAGAAAGTTTATATCTCAATTCAGCTATTTCGGCACTCGAAGAGCTGAAGTTGTTAATGTTACCTCGCAAGATAAAAAACACCAAGTTCGATTAAGCTCCGTGTGGTAAAGAAATTTTTGACTCCATAAGAAAACAAAAGCAAAATTACGAAAAACAAAAGAAGAATCCGGAAAGTACTAGATCTTAATCTAGCTAATTCCTAGTCTAGGCCGTAATTAGTCCCCGACAACGACGCCAAAAACTTGATGTGGTGAAATTCAAGTAATAATATTTCCTAGACCACTTCACCGCAAGTATACGGTTCGTGTAGTACCAGAGTCGAACTCTAGGGACTAATGCAGCCAATCCTAAGAATGTAACTAAACTAAGAAGGTGAGAAGTAGATGATGTCGTGGTGTGAAATGTCTAAAACACTAAACTAAATGGTAGCAACGATAGAAGGTTGTGGAAGACTTGACGATGAAGAACACTACGGGTGTCGGGATACCGGGAATCGCATGCATGTAACAACTAAAGATCATAAACCTATCGAATTATCTTGATAACGGGAAATTCATGCTCTAAGGTGAGGAGTGATTCTGCCAAGCCTAAACCTCCTAACCATAGGTACGTGCAATGCTACCTTCCAGTAGCGATTAACCCGTACTATGGCACCGTTACGAGCGGCATCCTAATTCCTAAGTCGATTAACCGACCGGTCAGATTCTCATTAATCGAACTTAACCTACAATTCAACAATTCCGGATTCATACTTTAACCTTCCAGCAAAATATGAATTCCTATGTTACTGAGCGGGCAGCACTAGGATAGACGTTTATGATGTTGATTATAGAACCGAATATCGAGATAAATACGATAGATCTAAGCATTAACGCATAATTTATACATCCGTTTAAAATCCGGTATCCCTAACCCATAGTTGGTAATATATTCACTCATGGAGTTTACTGACAAAGTAGAGGATATAACCCTAAACATGATAAACCCTAGGAAACTCGATGCCTCGATCTTCCCTATTGTGTTACCGATGTGTGGATTGATGCTTCTCTCCTTCTCCAGCGTCTCCCAAGCCTTTCCTGATGATTTCCAAGCCTTTCCTTGCCCTCGGCGTCGCCCCCTTGCATCTGGATCTCTTCTGTTCTTTTAATTTGCTCATTCAAACTATAGATCTAGGTTGTTGCAAGAAAGGCGGCCCGCTCGGGTACACGTTTTACCCCGTCGTGCAGAGGCACGCCCGATCGTGTAGAGTGCTGAGCTCAATCGGGCAATGCTTCCCGATCGCGTGGTTGAACAACCCGAGTCGTGTAAACTCTCTGGGATTTTCAAGACTAATTAACGCCTGACCTGGTACCATGTTGCGCCCGATCGGGTATTACTACCCGATCATGTTGTCTTCGTGCCCGGGTCGTGCAAATTGTTGTAATAAACCCCGTAGCTTTTACCCGAGCGGGTAGACCTCAGTGCCCGAGCGGGCACTCTTCAATTAATGATTTTGCTCTTTTTCGTTTGATGCTCGGGTGTTCCTTTGAGTTCCGTGGCTTGATTTTGGCACCGAGTGAATTGTATCTTCAATTTGAGTGGTTTGATTCAAGAATTTGTCTTTTTACGCTGGTTTAGGCCTTATCGCCTTAAAACCTGAAAACCAATAAAATGGACGTATATAAAGAATAATCGTATCGAAAATGTAACTCGAGCTATCAAATCAATGTGAAAATGATACTAATACCTAGCCTAAAACTGATACACTTTACGTGTTATCAATTTACGTTGCAAATTCTTTTATGTCCTAGATTTGGTAGGAAAAGCCACTTGTGAAAGTTGATAGGTTTTTCCAACTCTAGATTTTGGCTTCATTTATTTCTTCTTTACATAAAAAAACTGGGATCTTGATTGTGCAAGTCACTAGTATGAATTTGAACCTCATATTCCTAAATTCTTTCACATGCTTTCATTATGTTTTTTAATTTATGAATGCTAATTTTGGATGGAGTGAACATTTTCTGAAATATAGGGATTGTACATATTTTGGAATCATTTAACATATCTATGGAATACAAATACATGCGTAATCTAATGCCCTATCATATGACAAACAATTTTGTGGATGCACATATGTTTTTGTAATTTAAAGAAGTGATTCGTGATGTTTGGTTGGTTAAAGGATCATAATAATCTTTTTCCTCCTTTGGAAAATGCGTTTGTTTGCATTATTGGTAAGTTTTACTAATAACTATGTGTTACAGTGCCGACAAAAGACTATGGATCTTGATGCAGAATGCACAATCATGAAGAAGAACAAGTCGTGCCCAATTAAGCACAGTCGCAAGTTCTTGCTGAACAGATTTGCTTTTCTATGCCATATTTTTTATGTTCATCGTGTTGTTGGGAAATTGTCGAAGCTCTAAATATTTTTGCTTCTTTCGCAAATGTTAGGTACGGTGAAAAAGCCAAAGAGGTGACTGAATTGGCTGAGTGGTCGTGCCCAAAATGCAGAGGAATTTGCAATTGTAGTCTTTGCATTTAATACTAATCTATATAACTTTTAGTTGAGCTTAGTATAAGTTAGGGTAGAAGGCTGTTGGTAATTGTTATATTTGTTTTCATAGGAAGAAGAGAGGTCAACAGCCTGCTGGAATACTGGTACACAAATCTAAAGCTATCAGGTTTTCTTCTAGCTCAGAACTTCTATAAGTCAAGGGTCTTGAGAATTTCCAATATAAGAGACATGCCAAGCCAGTAGGTGCTTCTCTACAAGTAATTGTATTCAACATCGTCGCAAACTCATTCTTAACTAGATTATTGCCGTTTCCATGCAATTTCTTTTTGTTGGAGCGAATTCTTGTTGTTTCGCTTAAGAATTCCGGAAAAGAAAATTCCCTTGAAGGAAAATATGATGTGCCGAATGAAGAGTAGTATGTTAATGAACCCAAAACAACTAATCGTCAAGGCCTTAAGGATTTGAATATCAATGGTGTTGAAATGTTGTTGCGGAGAGTAGTCCTAAAAAGATTAAGATTTCTTCTGACATATCTCAATTTGTTCCCGAGATGGATGTGTCTGAGGAAGTATCTGGAGAAGGAATTGATAAAGGTGAGAATTATAATGCTTATGTTTTAAATCATGGATTTTTCTGTGTTGTTAAAAAGAAACTAATATGAGAAAATGATGATGTAGAGGTATCGGAAGATACTAACAAACCGAAGAAGTGTGACGTTGGGCAAAAGAATGAGGAATTTCAATTTGAGGTTCTACTGCCTGAAGGCATCAACTCAATTACTATCTCTGGCATTGATGTACCTCCCGAAGATGTTGGAAATGTGCTGTAGTGTTTGGAATTTTTTTCAACTTTTGGAAAATTATGGTTGTGTCTACGTCACCTTTACGGTTGATCATTAATATAGAAGCTTTTATGTTCTAGATGTCGTTTACGATAAATAATCAGGTTCTTTGGACCGTATGTTTGATGATTACTTGCATTTGTTGAATAAGGAATGCAATCCTCATAACTAATGTAAACCCTTGCAGGCTTCGATGTCTTATCGTGTTTCCTTTGCCAATCTTTCAAACTTTCCTCATGGGTTTTTTTGCTAGGTTTTCGATTTGAGGGAAGGACAAGCTGAATGAATTGTGCGTGAATTATTAAGTGGACGAGGCAAAAGAAGACAACAGTATTTCATGCTAATTCATATGATTATCCAATTATTGTGTATGATATTAGAAGATAGTGGAGTAATGTAAGTGTTTATTCTTCGTAAGTTTATTGTTGTTCTTTGCTTTTATGTTCATTTGATCCACTTCAAAGTTTTTTGCTAGGTTTTCGATTTGAGGGAAGGACAAGCTGAATGAATTGTGCGTGAATTATTAAGTGGACGAGGCAAAAGAAGACAACAATATTTCATGCTAATTCATATGATTATCCAATTATTGTGTATGATATTAGAAGATAGTGGAGTAATGTAAGTGTTTATTCTTCGTAAGTTTATTGTTGTTCTTTGCTTTTACGTTCATTTGATCCACTTCAAATTTTCTATGATTTAGGTCTGCATCATTCAGCCCAACTGATGAAAATTGGTTCAAATCTTAGGGAGACTGTGTCTTGGAGTAAAATCTACTAGATGATTTTCCTCCTAAGCTCATTGAAAATGGCATTGATGAGTACAAGAACATGGATACGTTGAAAAGCTTAAGCTCTTAAACTTTTAATGTGATGAAGCTCTCTGCCGATTAGATCCAGAAGGGAAGTTAATCATGGGATTCCAAAAGGATTCAGTTCCTCAATCATCTCATCATGTTAAACTTCCTTAATTAACTAAATACCTTCTGTTTGTATGATATGTTTTCTGCACTAACTGATTTGTCCAATGTATTTAAATCCTTTAAATGGGATTTAAACTACTCGATGATGGCTTTCCATTTATGAGCTAGCTTTTAGTGCTACTCAAGGTGAGTTTCCTTTTCTACACTTCATTTATTCTTGATTAAATATGAGTATTTCATTGCGAGTTCTTTTATGTGGAAATGGGACTTCTGCTGCCATCTAAACGGCTCGGTGATGACTTTGCATTTTTGATCTAGTTTGATTGCTACTTTAAGGTGAGTTTCCTCTCCTAAACTTTTATTTCTCGATTGAATTTAAGTATTTATGCTGCAAATTCTTTTATGTCCTAGATTTGGTAGGAAAAGCCACTTGTGAAAGTGGATAGGTATTTTTCAGCTTTAGAATATAGCTTCATTCATTTCTTTTTTACATAAAAAAACTCGGGTCTTGATTGTGCAAGTCACTGGTATGAATTTGAACCTCATATTCCTAAATTCTTTCACATGCTTTCATTATGTTTTGTAATTCATGGGTTCTAATTTGGATGGAGTGAACATTTTCTAAAATATAGGGATTGTACATATCTTGGAATTATTTAACATATCTATTGAATACAAATACATGCGTAATCTAATGCCCTAGAATATGACAAACGATTTTGTGGATGCACGTATGTTTTTGTATTTTAAAGCAGTGATTCATGTTGTTTGGTTGGTCAAAGGATCACAATAATCTTTTACCTCTTTTGGAAAATGTTTTTGTTTGCATGATTGGTAAGTTTTACTAATAACTATGTGTTACAGTGCCGGAAAACGACTATGTATCTTGCTGCAGAATACACAATAATGAAGAAGAAGAAGCCATGCCCAATTAAATAAAGTTGCGAGTGCTTGATGAATAGATTTGCTTCCCATATTTTTATGTTGACCGTGTTGTTGGGAAATAGTTGAAGCTCCAAATATATTTGCTTCTTTCTCAAATGTTAGGTATGGTGAGAAAGCCGAAGAGCTGATTGAATAGGTTGAGTGGGCGTGCCCAAAACGCAGAGGAATTTGAAATTGTAGTCTTTCCATGTAATACTAATCTATATAACTTTTAGTTGAGCTTAGTGTATGTTAGGGTGGAAGGTTGTTGGTAATTATTATATTTTTTTTTCATACGAAGAAGAGAGCTCAGCAGCCTACTGGAATACTGGTACACACAACTAAAGCTACCAGGTTTTCTTCTAGGTCAGAAATTATGCAAGTCAATGGTCCTGAGAATTTCCAATATACTAGACATGCCAAGTCGGTAGGTGCTTTTCTAAAAGTCATTGTTTTCAACATCGTTGCAAACTCATTCTTAACTGGTTTATTGCAGTTTCCATGCAATTTGTTTTTGTTGCAGCAAACTCTTGCTTTTTTGCCTAAGTATCCCGGAAAAGAAAATTCCCTTGAAGGAAAAGATGATGTGCTGAATGAAGAGCAGTATGTTAATGAACCCAAAACAACTAATCGTGAATGCCTTAAGGAATTGAATAACGGAAATGGTGTTGAAAATGTTGTTGAGGAGAGTAGTCCTTAAAAGATTAAGATTTCTGCTGACATATCTGAGTCGGTTCCGATATGGATGTTTGTGAGGAAGTATCTGAACAAGGAACTAATAAAAGTGAGAATTATAAATCCATAACTTTTATGATTCATCCGCTTAACCCTCAACTGCAACTACCCTACATTCATGGCCTAGCCTCGATTGTTCTAAGTCTGATTATCCGAAGTTAGAATTCTCCTTTCGATCCTTCTACTAAGTTCATAAAATATGCATCTACTTGGCCTTCGTAAACACAAGTCAATCAAGCACTCAGACAAAGTATAGATAAAAGAAAACGGGAAATTGCATTCGAAGATAAATCAAAGTGGTTCCAGGATAGCCATGGGCTAATCCCCTCTACTAGAACAAAACGACTACTTGCTCATGCATTCAAAAGCAAACAAAATAATCGAAATAGAAAGTCTTAAGAACATAAAAACCAAATGAAACTGAAGTCCTGAATTGATCTCCAGTGCACTTTGAATGTCTCGTCCGCAAGAACTCAAGAACAACTCCCCTCTATACTCTCTCTCTGCAACTCTCCCTCTCTAACGTGTGTCTTCTTCCTCCCAAACTGAAGTGAACGAATCCCTAGCTCTCCTCCTCTTCTTTCCTTTTTTATTTCTTTCCTTTTCTCCTCTTTTTCCTATTTGGCCGTTCACTACCTTTCCTCTTCTTTCCTCTTCTTTCCTCTTCTTTCCTCTTTTATTTCTTTCCTTTCTATTTTCAGCCATATAGCTCTAATTCCTCTTCTCTAATCATGTTTCCTTTTTATGTAGGCAACTAACCACTTCCTTTTCTTGTTTGGCCGAGTTTCCTTTTCTTGTTTCTGTAGGTGATGGACACGACCCGCACAGGCTGGAGTGTGTGCCCCGTGTAGGCTCCCTTGCTGGTGTTGGATTTGCTCGAGATGATGCACTGCCTGAGCTGTGCTGTGGTCGCTGGAAGCTAGGCCCCGTGCGGGCTAAATGAGTGCCCCGCGCCATCTCACTTAGAGGGGCTGCATCCACGTGTGTTGAAGGCTTGCCCGACCCGTGCTTGTTCTGCTGGACCAAGTGCCCTGCGCGGGCCGATGTTTGTCATAATGACCGGTGCGTGCTAAGGACCTCTCCGAGCCGTGCTCAGTTTGCTGGAGGTTGTAGCCTGCATGGGCTAGGTGAATGCCCTGCGTGGGCTGTTTCAGTCATCGCTGATACTCGTCCCGTTTGCTCCGTTATGATCCTCGATGTTAGTACTTTGTCCCGTGTACGTCCTTTAGCTCCAAAATTAACCAAATACACATTAAAACCTGTAAGAACACGAAAACATAAAAACGGGTAAAACGGATACAAAATCATACGTAAACATTGCATCTATATCATAAACATCTCTAAAATCGTGCAAAAAATACATATGAATATGAAACGATCAGATCCCTTCAAATTCGACGTCCTAGGAACATAGTGTCTGCACAATATAAAAAAGAAAGAAAGAAAAAGAATAAGAAAAAAATAAAATAAAGAAAGAAAGAAGCATAGAAATGAAACAAGTATCCTCGTTTGTTATACGTTTAGCATTTGTTTGAGGTCTTCTCTGGTGGAGAGAGTTAGGGTTGCTTGTTTAGTTTGCCTTCGATTTTCTTTATTATAGGTAGCCATGGTGAACCTAGGATGAAGACTGAAAATCATTAGGCCAAATTTGCTCTCGACTTGCTAGTTGATCGATTAGGTTCGGTTTAGCGGTGTTTCCAGAAGAAAGGGGAATTTTCAGTTTTTGTATACCCCATGTGTCCCACATTAACGTTTGCTTAGGGACAAGCAAACATTCAAGTCTGGGGGATTTTGATCGTCTCGTTTTCATACGTGTTTCTCGCATGATTTGAGAGATATTTATGATGATATATGTAATGTTTACGTATGATTTTGTATACATTGTACTCGTTTGCGTGTTCTTACAGGTTATAATACATATTTGGTTCGTTTCGGAACTAAAAAACGTACACAGCACAAAATATTAGGGTCGAGGATCATAGCGGAACAAACGGGAAGAGAAACGGTGCGAATCATCAGCTCCAACACAGCCCACGCGGGGTAGAACTCATAGCCCGCGTGGGGCACAACCACCAGCAATCCAGCATGGGTCTGGAAAGGCTTTAGCACGTGCGGACTCAACATCAATAGTACAGCCCGCACGGGGCACACACTTTGCCCGAGCACGAACTCAGCATCAATAATACAGCCCGTCCGGGGCCTAGCTTCCAGTGACCACAACACAACTCGGGTTGTGCATCAGCCCGAGCAGATTCAGCTCTAGCAAGGGAGCACACGCGGAGCACATACTCCAGGCCGTGTGGGTCGCGTCTGCCACCTGCAAAACAAGAAAAGGAAACTTGCAGGAAACAAGAAAAAGAAGTGGTTAGTTGTTTATACAAAAAAGAAACATGATTAGAGATGAGGAATGAGAGCCATATGTCTGGAAAATAGAAAGGAAACGTGGCCACTTATCAAGAATGTAAACCAATGCAAATAAGAATGGAAAACTCACAAAACAACATGCTGCAACAAAGAGGAAAGAAGAGGAAAGGAAGTCAACGGCCAATGAGGAAAAAGATGAGAAAATGAAAGAAAGAAAATGGGAAAAAAGGAGGAGAGCTTGGGGTCGAATTAACTTCAATTTGGGAGAGAACACACGTGAGAATTTGAGAGAGAGTTGCAGAGAGAGAGTAGAGAGAAGAGTTGTTCGTGAGTTCTTGGAGAAGAGACATTCAAGGAGCAAAAACAGCAAGCTGCAACAAAGAAGAAAGAAGAGGAAAGGAAGTGAACGGCCAAATAGGAAAAAGAGGAGAAAAGGAAAGAAATAAAAGATGAAAGAAAAGGAGGAGAGCTAGGTATTCATTCACTTCAGTTTGGGAGGAAGAAGACACACGTTAGAGAGGGAGAGTTGCGGAGAGAGAGTAGAGAGGGGAGTTGTTCTTGAGTTCTTGCGGAGGAGACATTCAAAGTGCACTGGAGATCAATTTAGGACTTTCTACTTCAATTATGTTGTTTGCTTTTGAATGATGAGCAAGTAGTCGTTTTGTTCTAGGAGAAGGGATTAGCCCATGGTTATCCTGGAACCACTTTGATTTATCTTCGAATGCAATTTCCCGTTTTCTTTTATCTATACTTTGTCTGAGTGCTTGATTGACTTGTGTTTACAAAGGCCAAGTAGATGCATGTTTTAGGAACTTAAGAGAAGGACCGAAAGGAGAAGTCTAATTCCGATAATCAGGTTTAGAGCAACCGAGGTTAGGCCACGGAAGCAGGGTAGCAACGGTTGAGGGTAAATTGGATGGATCATAGAACTTATGTGTTTAGCTTAAGGTGTCAGCCACATAAATAGGAGATAACTTGACTAGATCACGTGTCTATGCCTTGAGAGATGGTAGATATCATATTAGGATCGTCTACCTTAGATAACTTAATTGGGATTGCGTGATTAGATAGTGTTATTGTTTGTTTCAGTAGTCTTGTGGATAAACCGGGTTCCTAGAACGTTTGTCTCACTATCAAGAACTCGTTATTTTATTTGTTTTTAGTATTTCATTCTTAAAACCCCATATTTCATTTGTTAACAAGTTTGATTCGTAGTTTTAGTTTAGGTTTTGTTGCGTAGTCCCTGTGGGATCCGACACCTAGAGTACTACACACGTGCCGTGCACTTGTGGGTAGTTTAGGTTAATATCTTTTTAACTTTGAATCGCATCAAGTTTTTGACGCCGTTGCCGGGGACTATTGTCAACACGTCTTAGATTCGAGCCTAGAGTCATTATTCTTTTGTTTTCTTTTTATTTTCTTTTCTTTAGTACTTTCTACCTAAATCGTTTTTATTTGTCCTTCGCAAAGCCGTCAGATCAACGAGAGATGGATAATCAGAACAACCATTGACATATACAACAACAACAACTCGCACCGCGAGAACCATAGGCTCCTCCACCACGTCGCCTCAGAGATTACGTGGTGCCGAGTATGAACAACGTGCAAACAGCTATACGAATGCCTGCTGTTTCTAGAGAACAGTTTGAGATTAAGCCGACAATGATCAACATGCGTTATCAGAAGCAATTCATGGGTGGAAATTACGAGGATCCCCATCAGCATCTTAGAGACTTGCTAGAGCTTTCCGGTACATTCAAGATACACGGAGTCTCAGAGGATGCGATCTTACTGTGTCTCTTCCCCTTCTCAATTGGGGGACGAGCGAAAAAATGGCTGCAATCGCTTCCTGCTGGTTCCATCACTACTTGGGATTAGCTCTGCACACTGTTATTATCACGACTCTTTCCTCTAAGCAAGACGATTCAGATGAGAGGAGAAATCACAACGTTTACATGCAGAGATGGAGAAACGTTGTTTGAAGCGTGGATTGAAGGATCTTCTACAAATGTGTCCACACCATGGTCTTGAGTAGCGGTATGTTATCCAAACTTTTTAAAATGGAATTTCAGACGAACACAGAACGATGTTGGATAACGCTGCTCGAGGATCGTTTATGGATTTGAGCGTCGAGGAGGCATACGAGCTGATCGATAATATCACCATGAACCACACCATGTGGTCCACACCGAGAGGTATGCCTAATAGAACTCGAGGTCTATATGAGCTGAATCAGGGCAGAGCAACGAGTAATGCAGCAAACGGTATGTACTGCGTGAATTGCAGAGATACAGAACATGGGGCCTATCAATGCACGCTGCAAGAGAACGTGGAATACAGGAATTATGCCCAGTAGCAAGGAAACACGCAATTCGGGAGTACCAACAACTCGAATTGGAGGAACCACCCAAATCTTTCATACCGAATGACTCAACCAATAAAGTATTCGAGATTTCAGCAAAGATAGAAAACATACCAGCAAGATACCCACCAATTTCAGCATTCTCAGCAAGTTCCACTAGCTCCTCAATCTCCTCAAGCCGTTTCGTCGAACCTTGAGGCGGTAATGCTCGAATTTATCAAAGAGCAAAGGCAAAAACAATCGAGTCAAGCCAAATTCAATGCGGATGTGGGGACAGCGATTAGCGAGCTCAAAAGTCATATGGAATCCTTGAGCACACATGTGAAGATGTTAGAAACCTCCATAGCACAGCAAGCGGCCTCATCCTCTCGGAATCTCGGACAGCTTCCCAGAAAACCCGATCCAAACCCGAGAGAGTACGTGAACGCTATTAGCTTGTGCAACAGTGATGTGATTGAGCATTCGACCTCCGAGGATCAAGAGCAAGCTGCTGGAACGTCCATGAGAAAAGGCAAAGGTACCGTCGCGATTATGGAAGGAGTCGAAACATATTTGGACAAACCATACGTTACTCCATCGGCGTACAAACCTCCTATACCGTTTCCTCAACGGTTGGTGAGCAGAAAAAATGAAGAATGAGTTGGCGGATTTATAGATGGCCTCAAAAAGCTTGACATCAACATACCATTTGCGTAAGCCCTCCAAAATATGCCTAATCACGCCAAAATACTCAAGGAGGTTCTTTCCAACGATAGGCGTATCGAAGAGAGTGCAGTTTCGTTCTTTAAAACACGCTGTGACCGAAGTTGAAGGACCCCGAAAGCTTCTCCATTCCATGCACAATAGGTAATATTGACATTGACAATGCTTTGTGTGATTTATGAGCAAGCGTGAGCATCATGCCACACTCAGTCTTCAAGCGGATGGACTTCGGGAATCTTAAACCTACAAAGATATGTTAATTTGAAGTTTCTTAAGTATTTCTACGAAACTTCCATACCTTAGCTCGTTCTTGCTGCTTACCAATCGTTGTGGAAACGGTATTGGAGGCTTTTATGTCGGTGGAGCTACATACGGTTTTTCCAATCTTGAATCAGCTCCTCCCTCATTTGCAATACCCTTTCCCTTATCCACTGATTTTCCAGCAACTCTCTCATGCTCTTTTGGGGGTGGATCCGTGAGCACATTACCGCTGCGCAAGGTGATGGCGTTCACGTGCTCTCTCGGGTTAAGATCAGGCTTACCGGGAAGCTGTCCGGGATTCCGAGAGGATGAGGCATCCTGCTGTGCTACGGATTTTTCCAACATCTTCATATGTGTGCTCAACGACTCCATATGAGATTTAAGCTCACTAATCGCTGTCCCCACGTCTGCGTTGAATTTGGTTTGAATCGATTGTTGCTACTTTTGATCCTTGATAAATTCAAGCATCACCGCCTCAAGGTTTGATGAAGGGGCTTGAGGAGGTTGAGGAGCTTGCGGGACTTGCTGAGTTTGCTGGAATTGCTGGTTGTTTTGCTGAAAATTATTCTGCCTTTGTCGAAACCCCGAATACTTTACCGGTTGAGTCGTTCGATACGAAAGATTCGGATGATTCCTCCAACTCGGGTTGTAAGAATTCCCGAATTGAGTGTTGCCTTGCTGCTGGGCATAATTCATCTGTTCGAGATCCTCATGTACCGTGCATTGATACACTACATGCTCCGTATCTCCGCAATTCGCACAGTACATGGCATTCGCTGCATTACCCATAGCTCTATTGTGATTAGGTTCATATAAACGACGAGTGCTATTAGGCATACCTCTCGGAGTTGACCACATGGTGTGGTTCATGGCGAGGTTATCAATCAGCTCGAATGCCTCCTCGACGCTCAAATCCATGAATGATCCTATGGCAGTGTTATCCAACGTCGTTCGGTGCTCATCTGAAATTCTGTTATAGAAAGTTTGGAAAACGTACCACTGTTCGAGACCATGGTGTGGACACAACTGTAGAAGATCCTTGAATCTACCCCACGCCTCAAACAAAGTCTCTCCATCTCTGCATCTGAATGTTGTGATTTCCCCCCTCATCTGAATCGTCTTGCTCGGAGAAAAGAAACGTGATAGGAATAGTGTGCAGAGCTGATCCCAGGTGGTGATAGATCCACCGGGGAGTGATTGCAGCCAAGTTTTCGCTTTCCCCCAATTGAGAAGGGGAAAAGACGCAGCAAGATTGCATCCTTTGAGACTCCGTGAATTTTGAACGTACCTGAAAGCTCGAGGAAGTCTCTGAGGTGCTGATGGGGATCCTCATGGTTTCCACCCATGAATTGGTTCTGATAAAGCATGTTGATCATCGCTGGTTTAATCTCAAACTGTTCTCTTGCAACAGCAGGCATCCTTATGGCTGTTTGCACGTTGTTCATGTTCGGCACCACGTAATTGTTAGAAAGTACAACATAATTAATGAATTTGTCCTCATCTTTCACGGTTATAGAGGAGAAAGGGACATCTCCTTGTTGCTTGGTTTCTTGAGTTGCACATGTGATTCTAATTACTCAAAAATAGCAATATTCCTTTCCTTCCTTCCAACGGCCACTTTGACTATCAAATATAGTTGTGTGTGTTTATTTAATCCTTAGGAGGTTATTAAGAACTAATCTATCCATATATGATTAATCTCATATATGTAGAATTAATTCTTAACACTCCCCTTCAAGCTTAACTATAGTGTACTACTATTGATAAGCTTGACCCATGGCTCCTTGCCTCATTAAAACCTAAGTGGGAAAACCAAATGGGACAAAACCACACTTAGGAAAAAAGGTACAATTCATTGCCATGTTAGACATATCATGTCCGAATGTTTGTGAGTCCAAGCCGAGGGAATATGGACTCACAAATTTTCTTGCTTGTAGCCTTGGTGAAAATGTCGGCCAATTGATCTTCACTTCTTGTATAGCACGGTAGAATTACTCCTTGTTCAATCATTTGTCTAACCTTGTGACAATCCACTTCAATGTGCTTTGTCCTCTCATGAAACACCGAATTGGACGCAATGTGGATGGCGGCTTGGTTATCACAATGCATTGTAATGGGGGATGATGTCTCAATGCCCCAGTCCGTGAGAACATTTCTAATCCATACTAATTCATTGGTTAACTTCCTCATTGCTCGGTACTCGGCTTCCGCCCTTGAACATGAAACCACCTTTTGCTTCTTGCTCTTCCAAGTAACTAGATTGCCTCCTATAAATGTGCAATAGCCCGTGGTTGACTTCCTATCCACTCGGTCCCCGGCCCAATCTGCATCACAATATCCTACAATCTCCGTGTTCTTGTTGCATCCCATCCATACTCCTTGATCCTTTGTTCCACTTAAATAGCTTAGGATCCGTTCAACCATCTTGCAATGATAAGTTGTTGGAGCTTGCATATATTGGCTCACTTGGTTCACCGCAAAACAAATGTCCGGCCTTGTTATGGTGAGATAGATCAATTTCCCAACCATTCTCCTATAGAGTTTAGGGTCTTCAAACGGCTCATCATCTATCTCCCCCTTACGCATCACTTTGTATCCATCTTCTAGTGGAGTTCTTGCTATTCTTCCTTCCATTGTACCTAGCTCATTCAACATATCAAGGGTGTACTTTCTTTGGGATAGAAATAGTCCTTCCTTAGAACGACATATTTCTATTCCTAGAAAGTACTTTAGTTCTCTTAAATCTTGAATATCAAACATAGTTTTAAGATATACCTTAGTGGCTTCCACGCCTTCTATTTCACTTCCCGTGATGATTATATCATCAACATAGACAAGCACCACCACGATTCCCTTTGAGCTTGGCAATGTGAATAGAGTATGATCGGCCTCGGATCTTCTAAAGCCACGTCCATTTAGTGTTGTGCTAAGCTTGTGGTACCACGCCTTTGGGGATTGTTTAAGACCATAGATCGCCTTTCTAAGTCTTAAAACATTTCCCGGTTTCACTATGTGTTCTAGCCCCGGAGGTGGATACATGTAGACCTCATCTTCTAATTCCCCTTGTAGAAATGCATTTTTGACATCTATTTGCCAAAGATTCCACTCAAGGTTCACGGCAAGGGAGAGTATGATCCGAATAGTATGGAGCTTTGCAACGGGAGCAAATGTATCTACATAGTCTTCTCCATACACTTGTGTGAATCCTCTTGCCACGAGTCTTGCTTTGTGCCTTTCTATGGACCCATCACTATTGTATTTGATCGTGAACACCCATTTGCTTGAGACGGCTTTCTTTCCCTTAGATAATCCCGACTCAAACCAAGTGCCATTTATCTCCATTGCTTTGTGTTCATTCCCCACGGCATCTCTCCACACTTTATGCTCTTTGGCTTCTTCATATATCTTCGGGATGTACTCCTCATCCAAGTTGGCCATGAAGACTTGATGTTCATGAGGGTACACGGCTAGAGAGTATGTTGATTGAATTGGATGAGCTACCGCTTCACAATTGTAATACACTCTTTTTACCTTCCTTAGCCTTGCGCTTCTTCTCAATCCTTGTACCACTTCTTGTGTTTCAACCCTCGGCTCCTCTTGTACCTCGGCCTCATTTATATCTTGTACTTCTTGTACCTCGGCAATTCCTTGATCATGAGCTTGATGTGCTTCCTTTTGAAAGTTCATCTCATCCATGGCATTTATATCAGCCTCGGACTCAAGTCCGGCGCTTCTTGGTGTTAGATGGATGGTTGCGTTCCTTCTTGGTAGTTCAACGGTTCCTAACCCAAGTGTCTCCAAAATTTTCTTGAGGTTGTTAGCTCGGTCCGAAGGTGAACTAGCCAAGTCCTTTATACTTTCCCAATTTTTCTCATCATAGAACCCTTTGTCTTCCATGAACTTGACATCTTTGGATACTAGAACTCGCCGTGTAGAGGGATCATAACACTTATACCCCTTTTGGGTAGTAGAATATCCAATGAACATAGCCTTTGTGCTTCTCGCCTCTAGTTTGTTTCTTTGTTCCCCGGGTACTAATACAAAACATACACAACCAAAAACTCGTAAGTGGTTAATAAGAGGTTTAGTTTTGTTTAATACCTCAAATGGGGAGAGATCTTGTAGGACTTTTGTAGGGGTTCGGTTTATAAGATAGCATGCGGTTAAAACCACATCTCCCCTAAACCTTTTTGGTACACTTGTATGGAACATCATAGACCTTGCCACCTCCATTAAATGTCTATTTTTCCTCTCGGGTACACCATTTTGTTGGGGAGTATATGGACAGCTTGTTTGGTGGATTATGCCATGCTTAGATAGATGTAATTTGAAGGTTGTGCTCATATATTCTCCACCATTATCCGATCTAAAAATTTTAATCTTGGCATTAAAATGGTTAGTAACATAGTTTTGAAAATTTATAAATGCTTCTAGCACCTTATCCTTAGATTGTAACAAAGTAATCCATGTATACTTTGATTTTTCATCTATAAAAGTGACAAAATATTTATGGTTTTCTCTAGATAGGCATGGGGCTGTCCACACATCCGAATGCACAAGATCAAAACAATTTTCATATTTTGTGAGAGATTTAGAAAAAACAGTTCGACAATGTTTTCCTAGAATACAAGCCTCACATTCATCCGATTTAAAAGAAACATTCGGCAACATTAAGCTTAAGGCACGAACATGTGGATGTCCTAATATAGCATGCCAAATAACATCATCATAAGAGGCTGAAAAAGTTTTGAAAATATTAGAAGCATTAGAAACATCCGAAGTTTTAAAAACATCCGAAAAAGACTTAGTGTCTTCAAGCATGTATAAATCATCCTTGGTGACTCCTTTGCCAAATATTTTCCTTGTCTTAATATCCTGAAAAGAAACCTCATTAGGACTAAAAATCACATTACAATTTAAATCATTTGTGGTTCTTTTAACCGATAACAAATTTGATGTAAACTTAGGCAAGTATAATGCTTTTGTATCTTTTTCAAATCAATTAAGAATTCCTTCACCTTCTATTGGAACCTTGTAACCATTTGCTACTATGACACTACCAAAGGCCGATTTAATATTTCTTAAGAGATTAGCATCACTAATCATATGATGAGAAGCTCCGGAATCAATTAATAACGGTTTAGTATTTTTAGATGCAAGAAAACCTTTACCCTCTTTATTACCGGAATTCTCCTTCAAGGCTTTGATGAGTGCTTCAAGGTCGGACTTCTTGACCATCTCAGCTTGAGCATTCATCATGTAGGCGGCCATAGTCTTGAATTCATCCCCATGATTTTGAGAAGAAGATGCACCGGTCGGCTCTCCTTGTGTTTTGTTGGAAAAGTGAGCTCTTTGGTTCTTGAAATTATTGTTCCTTGGTGGCTTGAGGTGGGGATGAAGGATCCAACATTCCTCTTTAGTGTGTCCTTCCTTTTTGCAATACACACATTTTTTGAATCCTTGTTTGCCACCAAAGCCTCCAACGCCTCCTTGTTGAAAATGTCCCTTGTTTGCTAGTTGAATCATCTCGCCTTTGCCTCCAAATAAGCCAAGTGACCCTTCTTCTTTTTGAATTTGAGCACACACATCCTCTAGGCTTGGTAGAGTGTCGGACCTAAGGATGTGCTTGATAACATCATTATAGGCGGGACTTAGGGTGAAGAGGAGACTAAAGACTTTATCTTGTTCTTTCCTCGCATTGAGAACTTTTGGATCAATGGAGCTCGGCCTTAAGATGTCTAGCTCCGCCCATAAGGACCTAAACCTCCCAAAATGTTTGTTGAAGGTCATCCCTTCTTGTGTGAGATTGTTGATGTCTCTTTTCACTTCATAAATCCGGCTTATATTGGAGATGTTGCCGAAAACCTTCTTGAGGATGTCCCATAATTCCTTTGCACTTTCACAATAGGAATAGGCTTCAAGGATTGATGGCTCAAGTGAGTTTTGAAGGAAAGATACGACAGCTTGATCTTCTTGTGTCCACTTTTCCAAGTCCATGGTGATAATTTCTTTTCCATCTTCACCGTGAGATGTTACCTTTGGAGCTTCATTTTCTTCAATATGCTTCCAAAGTCCTTTGCCTCCTAGGGCTGATTTGATTAATCTTGACCATAATAGGTAGTTTGGACCTTTGAGGATTATGGGAACAACCATTTTTGTGCCTTCCATATCCATTTTGCTTGTAAAGAGATTTTAGCGATATGAAGAAGAGAGATCGAGAGTTTGAGCTTAGAAACACAAGAGAATGATGAGAGAATAAATTAAAACCGCTCTGATACCATGTTAGAATTTGAGTGTTTAAGAAGAGAACAAGATGTTTGTAGAACTAAGAGAATAGAAAGAAGAATTAGGAACAAACTTGAATTCATTCCATGAGTTTAAGCATTACATAAGTGGTTCTATATATAGAGACCATGAGCTGAATTTAAACTACAAGTACAACATAATTAATGAATTTGTCCTCATCTTTCACGGTTATAGAGGAGAAAGGGACAACTCCTTGTTGCTTGGTTTCTTGAGTTGCACATGTGATTCTAATTACTCAAAAATAGCAATATTCCTTTCCTTCCTTCCAACGGCCACTTTGACTACCAAATATAGTTGTGTGTGTTTTATTTAATCATTAGGAGATTATTAAAACTAATCTATCCATATATGATTAATCTCATATATGTAGAATTAATTCTTAACACTCCCCCTCAAGCTTAACTATAGTGTACTACTATTAATAAGCTTGACACATGGCTCCTTGCCTCATTAAAACCTAAGTGGGAAAACCCAATGGGACAAAACCACACTTAGGAAAAAGAGTACAATTCATTGCCATGTTAGACATATCAGGTCCGAATGTTTGTGAGTCCAAGCCGAGGGAATATGGACTCACAAATCTTCTTGCTTGTAGCCTTGGTGAAAATGTCGGCCAATTGATCTTCACTTCTTGTATAGCACGGTAGAATTACTCCTTGTTCAATCATTTGTCTAACCTTGTGACAATCCACTTCAATGTGCTTTGTCCTCTCATGAAACACCGAATTGGACGCAATGTGGATGGCGGCTTGGTTATCACAATGCATAAATAACCTAAACTACCCGCAAGTGCACGGCACGTGTGTAGTATTTTAGGTGTCGATCCCACAGAGACTACGCAACACTATCTAAACTCGAACTATGAATCAAACTTGCTAACGAACAAATATGGATGAAGAATGAAATACTGAAAGTAAATAAATGACTTGGTTTCTAACGATAAGACAAACGTTCTAGGAATCCAGTTTCACCACACGACTACCGAAACCAACGATTAATCTATCTATCATGCAATCCCAGTTAAAGCTACCTAAGGCAGATGATCCTAATATGATATCTACCCTCTCTCGAGGCATAGACACGTGATCTAGACAAGCTGCCCCCTACTTTCGTGGCTGACACCTTGAACTAAACCCATAAGATCTATGATTCATCCGTTTTACCCTCAACCTTTGCTACCCTACTTTCGTGGCCTAACCTCGATTGTTCTAAACCTGATCTTCCAGGACTAGAATCCTCCTTTCAGTCCTTCTCCTAACCCCTAACACATGCATCTACGTGGCCATCGCAAACACAAGTAAATTAAGTACTCAAATAAAGAATAGATAAACGAAAACGGGAAGATGCATTCAAAGATTAATCAAAAGTGGTTCTGGGATAGCCAAGGGCTAATCCCTTCTCCTAGAAAAAACAAATTACTTGCTCATGCGTCTGTAAACAATCAGAAACGAAATAGAAAGTCTAAGGAACATGAAAACCAAACGAAACCGAAGTGTCGGGGCTTGATCACCAATGCTCCTCGCTTGCCTCCTCGCAAGAATTCTCCTCAATCACGAACTGAATCCATTCTCTTCTAATGTCGTCCTCAGGCCTCTTTTATGTCTCTTAAGTCGGTCTGTAAGTTGCCTTAATCCCCCCATGAGCTTCCTTTTATTTTAAGTTAATTTAACTTAACTTAGTTGGTAACTCGGGTCACGACCCGCTCAGGCACCCAATGTGCCCGCTCGGGTGCGGCTAGGTCAGGTCGCGCAAGTCGTGGTCCGTAAGGGATGCCCGATCGGGCATGATGAGCGCCCGCTCAGGTGTAAGGCATTTGGTCGGGCGTTCCCTTGCCCGAGTCGTGCGTGACTTGCGCACAAAATTTGTCGTAGCCTTTGCCCGGTCGTGCATGAGTTGTGCCCGATCGGGTGGTGGCTCCTCTTGCTAAATCTCGTCACGTTTGTCCCGTAATGATCCTCGAAGTTAGTCCTTAGCTCCGTGCATGTCCTTTAGCTCCGAAATGATCCAAATACGCGTAAAAAACTTGTAAGAACATGAAAACACGAAAACAAGTAAAACAGAAATGGAATCATACGTAAAGCAACACATATATATCAAAAACATCCCTAAAATCGTGCAAGAAATACGTATGAAAACGAGATGATCATGTATACGCTGATACCTATCCCTACTCATCCTGGTACTAATATATTTACGGATTTCGTGACTGGGTTGCCTAGGACTAAGAAAGGTAAAGATTCAAGTTTTATGGTGGTAGATAGGTTATCTAAAACAGCATATTTTATAGCATGCCACAAACCTGATGATGCATTGCATATAGCGGATATTTCTTTAAGGAAGTAGTTCGACTGCATGACATGCCTAGTAGGATAGTTTCCGATAGGGATACTAAGTTCCTTAGTTATTCTGGAAAACTCTGTGGACTAAGTTAGGAACTAAGTTATTATTTTCCACAACTTGTCATGCACAAACTCATGGTCAAACTGAGGTAGTGAATCGAACCCTAGGAACTCTGTTGCATGCAATTGTTAGAAAGAATTTGAGAACTTGGGAAGAATGTTTACCACATGCTGAATTTGAATATAATCATGTTGTACATTCTGCTTCCAAACTTTCACCTTTTGAAATTGTTTACGAGTTCAACCACGCCTTACCTTTGGATCTAATGCCATTACCTTCGAGTGATTAAGTCAGTCTCAATGGAGAAAGGAAAGCAAAGATGTTCCACAAGATCCATGAGAAAGCTAGGAAGAACATAGAGGGGAAAACAAATCTCTATGTGAAACAGGCAAACAAAGGACGGAAATAAATGACTTTCGAACCCGGCGACCAAGTTTGGGTCATCTACGAAAGGAACGATTCCCGAACGAGCGGAAATCAAAGTTAATGCCCCAGATCAACGGCCCCTTCACAGTAACCAAAAGAATCATCAATAACACCAACCAACTCGACTTGTAAGGTAAGTATAATGTGAGTCCAAGCTTTAATGTTACTGACTTGGTTCCTTTTTCGCAAATCAAACAGATTTGAGGACAAATTCTTATCAAGAGGGAAGGCATGATATGATCCAAGACAACATCGAGGACGCAACCCGAGCCATGGCAAATGAAGAGGACGACTCATTTCCGTGACCTAATTGTTGATCCGAGGCTTCAAGACGAGTACACGTATCGAAGACCTAATTTACGACTATGTTTTATTTTTCAATTTTGGATATTTTTAGGCCATTTAATTGGAGCCTTGCATGGCTACTAAGCATTTATTACTCATTAAAGCCTTGCATGGCTATCTTTGACTGCATATGACCGGCCATGTTGATGGTGAAGAATAACTTTGAATTTTAATTTTTAATCTTGAATTTCTCTTTGAAGAATTCATCTTGTTGGTGTGTAATATCCAGCAAACCGTTGGTGAGTAATATCCACCAAATCGTTCGTTCTTCTTAGGTGTGTAATATCCTCGAAAACGAGCCGATGAATCGAGAGCTTTTCCGCAACTCTCGTGTGACCATTCTCCCGTCCCACCTTGTGCGAGTACTCTCGCGACTCGGCTGCAGCAAGGACTATCCTTCTAACCTTTGTCTAGAACATCGTTCCAACGAGGATCACGTCAGTATCTTGCGGGTATGGTTCCTCCAATTCAGTATATGGTTCCTCCAATTTGGGTTGTAGGTATTTTCGAATTGCGTGTTTCCTTTCTAATGGGCATATTTCATGTGTTCCATGTTTTGTATCTTCGCAATTCACATATTACATAGCATTCGCTGTATTACCCGTTCTCTACTTTGATTTGGCTCATACAAACCTCAAGTTCTATTCGGCATACCTCTCGGTGTTGACCACATGTGATTCATGGCGAGGTTATCAATCAGATCCATAAACAATCCTCTAACAGCGTTATTGATGTGCGGAAACTCAAGCAATAATATTTCCTAGACCACTCTACCACAAGTATACGGTTCGTGTAGTACCGGGGTCGAACTCTAGGGACTAATGCAGCCTGTTCTAAGAATATCACTAAACTAAGACGGTCAGAAATAGATGATGGCGTGGTGTAAATATCTAAAATACTAAACTAAATGATGACAGCGATAGAAGGATATGGAAGACTTGACGATGAAGAACACTACGGGTTTCGGGATACCGAGAATCGCATGATGTAACAACGAAAAATCATAAACTTATCGAACTATCTTGATAACGGGAAATTCATGCTCTAAAGTGAGGAGTGATTCTGTCGATCCTAAACCTCCTAACCATAATTACGTGCAATCCTACCTTCCAGCAGCGATTAACTCGTACCGGTCAGATTCTCATTAATCGAACTTAACCTACAATCAACAGTTCCGGATTCATACTTTAACCTTCAAGCAAAATACGAATTCCTAAAGTTACTGAGCAGGCAGCACTAGTATAAGCGTTTACGATGTTGATTATAGAATCGAATATCAAGAACAATACGATAGATCTAAGCATTAATGCATAATTTGTACATCTGTTACAAATCCCATATCCCTAACCCGTAGTTGGGAATCTACTCACTCATGGGATTATTGTCAATGAAGATAACATAAACCTAAACATGATAAAACCTAGGAAATCCGATGCCTCGATCTTCCCTATTGTGTTACTGATGTACGGATTGATGCTTCTCTCCTTCTCCAGCGTCTCCTGAGCCTTTCCTGATGATTTCCAAGCCTTTGCTTGCCCTAGACGTCGCCCTCTCATGTGTGGAACTGATCTCCCCTTTTATTTTGCTCATTCAAACTCTAAAAAGAGGTTGTTGCGAGAAAGACGGCCCGCTCGGGTACACGTTTTCCCCGGTCGTGCAGAAGGCAGCCCGATCATGTACATCACCTAGCCCGATCGGGCATTAGCACCTGACCGCGTGGTCTTCTAGTCCGAGTCGTGTAAACTCTCGGGGATTTTCATCTCTAATTTCAGCCCGAGCGGTTACCGTATTGCAGCCCGATCGGGTATGGTCACCGGATCATGTTGTCTTCGTGCCCGGGTCATGTAAAGTGTTGCAATTATCCCCATAGCTTTTGCCCGAGCGGGTAGCCTCAGTGCCCGAGCGGGCACTCTTCATTCCATGCTTTAGCTCTTTTCCGCTCGATGCTCGGGTGTTCCATTAAGTTTCGTGGCTTGAATTTGGCTCCTAGTGAATTGTATCTCCAATATGTGCGGTTTGATTCAAGAATTTGCCTTTTTACGCTCGTTTAGGCCTTGTCGCCTTAAAATCTGAAAACCAAAAAAGGGGGTATATAAAGAACAATCGTATCGGAATTGTAACTCGTGCTATTAAATATATGCGAAAATGATGCGAATATCTAGCCTAAAAGTGATACATTCTACGTGTTATCAAACTCCCCCAGACCTGAACTTTTGTTTGTCCTCAAACAAAACTAAATCCAAGTGTAGGAATAATCTAATAATGATGGATACTAGCACGAAAATATTCTAAGAGTTAGTCATTCTGCAAATCAACGCGTCACATGAACGTAAATCTAAGCGTATCGAGTTTAGACTTATATCAACCGAAAGTTCTGAGCCATGCAATCCTACCAATAATCTAAGTCTATTTCACTACCCTAGATAGCGTCCAAGCGATCTCCATATCAATTTCCCTAAGCTTTTGACATCATTAAATTCGTTTTCTCGTTCTTATTCTCTTTTTTTTTCTCTTTCGATACTTAGATCGACGCTTGGTTCCTAGGACGTCGACGTCGAAGAGGGATGGCTTTCTACTTAGACCCAGGCTACCTATTGAAGAACGCTTTATTAATTTTTTTCTCTTTTTTTTCAATAAATTATGCATCTCTCTAACCCTTAGGATGTAGAACAACGCCTCAACCCACCACTTAGACCCGAACCATCGATCTCGATGTACTCATGTCAATACAAATCTGAAATAGTTAGAATCTTTTTCAAGATGACAACGGAGTATAAGGGTGTGGAATCTAATGACTATGAACGGTAAAGATATATCAAACAAACAAGGGATAAACGGTATACACGGAGATATGGATATTTGGTACTGAAACCTAGGAGGTGAATGCAACTATAGAGTGTGGTTTCAAGCACAACTACTCGACTAATCGGTATCCAAAAGGCTTCTAAGCAAACCTGGACTATTGTTCACGATTCGACAAGGTCGCAAGGTAATGACTAAACTCGAAAATTTGTACTAGGTATCCATCTATTTATTCCTAATCCTAGCCCTAATCGCAAATATGTCACTCATAAAAAAATCGTATCACTCAAAAGAGTACCCCCTAGACCTGAACGGAACACAGTCCCGGTTTTCGAGATCTATGAGGGATACCCGCATGCCAAAAATTCGAAAAAATATGATAAAGTAAGAACGAGTACACCTGGTGTATTTTGCTTTCTCGAATTTGTGATACTCTCTTGCTCTAATGCGGGTTTTATCTTGAAGGACATGTGATGAGAATCATGCAACACAAAAGATAGAGAAGAAAGTACTACATCAATTAGTCTGAAAGAGCGTACATATGCACGAAAACGAAAAAAAGAAATAAAATAAGAAAATGGGTCCATAAAACAATAAATAGAAAAAGAAAGAAAAGGAAAAAGGAAGAATGGTGGCATAATCCTCTTCCTCTCCACCGCAGGTGGCCGGAGGGTTTTCTGGCTCTGCGGGTGCTCCTTCCCCAGGTGGGAAGTAAAATGACTTCAGCTCGTATGGGATGTGCGGGCGGTATGGAATAGCCCCAGTGTGGTAGTCCTGTGGGATCAGCATGTACGGCTCCTGATAGTGCTGCATGCTGAGCTGCTGGAATCTGCGAACGGACTCCGTGAGATAGTACGTGTACTGAATGGGTTGCTCCTGAAACTGCTGCTGCTCCGCATATCTCGCAGTCTCAATGTCGTGCCTCGCCGCGTCGAGGTCGTACCTCTGCTCTGCCATAAAAGACTGATATCTACTCTCCTCCGCAACATACCTGAGAACGTCGGAGACACCTTGCATAGAAGGGGCGAGTCGGCTGCGCTGTCTAGACATCGAAGGTCCTGGTGCAGCGGCTGGAGCTGGGTCTACCTCACCTAGTCCCGGGCCAATGTGTCCGATGGCTGGGTCAATCCTGAAATGTATGCCCTCCTCATCTAATCCCGGCATCTGAATCTCATGTAGGTCGACTTCCAAGTTTCGACTGTGTTCGTCCTTGTAGCTCCATATGACTCTGTACCGCTCGATCGATATTGCCCTTCGGTTGCGCAAGTTCTGAAGGTTCAGCTCGGGCTCCTCATTAATCTTATCCTCTGTCAGGATGCCAAGGTTGATCCCGACTCTGCGTGCTATCATCGTGACAATCCCACCACACATAATCTTCGTGTCTGTGCTGCATTTCTCGGTGGGGATGTCGTAGAAGTGCCTCATAACTAGCAATGCCAAGTCGACGTCTAGGATGTCCCACTCGTCCACAGCGAAGCCTGTGTGTACCACCCACCTAAGGTATGCTAACTCCGTGTGGTTGACTCCGTCTTGTGCTCCTTTTCCTAGGATAGAGGAGACTAAGAAATAATGGAAATACCTTAGGGCGGGATGGCGTATGTGGTTGGCTGGCGTTGGACCTCGTCGCGTAATCACCATACGCTAACTGAAGCAAAAATTGCAAGATGAGGTGGCCAAAGTAGTCATCGCAAAACCTGTTGGAAGCAAAGGGCAAGCTACCAAAAAGTACGTTAGTTTTATCTGGTTTTGTTATATAAATATGCAACATTTCACTGAGATCATGATTAGCTTGACAATATTGATCCTGCTTTTTGTTAATATGCACGAATAATGCTAATACGTTTTTAAGTGATGTTTTTAGAATTTACCCTATCGCATTAGACAAAAATAGTCGTGATTTCTGGAGATTTACATCGTACAACGATCAATCAAAACTTTTGGTTAAAGGTTTGTAAGTTTTAATATATTGTTTTATTGGTGTGTGTGTGTAGGTGATCGGTAAACCGATTTTATTTATTTTAATAGAAATTTTGTATACGATTTTATATAAAGAAGATCAATAAAGTGTAATGTTGAAGGTAGACCAAATCTTGATAATGTGAATATTCTTGTACTTTATATATTGAATAGTCTATAAAAGAAAAAATATATTATTATGTAAACAAATAATAGAGAATACTATATTTTATGTAAGATATATTTAATTTTAGAATATAATATAGAGATTACACATGAAACGATAGTGTGGCAAAAAAAATATTTTACGAAAAATAACAATATTCCAGGAGCAGTTTTCACGCGTGGGCTTCAATCTAATTCCTTTTTGGTTTTAGATATCATTTAATTCAATTCTCTAAATTTACTAATAATTATTTTCTCAACCAAACTTTTTAGTTCTATGCAAATCCCTAATTGGCTAAAACACAAGTTAAGCTGAACGATTTTTTCAGCAATAATTTATTCACCTTTCCTTTAAAAACAGAAAATATGTCGTAAAAATATCTATATGGGATGGAGTTGCTATGCATTTTCATTCAAATATTGCTCTAATGATAGTCAATAAAATAGTCATGATCGTATCATGCGTTATTCCAATAATGATCCATGGTTTAACAAAAATAAATTAACATTTATATTAATTAATATTTTTTCCAGTTTCATTTCGTTGCGTAATTATCATTTGTAAATTTATGAATCAGGGTTGCTAACACTTTGACTATTTTGCTCCGCAAACATCTACACCAATCAAAATCTAAAGATAATCAAGAAATTCAAACATAACTAAGTTTAAAATATTTCTAAATTATTTTCCTACATCAATAATTGTTTTTAATAATGTTTTATAATCATAAAAGGATACGAAACACAAGTTTTATAATCATGGTTACTAAACTCGATAAATTACATTTTAAAACTTCAAAGATATTATAAACAAATCATAATGTTAGTTTTTATTACATCTTATAAATCTATTTTTAAACTGTTTACACTGAAAATCGAAATTTGTGCGTTTGTATTGACCAATACATATATCAAATGTCATGACAATGTTATTTAAATTATTAAATTATGTACAACATTTTAGAAAAATACAAAAAATATTTTGTAAAAATAATCATGTTGGAAAAACTTGCTATGCTATTGGACAACAATTGAAAAGTTTTATCACATAAGAATAAAGAATATATAATGTTGGTGAAATATTTTATATATTATTTAAAAAAATAACCAATATGTTTAAATTTAAATTAAAAACAAATAAAAATTTATGTATTTAATTTTGATTTTCAATAATACAATTAAAGGTAAAACATTTTTATACAATTATTTTCGAAAACGTTAAGGTAATGAAAAATATATACGAAATATGAAGTGTTTGATGTAATTAAAATCCACATCTATATATTTTTTTATTTTTTCACAATATTTGATTAATTAATTGTACTATAAAATTATTATAATAAAAAAAACAAATTTTAAATATTTCACCACATAATTTGTAATTTTAAAATATTTTAAACATACACGTACAAACCACTGTACCAATGTAATATAAGCAATTGAATACAATTTTACTTTGTATTAATAATAATAATAATAATAATAATAATAATAATAATAATAATAATAATAATAATAATAATAATAATAATAATCAAAATTTAATTTTCTTTACTCGAGGCTCGTGGGTTGGGCTAACTTCAAAAATACCCTCGTAGGGCTAAAATACTTCATTTTTTGTATTTATTGTCTTTCTGGAATTTTAGGAGTCCATTTATTTTTCGTTATAAATAGAGGAGGAAAAACCGTAAAGCTACAACAAGCACCAAATCATCTCTTGTTTCGAGTCTTTCATTCTCTCAAAAGGGCGATTTCTAACATTTACCCTAAATTCTCTGAAAAATCCTTGTTACATTTGTGACCGTTAAGGTCACATAGTCGACCTAGGGCATCGTGCTGTCTATTTGTTACTCAATGTCTTGGTAATCGTAGGACTCAGTCTGTATGCAGATACACACAAGTACTTACAACTTGGATGGAGGACTTTGTGATGTATCTGCACTACATAAGGTCTTGGTAATCGGCGGACTCAGACATCAAGCTGTATCCGCGTTACCTAAGGTCACGGTTGGAGGTCATTTGCTACCGTGGAACTCACCATACATGACTCAAAGCCCGAAATGTCAATGGAGCATTTCGTGAAGCTTGGAGAAGTCACACACGACTCTTCTTGCGGGGAAGGGCTCCGATGTGTCTTTAAACTTCGCCAAATTTGACATTCTTTTCTTTCCTTTTTTTCTCGAACTTCTTTTTGCCTTTTTCTTCTTCTTCTTCAACTTTTTTCTTTCCTTTTTTAACCGTTGTGACCTTTGAGACCTTATGTAACCTTATGTAACTCTTGTGACCTTGGTAACCTTTGAGACCTTATGTAATCAATATTCAAACGTTGAAAATGTCTTATTTTGCATCTATTATT
>CM071870.1:12985504-13001472 GCA_036759665.1 Gynandropsis gynandra | reverse complement strand
AATCAAAACAATACATTTACAAAGATTCTAAATCAAAACAATACATTTACAAATATTCTAAATCAAAACAATACATTTACAAAGATTCTAAATCAAAACAATACATTTACAACGATTCTAAATCAAAACAATACATTTACAAAGATTCTAAATCAAAACAATACATTTACAAAGATTCTAAATCAAAACAATACATTTACAACGTCAATCGAAGACTCTCCACGCATTTTATTTCCACTGGAGAGATAGTTCATTGAGCGTCGCATGGGTCGCATGAGTTCACTGGAGAGATATTACATTAGCAGAGAGTGACCCAACACCGTCACCTAAGTCATCTCCTGCCATGTACTTCGTCTTCCAGTGAACATTTGAAGAGTGACCCAACACCGTCACCTAAGTCACCCCCGCAACTCGTTAGTGAGTGCATAGACCCTGAGTCCGCCGATTACCAAGATCTTGAGTAACACATAGACAACATGATGCCCTGCGTCGACAATGGTTACTGCGCCATGCAGGTCACAAAGGTAAAAAAGATTTTTCATAGAAATATGGGTTAGATACGCATACTAAGAGAAGAGACGTAGACGTTAACTTATATACATGGGTCCGAAGGGTAACATGGGTCGGAAGGGTAACATGGGTCGGAAGGGTCACATGTGTCGGCAGACAGGAGTCTGACAGCAAAAGGACAATTCACATGGGTCGGAAAAAAGATTCTGACTGCAAAACGACAAGTCCATGGGTAGGAAGGGTCACATGGGATGGAAGGGTCACATTGGTGGCAAGACAGGAGTCTGACAGCAAAACGAGAAGTCACATGAGTCGCATAGGTCGCATGAGTCGAACAAGGGTATTATGTGGTCGCATGAGTCGTCCATGGGTTACAAAGGTCACAAAAGTTACATCGCATAACGGGTCATACTGGGTCATAATCTTACGAACAATAGATGCAAAATAAGACATTTTCAACGTTTAAATATTGATTACATAAGGTCTCAAAGGTTACAAAGGTAGCAAAAGTTACATAAGGTTACATAAGGTCACAACGGTTAAAAAACGGCAAAAAGAAGTTCTAGAAAGAGGTCCAATACACTGGGAAGGTTGGAGACGCAATAAGGTCACAACGGTTAAGGATGAGAAAAATGAAGAAGAATAAAAAAAAGCCAGAAAGAGGTCCAATACACTGGGAAGGTTGGAGACACAAGAAATATTGATTTCTTCTTCCTCATAACCCCACAGTTTATTCGGGTTTTGTCATACTCCTTCACAAGCTTCACGAAATGCTCCATTGACATTTCGGGCTTTGAGTCATGTATGGCGAGTTCAACGGTAGCTCTATTTGGCAGAAGGATTTTAAAGCGATATAACTTTCCAATGGAGGATCCATCATCATCATCATCATCATCATCATCATCATCAAACATGAAAAAGAATAAAAAAACGAGCCAGACCGAGTCCGACGATTACCAAGACCTGGGTCGACCATGTGATCTTCGTGACGAAACAAGAGATGATTTGGTGCTACAAATTGTTGTAGCATTTCGGTTTTTCCTCCTCTATTTATAAACTCATATTCAACGAAAAATAAATGAACTCCGTTTTAACCAAGGTGCATGCATTGACCACATTAAAGAACCTTTTAAATAGGTCTTGAATGAATGAATGTATTGACCACATTAAAAAGCTTTGATATTTGAGTCAATTATTTGTAAATAACTTGATAAATTATTATTTTCAAAATTTTATTCATATTATTTGTAAATAATGGGTCGCATGGATCGCACGGGTCGCAAGGGTCGCAGGGATCGCAAGGGTCGCATGGGTCGCAAGGGTCGTATGAGGCTCTGTGACCCTTGTACCAAATATTAGAAAAAAAAAACAATGTACCAAATATCAAGTTAGTCTTCGGGTTCAATGGTACGTTCTCCATTACTATATATATCAGCCGCCATCTTCTCACGCATGGAAGTAACATTGTCGTCGCAAATTAAGCGAAACATATTCATATCCTTTAATAACGAGGTTTCTACGAATTTATAGGAGAAAACAACACAGTCATTCCCGCTTTGGTTCTGTGGCAAACCTTCATAATACACATACATCCATTCATCTTCTCCAGAAGCCAAAGAAGGAAACCCTCCGAGAATGAGCATCTTGGGGACAACTTTTCTTATCTTCTCAATCACCGGATCGATATGCGTTTCCTTAAGCTTCATCTGGCAGTCGTATAGCAGCATGATGAAGGTTTTGAAATCCGCTTTGATGGCTACCCAATGACATCCTACCCATCGATTTTTGTCCGTTGGAATGTTTAGAACCGAGACAAAACCTTCATAATCACTAATTGGTGCCTTGGCGTTCAAAAACTCACTAATCTTTTCCGGCAAAGTTTCTATATCCTCGTATATCCACATCGAGAGCGTCTGCATGAAAGAAACAGGACAAACGTAATAATTCTGACACGCGCTGGGATCTAATGCCAAGCGAGAAGACAACTCCATCAACGCCTCATCCGATTGCTGCAAAAAAAAAAATTTAACACACAGGAATACATATGACACAAAACTCTGTGAGACTAAGGGGTTAAAAAAACTTATTTCATCTTCAAGCCATGCGTTGGCCTTTAATATAATCTCCCAAACCTTTGCCCCAGGGGAATATCTAGCTCAGATTTCCACCACTGATCATGTCGAGATGTCATTCAGGAACCAATATAGATTAGTCAACTTTTCACCTCTAGCGTCAATGAAGGAAGGAAATCGGCTTATCAAGTCCTTTACTAATCCTCTGGGATTCCACACAAACTCCTCAGGTTCTTGAACCACCGTTTTTTCAGGTTCTTGAACAACCTTCTTTTCGGGTTCTTGGACTACACCAGCATCTTTCTTTCGCCCTCTCCCTCGCATTGTTCTTGCTCTTAACGCCGGCGGAGGTTCAACATATGGCGCAGACTCCTTCGATAAAGGTCCAGTACCTGCATAAAATTTACCTCATTAAACATATGGCGACCAATGCGACCCATGCGACCCATTCGACTTTAGCGACCCAGTGACACATGAGACATATGAAACCCATGGGACCCATGCGACTCTAACGACCCTGCGGCTTATGCGACCCTACGACTCTAACGACCCTACGGCTTATGCGACCCTATACTTACTTGGTGGAACTCCATCATGATCAAGGTTTCTTGACACTGGATTTGGACGTCGAAGGTATTCAAAAGCAAAATCATCAACAGTGTCGGAAGATTGGATTTCGGTGATCGCAACTTTCTCGGCAGTCTTTGATTTTGGATTAGGCACATGAATCCCGACTGATTTTAGAAGGTCTCTTACGGCGTTGATGATTCTCTTCTCCGACTTCCTTATTTCCCCTATTAATTTCTTCTCCAGTGTCAGATGGACTGCAGCATCAGCATCAGAATCAGCATCAGCATCACTCACGCACTCCCTCCTCTTAGTCCTTTTTTCCTTCTCCTTTTTTTGATCACCAAGAGCTGCTTTTCTTGTCACCAGTTCTTGCACACGGATATCCTCCCAACAAATACCCTTCGGATTTCTACGAAGATGTTTCATCCATATCTGAACATCGGGATCGTCGCATCCCTCGTAATCCTCCAGTTCAGAAAGTAAAGCTTCCTCTTCGTGTTCACCACGAAGAATACTTAGAATATCCTGAAAAACAAAACATAACCATTATTACCCTCTGTGACCCTTGTTTCCCTTGTGAACCCTGTGTAATTGTTACCTTAGAATCTCCAATCTGCCTTATCACATCTACATACTTCGGGTTAAAGTTGGATTTAACCATCTTCTTGCACATTCTTGGGCAGGATCGATGCGCCCAAGAATGCGCCTAAGGATGGTTTCAAATGGAAGTAACTGAAACATTAAAACAAAATGATAAGAATGCAAAAAGTACGAAAATATTCAAGTTATTCGAATAATATATACAACTTACCATTAGTGGGATCATGAAACCGCCACAATACCATTTTGGTTTCATTGATTCCCCGCTAACGTGCTTGCGGCAAGTATCCACAATCATCTCGAATGTGTAATGACCCCATGGAAAGCCTTCACAAAATTCCAAGTCATCAACCATGTCAATGTGATCATGGCTGATAGAGTTTTCTGCTGAAGGCTTGTGAGCCATAACTTGCGCCAACAACATCAAAGTTGCGAGCCTCTTCCGGTCGTCGGAATTCTTCGCTTTCACAAGCTTTTCACTGACTTGTTCGGGGGTCACCTTTCCACGGCCGAAATTCTTCAGCCTGAATGTGACACCCATCATGGACTCCCATCCTATGGGATATGGTCCGCATTTCAATCCGGAAATTAGTGTGTGCTCCACTATAGAGTACCGGATGGGAATGCCGTTTATGACAAACCACAACTCTGTATTGTCCCGTATAATCACGGAGTGATTTAGTAGTACAGACATTTGAACCTTCGTCAATGTGGAGTCACATTGCAAGTGGAATACATGCCTAAATTGTGACTCCTTCTCGAAGTAATGCAACTCCTTTTCATTTAAGATTCCTCTCAGCGTCCTTATTGTCTCGTGAGGATAACACTTGGTGGCGATCTTTGGAATTATGTCCATGTGCTTGAATTCATACACAAATCTCGGCTTTGGCGCCACCTGCAAAATGACCAATTCCGAATACATTATACTTCTACCGACCTAAGCGACCCACGAAGATGTTCATGCAACTCCTGCGACCCTTGCGACCCTTGCGACCTAACCGACTCACTGACACTGACACTCACCCGTTTCAAATCAATAAACTGAGTCCAAGATGGTCATGAAACTACTGCGACCCTTGCTACTCAACCGACTCACGGAGTCGAAGATGTTCATGCAACTCCTGCGACCCTTGCGACCTAACCGACTCACTGACACTGACACTCTCCCATTTCAAATCAATAAACTGAGTCGAAGATGGTCATGAAACTACTGCGACCCTTGCTACTCAACCGACTTACGGAGTCGAAGATGTTCATGCAACTCCTGCGACCCTTGCGACCTAACCGACTCACTGACACTCACCCATTTCAAATCAATAAACCATTTTGTGACTCGAAAGCTTGCAAAACCCTAGAAATCGAACTACTTACACTTATTGACGCCATTGAAGATTGACTCGTGCTCTCTTCGCCAGTGATGCTGCTGATTCTAGCCATTTTCCTTCTCGCCAACTTCAAATCGATCCCTCTCAAGTTCGACATCACTTATTTCTTTCTTGCTATCAACTTTTAAACAGGTTTCACGGCGAAAAACTGTTCGGCTTTCTCGTTTTCGGCAGTTTTTCACGTCGAAAAACTGCCGAACTTCCATTTTTCCACGTTCCAACAGAAGTGGTTTAGGCTTATAAGGGTATTTCTGATATTCCGCCTTGTGGGTCTCCTGTTTTATTTCTCTCACCCTTCCCATTTCCATTCCTTCTTTTTTTCTTCTTCTTCATCCCTTTTTTCGCATAAACAACTCATGTTCTATTGGGATGAGTTCGGTGACCGCGACGAGAGACGGAAGATATAGAGATCCATGCCTGTATGGACTTCCCTCCTTTTATTTTACCCAATATTGGGTTAGATCCATTGTCAAGCTTCTCTTTTAGCTCGATCTAAGCAATAATCGATTTGTCAGAAATTTTCGACGACGGTCCTCCATTAGCCGTCGTTGAAGTTCTTCGATCTTCGGTTGAATATCTTCGAGGGGGCTGTTCCCAAGAAGCTCTTCAACAAAGATCTCGATGCCATTATCATCAACCACAACATGTTCCATTAACGGTAGCGGATGCGGCGAGAGATGGAAGATACAGAGACCTATGCCCATTTGGACCCCGTTTCTTAGGCCCAGTCCATCGTGTTGGCGCCGAAATATTGGAAAGGAGAAAAAAATGGTGTATACATAGTTTATAGATAGTCGTGTGGCGACCCACTTTTTTCGATTCAGAAAGTCGTATCAGTGATGAAACGGTAGCAGATGTGGTGATGAATACATATATCCTTGAAGGCCTAGCATTGACGTTCTTATGGCAGTATGGATTGATTATGGTGTGTATTTAAGGTCGGAATGAAATGGAAACGTAACATGTTAATGGAAGAGATACCCTTAAATGATAAAACGGATATTGTGAATGACACGAACAAATCTGAAAAGATCGGCATTAAAAGACATATAGCAAATATAATTTGAGCAATCAAATTTCAAGAAACTGATTGTTAAATTAATGGAAGAATAATAGAAAAAAGATGAATCTGGACACAATTGATTGCTTGATTAATGGAATAATAATGGAAAAGAAGATAAAGTTTAATAACTCTTAAATTTTAGTTAAAAACAAATATGTTACATGTTAAACATATTTTAAAATCGGTTAAATTTTGGGGTGTATTTAAGGCCGGGATCAAATGGAGAATTTGCATGTTAAAGGTAGAAACACCATTAAATGGTAAAAAGGAGATGGTGAAAAACGGAAAAAGCTCAAAAGATCGCACTAAAAGACATATAGCTAATATAATTTCAGCAATCAATTTTCATGAAACGTTATTGGATAAGTCTGAAAATAGCTAAGACAATTGATTGTTAGATTAATGGAGTACTAATACAAAAGAAGATGATAAAGTTATATAATTTTTAAATTTAAATTAGAAATTATATGTTATGTATTAAACATATTTGAAAATCTATTAAATTTAAAAAAAATAAAGGATGATATTTTTTGAAGTGACAACATTTTCTTTTTATATATATGTCTCGAAATAATTGGACAATTGATTGTTAGATTAATGGAATAATAATAGAAAAAAGCTGAATGTCGATGATATTGATCGCTACATTAATGGAGTAATAATGAAGAAGAATATACAATTTAATCACTTTAAATTTAAATTAAAAACAATTATGTTATATTTTAAACATATTTTAAAATCTGTTAAAAAAATTAAAAGGAAAATGTATTAATTTCTCCTATCAACCTCTTCTAAATCTCCCACAGGCAACACTAGGATTCTCAAAGACTTACAACCTATTCGCATTTCAACCGACTAATAAGCTCTAACATGCAAGATATCACGGAAAAGGCCAACTTCTTAAACATCCTAGTTTCAAGGTTCGTCTTAGAATGTGGCACCGGACAAGTGCATGGGACGACTTTGATTCATGAAAAAAACAAACTAGAACTAAATTAATAACTATGAAATCAAAGAGAGAAACAAAAGAAAATGAAACGAAATCACCTAACAAACATAAGCTACTCCCAAAGACTTGAACTGAACGACGTCCTCGACGTGAAGCTCCAATGGAAGATAAGAAAGGTGAAGTCGCGGTTCTAGGTCCTGCTTTTTTTATGTTTTTTTAAAGTTTAAATAAACAAAGTCTGAAAATAAACAGTTACGAAAAAGAAGAAGATAACGGGCTTGGTTGCCACCAAGAAAGTTCTTGTTTAATGTCGTTAAGCTTGACGTCTCCATGCCTCATGTATTCGTGAAGAATGGCTCTAATAGGGGAATGGAGGTTGGATCTTTCGATCGGTTGAGCGGCTTGATAGAACTTTAGGCACTGTCCATTGGGTTTGACTGTTCCATTCGTCTCACTCCAAAGTTCTACTGCTCCATGCATGAATACCTCTCGTACCTGAAAAGGACCTGACCAACGGGGCCGTAGTTTGCCCGGGAACAATGTAAGACGAGAGTTAATGAGTAGAACTAAGTCACCTCGCTGAAAGTCATGAGGTAGGATCTTCATGTCATGCCATCCCTTAGCGCGGTCGTCGTTCACATTGCTAACTACCGTCATTGCTCCTTTCGTTGGCCCTAAACCCATTCACTGCTCGAGGTTTGATAAAGGATATATGCATAAAAAATTTTAATGGTCTCTTTTTCCATTACCTTTTTCAAACTTAGGTGCAGCCTCCTTTGAGATTCGATGGAGGGTTTGTTGCTTTCCTCTTTAAGCATTCCGTGCATACATAATGAAGGGTCGACTCTCCTACGCTTCTTTAGGCGAGTGGGTAGGTGTCGCGTCTCACACCGAAGAGAAGAAAGAAGAGGTTCGAGCTCAGGTCTAGATGCTTTCTCTACTGCAAAATCAGTAAGCATTTCATGCGGTGTCTTCTCGTGTGGGGCATCCTGTAGTGCCTTAATGGCTCTCATGAATTTTATGTAGAGCTCGGCTTCTCCGTCCATGAGAATTGCATTCCTGCAAACCTTCTTCAAGCATCGCTCGAGAGGGTCGAGAATACTTACCCGATCGAGTGTGTGGTTCCCTAAGTCGTCCAACAAGTCAACTCTAAAGCAAGACTCCTTGAAAGAGGGCCAATTCATAAAGCTAGACAATTTGAACTCACTCTTCTGATTTCCGACACGTAAAGAGAGCTTCCCTTGGTGTACGTCTATCATGGCACCTGCAGTAGCTAAGAAAGGTCTACCAAGAATAATGGGCACCCTAGCAACTTCTTTTATATCAAGTATAACAAAATCAGCGGGAATGAAAATATTACCTACCTTGAAGGGAATATTTCCGAAGTTCACCCGCTTGACGATCAAATGTGGCATGACGCTCACGCTTCCTTCTCAATTGCACAAGGCTGTGTTGATGTCGATGTTCCCTATGGTGCATTGAATGGAGAAGCTTTCGGTGTCCTTCAACTTTGGGGGTAGCTTGTTTTAAAGAATAGCGTTGCATTCCTCTATGAGTGCTACGATCTAACTCCCTTCGATACGCCTCGTTTTAGAAAAAATCTCCTTGAGGAAATTGATGCGATTAGGCATTTTTTGAAGGACTTCTACAAACAGAATTTTGATGTCGACTTTCTTGAGGCCATGTAGAACGACTTTTCCATGCGCCCGACCGTGCTCCATGTAGGGTTAATTTCAATTGCGTAAACGTGTTTTAATCAACCCGAATAACGATCTAGTCATGTTCGGATTAGTTTTTCATGGATATTCAACGATAAACAATTTACAGAAACAATTTCGTAATACCTCTCGTTGAACGTGTTACTGTCGGATGCGAGGCTTGATGGTACAAGCCCTCTACGCGTATCCACGCCGAGATCGGGATCTGCCTTCAACCTTTGGTGCGGAATTCGGAAGAACGAAAACTGTTTTCGTTCTTCGGGTTTTCTGTTTGACGGCTACTAGGGTTTTTGTTTTTGTGATTGTGTAATATGTTCACGAAAACCTAATTTTCGTTTTTATATAATTATTAACTTTTAATAATCACACTTTTAATCCAAGACTATTCAAATATTACATAATAGGCATATTACTTTCACTCCGTGGGTGCTCGAGCCATGCATAACTCTCGGGGTTAATTGATGCATTGAGTGTCTGGCCGTGCTCTATGTCATGTTTGGCCATGCATGTGATTCATGTTCCTCAGCCCAGTCGTGCATCATAAATTGCTCAGCTGTGCTATACTTGTCACTTCAGCTCGGTCATGTGTGCCTATGTCTCATCCATTCTTTGTCTGTTTTGCGTCTCGTTTGCTCTGTTGTGATCTTCAATACTCATACTTTGTACTGTGTAGGTTCTTTAGCTTCGAAACGAACCAAATACTCATTAAAACCTATAAGAACATGAAAACAAGTAAAAAAATACAAAATCACATGTACGCATCACAACTATCGTCATAAACATCTCTAAAATCATGCGAGAATCATGTACAAAAACGAGATGATCAATGGAGACTTCTCCACAGATTGTTTTTATGTTCACACTAGTTGTTTTCTTCAACCTATAAGGTTATTTAAACTTACATTGACATAAAATTTTTAGCGTATGTTAGATAATTCTATATGTTATTTGCTTTTTTCTATTTCTTTTTTAATGTTTATCTTTGTCATTGTATGCATTTTCAGGTAAGGCATTACAAATTATTGCTACGCCATGAGAAAACCTCTAACAAAGTGTTCCATGTCAGCAGATACAACTCTTAAAGCTTGTCTTAAAGCTTATAAAAATGGTTAAAATTTTATTTTTGCTTGTCTTGATATTTGACTTTTTTTATTGCATTTGGAATGCGTCTTTGGCTATCACATTTTTCATTAACTGTAACTTTTGAAATTCCCCCCCCCCCCTTTCAAAACAACGTCTGACTTGAAATTCAAATGTATGTCATTGAAATAACTCTTTTAATTCTTAATTGTTTTATATTTTAAATTTCTTTTTATATTATTAATAAGAAATAGGTATACTGATTTTAATTACATTCTAACATTTAATTAAATTTTACATTGATAGCCCTTTATAAGAATGCACTAGACCTTCACAGAGTCATTATGTTGGATAATAAAATACAAACGGGTCAAGATATGTTTAAATTTATAATAAATTGAAAAAATATAGCATCAAATGTTTTTCTATATTTAATGTCTTTTAAAAAATTAAAATTAAATCACTTCAACTTAAAATTCTGAAACGTTGTTTAAAATGATACTTCAGTCGCTAACCTTATATGTTTAATTTTATAACATCTATAACTACACACACTCCTCTACTGCATATCCTTCTATGCCACAGACAAGAGGTTTGTTTAAATCATTTCCTACAACTTTCCTTAGTCATTTAACACGTAACACACTATTTACACAAAAAAATTCTTGGCTTATTACATAAATTATTAGGTGTTCCAAACCCACTTGCTCACAAATAGGAAAATATAATTGAATGTCCACATTACGGGGCATTAATATGGCATATTGAAAGTCTTAGTTAGGAAAAAAATAGAGGAAGTGTGAAATTGCTTGCAATTCCTGCTACACTTGCTTATCTTGATGAGATCTACAACAGTTCGAAGGCCTTTGGTACATATATTCACGCATATGATTCGATACAAGCATTTACATCAATTGGTGCTAAAATTGATCACTATGTTACATCTTTTGTTGGACTATTTACCTTCCGAATTCATGGTCAAAATCATCACAAGATAGGATCTTTGTTACCAATTGAAGACCACCCACCTCAATTTGCATAACTTAACATAGATGACATTGCTAATGAAGTTCAAAACCGTATGAAGACGCTAAACCAAAATGCTAGCACAAGCAATCTAGATGAGTAGACTCTTGGCAAACTTAAACTAATTCTTGTCAATCTTAACCTTGTATTGATCGGTCGAGTTGTAGGTTATGCAATTAGGTGCCGAGAGTGTTGCATGGGTCAGGCTGCTATGTTGCCCGATCGTTCTGGTCTCAAATGGAGGCGCCCGGCCGTGCACAAAGGGTAGCTCGGTCGTGCAGGCCATGAGGTCAGTTAGACGTTCATGTACTTGCTTGCTTTGCGTTTCCTCCAAAGCTCTTGATGTTTGTCTATGCACGTGATCATCGTCTTGATCTGTATCTCTAGCCCTGGAAGCTTATTCCACTGGTTCACTCATGACATCGACGGAGAATATAGGCTCTACGATAGGTACTTTCTTGAAATTCTTATTCAACCTAAACTCCACCGTCTCTTCCCCTATCTTCATCGTTGATTTCCCCTCTCTTACGTCTATGATGGCATTGGCGGTATTGAGGAATGGTCTTCCCAAGATAATGTGTATTCTTTCATCTTCTTTCATGTTCAAAACCACACAATCAATGGGGATGTAGTAATTGCCTACCTTAAATGGTACATCCTCCACAATACCTATCGAGAATTTCGATGATCGATCAGACATCTCTAATACCATCTTTGTAGATTTAATCTCTCCCAAGTCCAGTTTCTCGCACAACGACAGCGGCATGATGCTTACACTATCTCCTAAGTCACATGAGGCATTGTGGATGGTCACGTTTCTGAGCTTGCAGGGAACGACGAAGGTACCTGGGTCATGTAATTTCTGTGGCATCTCATGATGGAATTTAGCATAGGATGGAATTTGCATGATCGCCTCGTAGAAGAGCATAGAGATCTCCATCTTCTTTAACCTCGCTGTGAACTTATCAAATTATGAATCATCAGCTCGTCTCATTTGACGACCGGGAAATGGAAGTGGGGGAGGTCTTTGTGGCGGTGCCACATAAACCGGTTCTTCTTCCTCTTCATCTTGTGCTTCCTTATGGTGCTCTTGGTCACTAGGCTTCATTGTAGAAGACATTGAGAACTTTTCACATATTAAGGGTTTGACGTCCGCAAGTTCTGTCCCGCTCCTCAACATAACCGCATTGCAATGCTCAAGGAGGTTCAGCTCAGGTTTCACCGGTAGAATTCCTTGCAGATTTGAAGAGCTCGCTACAAGCTGTGCAACTAGGTGTTTAGGATCTTCAAATGCGTATGAATTTCTCCAATCTGCTTCTTAACGTCTTCTTGATCTCGTCGTGCATTTTTCAACTCATCGTATTGATCTTTCTGTCCTTGTAAAAGCTGAGCAAACATAGACATGATCTTGGTGTTCCCTTCTCTTGTACTCCTCTCGGCTGATACCCTTGATAACATTGCGCTCTAGGTTGAAAATTCTGATTTTGTTGCTGGCTTTTAAATGGCTTCGGTTGGTAGTTTTCTTGCAACGGATTCAAGATATTGTCGTTGTTCTTGTAGGACAGATTCAGATGATTCTTCAGCCCAGATTGTAGGTATTGGAATATGGATTGTTGACAACGTAATTAGCATCTGCAACATCCTGAAATCCTTGAGAATCGGGAGATGCTTGGTGCATGTTTACCATTTGTAACTTCATCTCGGCAATCTCGGCATGCTATGCAAGTACCTTGTTGTCTGCTCCCTTGGCTAGTGTCCAACGATTATATTCCCCTGACATAGTGTTTCTTCCCTCAGCCATCTTCCCAATCTTGGCCTCAATAGTGGTGAATGGGAGGTCATGAAGAGAACCTCCGCAGGTAGCATTCAACCAATCACGAACTTCATCACGAAGACCCGCAATGAATGTAGCAATGATGTATCTTTTATCCATCCCATGGTGTGGGCATTCACGTTGATATCCTTTAAATCGCAGTCACGCTTCCAGAAGACTCTCTTTATCTCTCTTGTGTAAACGAATTGATCTTGTTCTTCCATAGCTACGTCTTGTGGGGTGAGAAGAATCGCATCATGAAACGTTGTTCAAGCTGGCTCCACTTATGAATAGAATCCGGTGGTTTGCTTTCATTTTCAAACACAACATCTTGAACTAGGTAAGATATTGGTTTGAGTCCTCCGTAGGTCATCCCCTGAATGGCGATTGACTCATCATCTGAATGAAGGTCGGTTGCAACTCAAATCTGTTCCAGTCTATCTTGGGTCTTCGAATGCAAGAGAGAAGTTGTGTGTGTTTTGGTTATGTGTACGTCCCATACGTTTCCGGTGCTTCCTTCTAAGCCATCTCTTCTTCACTAGATGAATCCATTTCTTGCTCAATCGTTGTTTCCTCAAGATTCTTGAGACCACTACGTCTTGCTTTTTGCTGTCTTGTCAACGCTCGAGTGGTCCTCTCTATTTCGAGATCGAAGAGGAGTTCTTTGCTTCTCGAACTCTTAGACATACACCAAATGATCTTCATGTAGGAAAGCACCAAACAATAGCTTAGCTCATAAGAGATGTAAACGAATCAAAATAAAAGAAAAAAGTAGAAAATAAAAACAAACAAAAGACTCAGAAAGGACTGGATCTCGACTGAACAAAATCCTAATTCTGATGTCGTAACTAGTCCCCGGAAACGGCACCAAAAACTTGATTTTCGGAAACCATAGGTTTTAATTTCCTACACCACTCTACCGTAAGTATACGGTACGTGTAGTACCAGGGTCGAACTCTGGAAACTTAGTGCAGCTCAAGAACTAAGAATTCACGAGAAGAAGATCGATCAATAGGTGGTTATCAATGTGGAAAATAAAGATAATAAAAAATGCAAGACTAGACTCAGTAAGATAGAGTACCACGGGTTTCGGGAATGTCGGTACATGCAATGGATGTTTCTATAGAACATGGAGTCAGTTATATCAGTTGATGGGGAACTAAAATCTAAATCCATTACCTAGGGAATCAAAGTCACTCGTCTCGCGATGCATCGGGGAACATCTAGATGCATGAAGAAAAAATGGGGAGTTCTACCTCAACTATCGAAATGAGTCTCTTGATGCCTAAATCTTCTACCTAGGGAGTGAGCTTTACTCATCTCTCAATGCAGTACGGAACGTCTAGATGCATGAAGAATGATAGGGAACTAAAAACCTCTAATGTCAGAAACAATGGAACTCGACCTCTATAAACGGAAGTGACTCTCTGGATGTCTAATTCCACTATCTAGGAGATGAACGTACTCACCACTCGGCTGCAGTAAATCTATAACCTAAATGCATAAAAAACAATGGGAGTTCTACCTCAATTATTACTGTTCCTAAATAGATTAATCGATCAGCCAGATTTTTATTAATATAATTCATTCAAAGGTTAATCTCGATTCTCGTTTGCCTTTAAATTCACTCTCATTCAAATGGTGCCCGTGTGAGTTGCTTGGTTGTTTCCATGCAAAGCCCGACCGTGCTCATGTAGATGCCTACCGTGTAGATGCATTCTCCTTGAGGTGCCCGATCGGGCATGGAGCAAGCCCGGGCCGTGCATCAGCTATGGGTGTGATTCAGTTTCTAGAGCCCGGCCATGCAAGGGCTGAAGCCCGGCCGTGCATGTGGCCTAAACCTCCAGCCCGGTCATGCAAGTGTTGAAGCTCGGCCTTGCACAAGTTGCTTCTTAATCCCAGTCATGCATGGAGTGTAGCCCGACCGTGCTGATTGGTTGATTCCTCCCCGGACGTGTATTGAGTGAAGCCCGACCGTGCTGCTTGGTTGACTCGTCTTTTCTTCACATGTCTTCCTTTCCTACATAACACACGGATAATAGAACAAGTTCTCAAGTATACTCCATAGGTCGGTAAAGTCCAAGAATATCAATCAAAACTAAACCTAGGAATGAAAAAAATACTATGACGGTTTACGTGTTATCAGATATCAACGTATTTGTCCACATCATGGGATGGACAAGAAGTATCTCATCACCAGTTTCATGCAAGGACTCCAGGAGACCACATGTTTCATGATTGTGACAGTGGGTGGTAGCTCCTTTGTGATGCGTATATCAGAGTTAAATAACCTAATCTACCCGCAAGTGCACGGCACGTGTGTAGTATTTTAGGTGTCGATCCCACAGAGACTACGCAACACTACCTAAACCCAAACTACGAATCAAACTTGCTAACGAAACGATGTGGATGAGGAATGAAATACTGAAAGTGACTAAACTACTTGGGTTCTAACGATAAGACAAACGTCCTAGGCATCCAGTTTCACCACAAGACTACCGAAACCGACGATCAACCTATCCATCATGCAATCCCAGTTAGAGCTATCTAAGGCGGACGATCCTAACATGATATCTACCCTCTCTCAAGGCATAGACACATGATCTAGACAAGCTGCCCCCTACTTTAATGGCTGACACCTTGAACTAAACCCATAAACTCTGTGATTCGCCCGTTCACCCTCAACCGTTGCTACCCTACTTTCGTGGCCTAACCTCGATTGTTCTAAACCTGATTTTCTAGGACTAGAATTCTCCTTTCGATCCTTCTCCTAATCCCTAACACATGCATCTACGTGATCAGCGCAAACACAAGTAAATTAAAGCACTCAGATAGAGAATAGATAAACTAAAACGGGAAGATGCATTCAAAATAGATCAAAAGCGGTCTCCGGATAGACAAGGGCTAATCCCTTCTCCTAGAACAAACAAAATACTCGCTCATGCGTCTGTAAAGAAACATAAACATAGTAGAAAGTCTAAGGAACATAAAAACCAAACAAAACCGAAGTGGTGGTGCTTGATCTCCAATGCTCCTCGCTTATCTCCTCTGTAAGCTTGCTGTAATGACATCTTTTTGCCTCCTTTTAAGCCACCTAAGTCGGTCCAATTGTTGCCTAAATTGCCCCACGAGTTACCTTATGTTTTAAGTTAATTTAACTTAAGTTTTGAGCAGGTTCGGGC
>CM071870.1:12959007-12980131 GCA_036759665.1 Gynandropsis gynandra | reverse complement strand
ACACACTCACGCGCGCGTCCGGAGTACCCCCATAGCCGCTCTGATTTTCCATCGATGGATGGAGTCTCCGACACCCTCAGGTATGTAGCGGAGGAGACTAGGTACCAGTTGTTTCTAGCAGAGCAGAGGTACGACTTGGAGGCTGCGAGGTATGCGGAGCAGCAGCAGTTCCAGGAGCAACCTATTCAGCATACCTACTACCTCACCGAGTCCGTCCGGCGGTTCCAGCAGCTGAGCATGACACATTACCATGAGCTCTATATCCCGATTCAACAGGACTACCATACCGGAGCTATACCTTACCGTCCTCATATCCCATACGAGCTGGAGGCGTTCTATTTCCCACCTGGGGAAGGAGCATCAGCGGATCCAGCGGACATGCCGACTACCCGCGTTGGAGCGGATGAGGATTAGACGATCTCTTTCCTTTTTCCTATTTCTTTTATTTTCTTTTCTTTTTATTTTATTTTTATGGACCATTTTTATCATTTTCTTGTTTTTAGATAGGTATCTTGTACGCTCTTCAGACTTATTTAGTGCTTTTTGTTCTACTCTTTTGCATTGTATGGTCTTGTCACAGGTATTTCACATTAGCATATGCATTAGAGCGCAGGAGTCACTACATCCAGACATATCATCGAGAAAGACACACGCACACACCAGGTGTATTCGCTACTTTTTCATGCTTTCTCGCATTTTTATGTTTTGGAGGTCCCTTATAGGTCTAGAACACAGGGACTGTGTTTCATTTAAGTCTGGGGGGGTACTCGTTGAGTATTTCTGTTTTTGTTTTAGATGATTAGGATTAGATGTATATTTTTGTTTTTAGATTTTTGTTTTTAGGAATAAACGGATCGATACCTGGCATGAATTTTCAAGCTTTAGTCATCATTGTGCGATTTTGTTGAATCGTGAATAAAAGTCTAGGTGTGTTTAGAAGTCTTCTTGATTTCCGATTAGTTGAAGTAATTGTGCTTGAAACCATGACTTATAGTTACATTCACCTCCTAGGTTTCAGTACCAAGTATCATATCTCCGTGTATACCGATTAATCGATGCTTGTTTGATAGATTTTTTAGCGTTCATTAGATTCCACACGCTTATACTCCGCTGTCAATGTTCTATCCTTGGATAAGTCTTAACTATTTTAGGTTTTCATTGACATGAGTACATCAAGATCGATGGTTCGGGTCTAAGTAGTGGGTTGAGGCGCTATTCTACGTCCTAAGGGTTAGAGTGATGCATATTCTTCATAAGAAAAGAGAAGTAAAAAAAACCATGGTTTAAAAAAATGAGCTTCAATGACGCATCTCTTCACTCCGCTAAGGTTACGAGACCTTATGAGTGTTCCATAGGCAGCCTGGGTCTAAGTAGAAAGCCACGCTCTTCGACTTCGACCTCCTAGGAACCAAGCGTGGATCTATTAAAAAAAAGAGAAAAGAAGAAAGAAAGAAATAAAAAAAAAGAATAAGAACGAGAATATGAGCAATGATATCTCAAGCTTAGGAGAGTTGGTATGGAGATCGCTTGGACGTTGTTTAGGAGTACGGATTAGACTTAGGTCATTGGTAGGATTGCATGGTTCGAGACTTTCGGATTGATAGAAGTCTGAACTTGGTACGCTTAGGCTTGCGTTCATGTGACGCATTGTTTGGCATGATGACTAATCCTTTGATGTATTTGTGTTAGTATCCATTGCTGTTTAGCTCTTCTAGTACTCGACTCTAGGTTTGCTCGAGGACGAGCAAAAGGATAAGTCTGGGGGAGTTTGATAACAAGTAATCCGTAGTAGTTTTTATGTCATTCTTAGGTCTAGTTTTAGGTAGATTTGTTAGATTTCATTCATTTATCGAGTCTATCCGAGGATTTCATCTACATTTCGTGTTTTGTGTAGGAAACGAAGACATGACGAGAAACACGAGAGATATTGGCAATTTAACCCCAAAATGACAAGGTTCAGCTTGTGCAAGACCGTGGATTGAAGAGAACGTGCAAACACCAAGCGAAAGGAGCGAAAACATCATTTTAGGTCATGCACGNNNNGACTACCGAAACCGGTGATCAACCTATCTATCATGCAATCCCTGTTAAAGCTATCTAAGGCGGACGATCCTAACATGATATCTACCCTCTCTCAAGGCATAGACACGTGATCTAGACAAGTTGCCCCCTACTTTCGTGGCTGACACCTTGAACTAAACCCATAAACTCTGTGATTCGCCCGTTCACCCTCAACCGTTGCTACCCTACTTTCGTGGCCTAACCTCGGTTGTTCTAAACCTGACTTTCTAGGACTAGAATTCTCCTTTCGGTCCTTCTCCTAATCTCTAACACATGTATCTACGCGGCCGTTCGCAAATACAAGTAAATTAAACACTCAGATAAAGAATAGATGAACTAAAACGGGAAGATGCATTCAAAATAGATCAAAAGCGGTCTCGGGATAGCCAAGGGCTAATCCCTTCTCCTAGAACAAACGAACTACTCGCTCATGCGTCTGTAAAGAAACATAAACATAGTAGAGAGTCTAAGGAACATAAAAACCAAACAAAACCGAAGTGGTGGTGCTTGATCTCCAATGCTCCTCGCTTATCTCTTCGCAAGAATCTGCGCTGTCTTCGCTGAATTGTTCTCCTCTGTAAGCCTGCTGTAATGACGTCTTTTTGCCTCCTTTTAAGCCTCCTAAGTCGGTCCAATTGTTTCCCTAATTGCCCCACGAGTTCCCTTATGTTTTAAGTTAAGTTTACTTAAGTTTTGAGCAGTTTTGGGCCGCTACCCGCTCGGGTAGTGAGTGTACCCGCTCGGGTGCGGCTAGGGCAGTTCGTGCGCGTCCTGTGGTGCTGGAATGGTGCCCGATCGGGCATGGCATGTGTGCCCGCTCGGGCACAAGGCAAAATTGTCCTAAATGCTTGCCCGAGTCATGCTAAATGGTCCACACAATTGGCCGTAGGTTTTGCCCGATCGTGCAAGGGTTGTGCCCGACCGGGTGAGGCTTTTCCATGCTCAATCTCGTCCCGTTTGTCCCGTGATGATCCCCCAAGTTGCTCATTAGCTCCGTGCATGTTCCTTTAGCTCCAAAATAGTCCAAATACGCGTAAAAACCTGTAAAAACATGAAAAGCACGAAAGCAAGTAAAACGGATACGGAATCATACGTAAAACATCACATATGTATCAAAAACGTCTCCTAAATCGTGCAAGAAATACGTATAAAAATGAGATGATCAGTATCCATTGTTGTTTAGCTCTTCTAGTACTCGACTCTAGGTTTGCTCGAGGACGAGCAAAAGGTTAAGTCTGGGGGAGTATGATAACACGTAATCCGTAGTAGTTTTTATGTTATTCTTAGGTCTAGTTTTAGATAGATTTATTAGATTTCATTCATTTATCGAGATTATTCGATGACTTCATCTACATTTCGTGTTTTGTGTAGGAAACGAAGACATGAGGAGAAACACGAGAGATTACGGCAATCTAACCCCGGAAACGTAGTTGAAAGACAAGGTTCTACTAGTGCAAGGCCACGGATGGAAGTGAGCACTCAAACACCGAGCAAAAGGAGCGGAAACAACACCTCAAGTCATGCACGCTCGAGTGGATTGGGAGTGCCCGGTCGGGCTAATTGCTACCAAACATCCCCGTAGCTTTGCACGACTCGGGCACTCAAGGAACACGACCAAGATGGAGTGCCCGCTTGGGTGGAATTGGAGTGCCTGCTCGGGCTAATTGATGCCAAGAAATCACCGTCGGTTTGCACGAAAATTAAAAGGAAAATCAGATTTGAAAGAGAGCATTCGAACCAGATTAGATCAGAGCAGATAGAGAGACATTAGAGTAAGAGGAAGAAGGAAGAAAAAGACGGATTTACGGATCGGGAGCAAGGAGAATCTACCGGAGACATCGGTTTATGAATAGGGAGTCATCTCTTTCTATATCTATGTCGAATTTAGACTTCTCTTGTGTTTCCTTTTTTGTATTTATGTCTGAGTAGATCCTTTGCCATGGGTTAGAGAGATTTGCTATGTTGTAACGAAGTCTTACGCGTAATGATTGGTGGAACTTAATGCTTTCATTACTTATGCGCCACTCGAATGAATGAAATTGGTATTTTATCATGTTTTCAGATTTCATGGTTGATCTTAATTGCTTTCATTCTTGTACGCCACTTGAATGAATGATGTTAGGAGCCTAATAAACCAACGCCAGGGCATTAGACTTCGGAACTTAGCCATGATTTAGGGTTTAGCCGGTTTAGAATCTACGCCAGGTCAATCGGTTGAATCTAGGGATTAGGATAGCGGTCGTAATGCGTCTATGCATGTAATACGCCAGGGCATTAGACTTCGGAACTGAGGGGGACTGGTCAGCACCAAGGCTATCAGCAGCTCACACAACACTTAGGTGATTCAGAGGTTCTTTCTATATTGCCAGCGATTCTACAAGAACAAAACAATTATAGCTATACTCTTGGAGAAATCAAGGCTGACCAAGAAGACGTGAGGAAGCAGATGGAGAACTTCCAAACATGCCTGAAACTCCTGGAATAACAATTGACAAACTTGGCCCAAGGCTTTAGCCGGCACACTGGACAGCTCCCCACGAAGTCTGAGATAAACCCCCGGGAGTATATTAACGCCATCAATTTGAGGAATAGCAAGTTGCGTATATTTTGTAACGTCGTTGCCCTATAAATTAGTTTGTCTGCTTGCATATCCTCTTGGAAAATCATCATGTCACACCCCTTTTATGTGTAATATTAAGTTTTGTCATTATTGGATGATTATTCACTAAATTATACGTTAACTTTCGAACTGTGTAACTTTGTGTTGAAATTTCCGAATAAGACAAGCTTTTTTTCAAATCCAAGTATTTTTGTTTTCAAGATCTTTGACTTCATGGGTCGGCCTAAGAAGTCCAGCCAAAATTTTATCCCCAATTTAAACAATTTAGCTCCATACGTTAAATTTTATCGCCAATTTAAACAATTTAGCTCCGTACCTAAATTATACATTAGGATTTCAAAAACAATAACTTGGTGGAGAAAAATCCGTAGTAGACGTACTATTTTTCCGTCCAAGTACCTTTTTGAGATCTATGATGCCCAGACTGTCCTATTTTTATTCTCAAAACCATGTAGTTAGCTGTATACATTCAATTTTAGCAGTTGAAAGATTCTCCATTCAAGTTTCTTAATTTACATATTCTCAATTCAAGATTCTCAATTCAAGTCATTGTCGACTTGAAATATTTGCCTCCTACATATCCTTTTAGATTGCACACTTTTTCATCTTATTTTATGTTTTTCTGTTGGTGGACGATTGTCAACTAAATCATATGTTAGGGTATAATATATGATAACTGTGCGTAGAAAGAACTAAATTAGACAAAAAAAAATACATTCTAAGTACGTTTTTTATTCAAGATATGCGACATCACGGTTCACCTTAAGCAACCCTACCTATTTTCATCACCAAAACATAATATTTTGCACCATACATTGTATTTTAGGAGTTATGAGATGTCCCATTCGAGTTTTTTAAGTACACACGTTTTTTCGCGTTGTTATGCACTTCAATTATGTATGTCTTTTGCATAACCTCTTTGAAGTCCTCGTGTTACACAATTTTTTGTTTTATTTTATGTTTTTATTATTGGACAATTGTTTACTATGTTTTATGTCAGGTTTTTAGATACGGATGTTTTGTATAGAAATCTCAAAATTAGATGAACTTTTTTTATTCCAAGTTTTTTTATATCTATAACATTATGACATTCCCTAAACACAATCGCCCCATTTTCATTTTCAAAATAATCTATTTAACTGGATAAACTGAATTGTTTTTAGATCTATAACAATCAGACTTTCCCTAAGCACAATCGCCGCGATCTGATATTTTTTCATTTCAAGTATTTTTGAAAATCTATTTAGGAGCTCTAAGATGCCCAATCCGAGCTTCTCAACTTATGTATGTGATTCCGCATCGTTTTGCACTTGAATTACTTTTTCCTCCTGTATATCCTCCTACAAAGTCCTTGTGTTGCACCTCTTTTTCATTTCATTTTATGTTTCACTATTATTGAATGATTGTGCACTAAATTATACGTTAGGCTTTCAAATACGATAACTTTGCATAGAAAGCTTTAAATTAGACAAAAAAATCATTCTAAATATTTTTTTATATCTACTTCATCCTAGGTTGCCTAAAGTAGCCAAGCCCGATTTTAACCTCATAGTCAATTATTTAGCTTGATACATTGGATTTTAGGAGCTTTAAGGCCTCATTCGAGTTTAAAAAGGTTTGTTTTTTCGCATTGTCGTGCACTTGAATTACTTTTTTCTCTTACATATCATCTTCGAAAGTCCTCGTGTTGCATCCCTTTTCTATTTTATTTTATTTTTCGCCATTATTGGATAAATCTGCACTAAATTCTAGACTTGAGTATAAGAACTTACGTATGCTTCCCGCATCGTTATACACTTAAATTATTCTTGCCTATTGCATATTTTCTTGGAAAGTCATCGTGTTGTACTCTATGGTATACTATTTTATAGGTTAGCAGTAAAATATGATACTTTTCATAGAAAGATCCAAGTTAGATGAATTATTTTCTTCCAAGTATTCTTTCGAGATCCATGGGTTGCCTTTAAGAAGGTCGGCCTATTTTTATCCTCAAAATCACCTATTTAGCATGATACAGTGGATTTTTTTAGAGTTTTGAGATGTCCCATTCGAGTTTTTTAATTTATGTATGTTTTATCGTATTCTTATGAACTTGAATTACTTTCTCCTGATGCACCTTTTTTCATTTATTTTTGGAATTTCCTCGTTGTTCGACTATTGTGCACTAGGCTTTGGAATACGATAACATTGCGTAGGAAGCTCTAAATTAGATTAACATTAATCTCATTCCAAGTATTTTTTTCAGTTCTACAATATCACGGGTTACACTACATCTTTGTTTTGTGTTGTTATGCACTTTAATTATTGCGTATCTTCTTGGAATTCCTCGTGTTGTACCCTTTTTTCATTTTTTTTATGATTTTGTTGTTATTTGATGATTGTGCATTAAATTTTATGTTATGGATTAAAATATGAAAACTTTTTTCAACCCAAGTATAGTTTAAGATCTACGATACATTGCTTTTTTTAAACTACAATATACCCCATTCGAGTTTCTTAAATTAGGTATGTTTTTTCGCGTCATTATACACTTGAATTACTTTTTTCCCTTGAAAAGTTATCGTGTACTCCTTTTCCATTTATTTTATGATTTTGCTTTATTGAACGATTGGCAAAAAATTATACATTTGGAAAAAAATACTTTACATATCAAACTCCAAAATAGAAGAACGTTTTTCATTGAAATTATTTTTCGAGGACTACAGTGTTGCGGATTGAGGAAAACATCTGAATAAATTTTTATCCTAAAACACCTATTTTGCTTGATACTTGGATTTTTTGTAGCTACAAAATGCCCAATTCGAGTTTTAAAAATTGCGTATTTTGTTCTCATATTTTTATGTTGTTGAATTAGTTTTCCATTTGCATATCCTCTTGGAAAATCCTTTTGTTCAATCCCTTACCATTGTGTTTTATTTTTTTGTCCTTATTAAATGATTGCACAGTAGATTGTATTGTAGGCTTTGAAATACAATAACATTGCGTAGAAAGCTCTAAATTAGATGAACTTTGTTTTCCATTCCAAGTATTAATTGTGATATCTACAACTCTGCAGCTTATCCTACGCATGTCGATCCCATTTTCATCCTCAAATCAACTATTTAGCTTGATACATAGAACTCTTAAGAGGTTTGAGATGCCCCAATCAAATAGCTTATGTTTTGCTAATTTTTTTCTTGTCGTTATGCAATTTTGTTACTTTTGTCTTTTGCATATCCTCTTGTACATCCCCTCGTGTTGCATCCCTTTTTGTTTTATTGTATTTTTTCATGGTTATTAGACGATTGTGCATTAAATTATATGTTTGGCTTTGAAACACGATAATGTTTTGTTGAAAGCTCCAAATTAGTCCAAATGTTTTTCAATTCAAAATGTTTTTATCTAGATCTATGATGTCGCAAGTTACCTTAAGCAGTGTGTACTAATTTTCATCCTTAAAATAAATTATTTAGCTTGATAAATTGGATTTTTAGAAGTTTCTAGATGTCTCATTCGAGTTTCTTAAGTTATATATATTTTGTCGAGTTGTTATGAACTTGAATTAATTTTGCCTCTTTCATATCCTCTTGGAAAGTCCTTGTGTTGCACCTCGTTTTAGTTTTTTTTTTATCTTTCCACTATTATTTGATGATTTTACACTAAATTATATGTCTGGCTTTGAAATACAATAACTTTGCATAGAAAGCTGTATATTAGATGAACTTTACATTATTCAAGGTACTTTTTTACATCTACGACATTGTAGGTAACCTAGGCAGTCCAACCCCGTTTTCATCCTTAAAATAAAAAATTTAGTTCGATACATTGGATTTTAAGGAGCTACTAGATGTGGTATTCCAGTTTCTTAAGTAATGTATTTTTTCGCTTCTTTATGCACTTGAATTATGTTTGCGTCTTGCATATCTTCTTCGAAATTCTTCGTGTTGCACCCTTTTGTTATCTTTTATGTTTTCACGCATTATTGGACGATTGTGCATTAAATTATATGTTTGGCTTTCAAATACAATAACGTTTTTGTAGAAAGCTCTCAATTAGATGAACGCTTTTTATATTCCAATTATTTTTTAGATCTTCTACATTGCAGGTTACACTAAGCAGAGTGCCCCCATTTTTAACTTCAAAATAAACTACATAGCTTGAAACATTATATTTTAGGATCTCTTAGCTTTTAAAAATTCCAATGTAATTATCTAAATAGTTGATCATATTTCAAAGCCTAATTTTTTCTTTAGTCAAAATCGTGCACTAACGGGAAATCATAAAATAAAAGGAAAAAGAGGGTACAAAACAAGGCTTTCCAAGATGTAGGCAAGAGGCTAAAGTAATTCAAATGTGTAACCGATGTGTTGTTTTGGTGTGATCAATTGTGTCTCAATTTTAAATATTTAGACCTAGACTAAATATTTCTCAAGATACATATCTTGTAGTACCATAGTCGAACACAAGGACTACGAGGGATTTAGATTGCAAATGTCACGTAAATTGTGGTCATGAACAATATAATGTGTATTGTTACCTAAGATCTGTTTTTTTAAGATTATAATACAAATATTTACATGAATTCAATGCTTCTAAACTAGTCAAATGTTTTAACATACGTCAATTTATTAGAGAATTCGTAAACTACCTATTCTCGCAATCTAATCATATTTTCTAGCATATAAATCATTGATATTTTCATCTAAAGATCTACATACGGAGCGTTCTATCAATAAATCTACTTACTCTCACAGCAAATAAACCTGCATAATGAATGCATTATTGGTTGATATCCTCATTCCTAAACCGAGTAACCTATCTCTCGATATGATCATTCATGTCTATCTAATGCATATGATCTAATATAATCCGACGTCTCCATCAAAATTATATCGTGTGATACTCAATTCCAGTGCCCATTTAAAAATTGAATGAATGAAAACATGCATTAAACTATAAAACACTAAGAATAATGAATCTGATCATTAAGTACATTGAATCTGAATATAACATTCTAGCCTAAAGCATGGATCAACTAGATAGATTTATATATTAGGAATGAACTACAACAAGAAACATTTATGCTTAGACAATGAGATTTTAGGGCAATTTTAAAATGACGAAGTGTTCATCTACTCCACAAAGTAAAAAAACAATCTATCATAAACTCAAATTCTCTAATTCGATTAAGCTAGAAAATTCGTTCAAAAATTCTTATGGAGATGTAAAAATCTCCAATCTCCTATTCAACATTACGACTCGATTTCCTTGTGGTTAGAGTATACATGTTTGTGTCAAACGGGTTCTTAAATAGTTTTATGAAAAATCTAGTTCACCTATATGATCCTATACATGCTAAATGACCTTAAATAGTAATTATGATGTCAATCAATTCCTTTCCTAAACTTAGATCGAACACCATCCTCGGTAAAGTAGTCCAAAAAAGTTGACCTTAATGGATAAAGAGAAATACGAAAGGAATAAATAACCTGGGCATCACTAGAAGTAGTGAAGTGTTTGTGGTAAACATGCTTTCATGGTATTTAATTTTAATTTCATTTGGTTCAACTCATGGTTATTTGATGCTGTACTTACTAAATTTAGTGAATCTAAAAACACAATCATGATAAGATACAGACTCTCTAGTGCAAAACAATGAAAGTAACAAAGACAAGAATCATAGAACCTACTATATTTTTTGAAAAGGAAAAATGTTGAGAATATAAAAGAGAAGTGTATAAAATGTGTCACTTATGAAAGTACCATTGTCCCATGGCTCGTAGCATCTCGGTATGCTAACGGTGAAGTGTATCCATGATCTCCTAACATATCTAAATGATTCGTCACTTGCGTACTCATTGCGCCCTTCATCCTGATGTCATGTGTAGTAGAGAAGAAGTGCATTTGATGTTCCGACTCACAGAAAAGGATGGCGTGATAACGGAGTAGTATAGAGCATGATGTCCAACGAATGTGTTCCTGGTCAGTTGACGGCCTCAATCTCTATCTTTGTTTGGTCGTCTCTCCTCTTAGCTTCTATTAGTTAGAGCCACAGTCTATCTTTAGTGAGGGGAGGAAGGAACTGATTAGGTATGACCATTTACAGCTCTCGAGTTCCCTCCTTGAAGTACATGTGTCTTTACTCTAAGGGTAGTGTAGTCCAGCTTTTACGTACAATACCTCTACAACATCATCACTGTATAATCCGAAGTTAATATCTAAATGTTGTTTGATAAGGGAAACAATACCTCTGATGCATATGGTTGCGTCATTTGATTCCTTCTCGTTAACTAGCTTCTGTATATGTTGAGCAATGAATGATTATGAGTCGATGTGTCTGATTCCCTAATCATCTTCTTAAGGTGCTTGAGTGCAACTTGGAATACAAGAAGTTCGGTCCAGTTAACCGTACTTAAGACACTACGATCGAAGATTTAGCTTGTAAAAATAGAATAGGTACCTCAAGGCTAGATGTCAGATCCAAGTCGCTTTGATTTAAAATTTTGCATAGTTATGTACCCTAATTATGTGCTAGAAATTGTTTAACTTGGTTAGTATGAAGGTATGGAAAATCTCGTGAGCTTCTATTCTCCATCACTAGTTGTTGGAGTATGCTCTAGAGACCAATTATTGGATTATTGTTTTCGGGTACTTAATTATGTATCATGACATTTTATCATCTGTCATTTGTTATTTTATTCAGTTTATTTTCTATGTGTTATAAAGGAATGCAATACGATCGTTAAAATTATTGTTTTGAATATATTATTAAATGATATTCCTAGTCGAGAATCATTGAAAATAAGGATATCGGTGATGCATTAAGACAAGTATGCGTTGATGCATTCGAGAAAATCATGGACACAAACACTAGAGTTAGGTTGCACCCGGTCGTGCTCTTGATTTGCTCGGTTGTGCATTGGTATTTAGTTACATGCGGTCGTGCCCTAGATGTGCTCGGTCATGCATTGGTATACCATCCAATTAGGCAGTTTTGAGCGTAGGGCAGTTGACGACATTTGGTCATGTTTGTGTCCTGATATATTTCAAGATCATAATAAAAATAATCATAGAAAGGGATGAAAATAGTAAGACGAATTATGCGTTATCAGTTGTGTTTGCGAGTAATTGAGACTCCACCATTCACCCTTAAGCACGATGAATCTGATTACACAGCATGCTAGCCTGAAGTATGGATCAACTAGTTATGTCTACATCTTAGGAATCAATTAGGAGAAGAAAGGTTTATAAGGCTCAACCATTCTCTTGACCAATTGTCGTCATGGCCTCACCTTTTATTTATTTGCGCTAATAGTTCAATTCGTTGAGCGTTTCATTCGATGTAACATAGTCCGAAAGATATTTTTATTGCTTTATGTCTCTCCTATCTTGTCCATTCTTAGTCCTGTCTGTTTTAAATGCCTTCAACCACCTTTACTAATTCAAAATTTTAATTATTTAGCAATTTTTGCATATCGCTCATTTGACCTCCACTATACTCGAGTCCAGTGGTTATTGTTTCCATGTCCTTTCCATGCAATCCGAAACTAACGTTTTCTGTGGAAACTTTGTTCATCTTGTGTTAAAGTACTCTACCAATAAATTGACACCTTAGGTCGAGCAATTTTTACTATATTAATCCCTAATGCTCGTTTTATGATATGTGTTGTTTTACCATAAATATTCTCCTTAGTGCTTGTAGCCAATTATATCAAGAAATAAAGTAAAGAAGGCATAAACGGAAGTAACATAGACAAAAACTATGTAAAATATGATAGAAACCAGCAAGTTAAAATAGGGTGAAAATGATGTGATTAATAATGACGCAAAAATATACGTAACTTAAGAAAACCTAGTGAGGCATCTCGTGGATCCTAAAAGTCCAATGTATCGAGCTAAGTAATTATTATTAAATATGAAAATGGGTTCGGGATCCTAAGCGCATCTCGTGACATCGTACATCTATTAAACTATACTTCAAATTAAAAACATCCATCTAATTTAGAGCAATCATCTAATAACAAAAAAACATAAAAATAAAAGGCAAAAATTGGTGCAACACGAGGACTTTCCAAAATGATGTACAAGAGCTAAAAGTGATTCAAATGCATAATGATGTGACAAAACATATGTAACATAAAAAAAAGCTCGAATGTGGTATCTTGCAACTTCTAAAAGTACTATGAATAATGGGAAATAGTTGATTTTGAGAATTAAAATGGGGTTGTCCTTCTAAGTGCAACCCTTGACCTCATAGATCATAAAAAATATACTTGGGATGAAAAAGACTTCGTCTAGTTGGGAGCTTTCTACGCAAACTTACCGTATTCCAAAGTCTAAAATATAATTTAGTGCGCAATCGTCCAAAACAGTGAAAATATAAAAGAAAAGCGAAAAGGGGTGCAACACAAAGACTTTCCAAGAGGATATGAAACAAGGGAAAACTAGTTAAAGTGCATAAGAATGGGGCTTCTAAAAACTCGGAAAAGTCCTATGTACCGAGCTAAAGAGGATATGTAAGAGTCAAAAGTAATTGAAGTGTATAACGATACAACAAGATATACAGAACTTAAAAAACTCGAATGAGACATCTCGTACATTTTAAAAGTCATATCTATCGAGTTAAATAGTTGTTTTTCAGGGTGAAAATGGAGTCGGACTGCTGAACTCAACTGACATCATGATATATATCGAAAAATACTTGGAATGAAAAAACATTGTTCTAAATTAGAGCTTACCATATAATTTCAATTCTTAACATATAATTTAGTGTATTGCATTTCAATGTTTACCATATAATTTAGTGTACAATCGGACCATAACAACAAATATATAATTTAGTGCAACTTGAGATCTCTCCAAGAGGATATGCAAGAGAAAATATTATTCCAAGTAGATAATGATGCGAAAAAATATATATAATTTTAGAAATTGGATTGGGGAATTTCGAAGCTCCTAAAGTCTAATGTATAGTGCTTAATAGTTGATTTTGATGATAAAATGGGTCGGGCTGCTGGCCACAACCCGTGACATTGTAGATCTTAGAAAAATACTTGGAATGAAATAAACTTCGTCAAATTTGGTGCTTTCTACACAATGATCTCATATTTAAATATTCTAACGTATAATTATTTGGAAAATCGTCTAATAATGGAGAAAACATAATATAAAAGGAAAGGGGTGCAACAAGAGGAATTTCAAAAAGGATATACAAGATTCAAAAGGAATTCAACTACATAACTATGCGACAAGATATACATAACTTAATAAATTCGTATGGGGTATTTTGTAGCTCCTAAAACTCCAATGTATCAAGATAATAATTAGTTAATTTTGAGGATGTAAATGGGGTAGGGCTGCTAAGCGTAAATCTTGATATCATAGATCTCGATAAAAATTGGAACAAAAAAAATCTCATCTAATATAGAGTTTTCTATGAAAAGTTATTGTATTTCAATGTCTAACATATAATTTAGTGCAATAATCCAATAATGATGAAAAGATAAAATAACAGGGATGCGACACAATGACTTTCAATTAGTTTATGCAAGAGGAAAAACTAACTCGAGTGCATAACATACGTAACTTATGAAAGTTGCATGGGTATCTAGCAGCTTCTAAAAGACTAATGTATACAGCTAAATAGGTGATTTGAAAAGGAAAATGGGACCGATCTACTAAGCACTTCTCGGTACATCATAGATCTCAATAAAAAAACTTGGAATGAAAAATAATTTGTCTAATTCGGAGCTTTCTATGAAAAGTTACTGTATCTGAAAGAAACATATAGTGTAGTGCGCAATCGTTCAATAACAGCAAAAACATAAAATAAAAGAAAAAAATGATCATGCAACACGAGGACTTTGCAAAAGGATATGCAAGAAGCAAAAGTAAGGTATCGACCTAAATAGTTGATTTTGAGGATAAAAATGGGGTTGTGTTGCTAGTTTCATAGGTCGATTTTGTATTCAATGCATGGCGTAGCTAGGACCTTCAAATCATGTTTGAGCCTATGTTGAAACTAAACCTATCCCCTTTGGCTGGAAAGAATGCCCGCAGAGTTCTGGTAAGGGATGCTTCCTTCCAAAAGGCTCGATGAATGGAGGGAGATGCAGGGGAATGAAAAGGCTTTCGGAGATCGAGAGATTTACTTTCTTTCTCATCGAAAAAGAAGAAAGCTGAGGATGGCCTATGGTGCATGTTATCTGAAGGGAGCGCGAGTATCAAACAAATACTTCGATTAAAAAAACAACTTGTCGAATTCAGAGATTTCTATTTAAAATTGGCGTATTTCAAAGCGTAGTGTATAAATTATTACATTAATTATCCAATAAATACATAATTATAAAATAGAAGGGCGAAGGGGCGCAACATGAAGACATTCAAAGAGGATATGCAATAGGCAAAAGTATTTCAAGTGCATAATTACGTAACAAGACATACCAAACTTAAGAAACTCGATCGGGGTATCTCAAAGCAATTAAAACTCAATGTATCGAGCTAAATAGGTGATTTGTAGGATGAAAATGGTAGTGCACCCCACAGCATCATAGATCTCGAAAAATACTTGAAATTTAAATCTCTCTAAACTAGAAAACTGCTTGGAATGAAACATAAAATTTATGTTTTGGAGCTTTTTATGCAAAGTAATTTATTTCAAAATTTAGAAAACAACTGAAAAAAACTGAAAAAATATAAAATAAAATGAAAAAGGGTTCAACAAGAGACTTTCCAAGTGGATATGTAAGAGGGAAATGTAATTAAGGTGCATAACGACGCGAAAAAATATACATAACTTAAGAAGTTCAAATGGGACATTTTCCAACTCCTAAAAGTTGATTTTATCGAGCGAAATTGTGCATTTTTAGTATGAAAATGTTGCCAGGCTGCTAAGTAAAACTCGTTATGTTGTAGATATTGAAAAAATATTTGGAATTAAACATCTAATCTGGAGAATTCATGCAAAGGTATCCTATTTCAAATCCTAACTTATAATTTTATATACAATCGTCCAATGATGGCAAACACATAAAATAAGAGGATAAACAGGTGCAACACAAGCACTTTCGAAGAGCATTGCAAGAGGAAAAAGTAATTCAACTATATAACGACGCGACAAAACATTCGTGACTTAAAAAACACAAATGAGGAATTTCGCATCTAATATATATGAGAGGAATCAAACTAATTAGTTGATGTTGAGGATGGAATTGGGTCTGGGCTTCTAAGCACAACTCGCGATGTAGTATAACTTAAAAAAATACTTGGAATGAAACAAATAATTACCTAATTCAGAGCTTTCTATTTTGAGTTATCGTATTCCTAAGTTTAATGTAATAATTTAGTGTATAACTGTCCAAAACCCATTAAAATATAAAATACAAAGGAAAAAGGGTGTGATAAGAGGATTTTCCAAAGTGGATATGCTATAGCGAAAAGTAATTCAAGTGCATAATGACGTAACAAAATATATGTAACTTAAGAAACTCGAATGAGGCATCTCACAGCTCCTAAAAACTCGGAAAAGTCCTATGTACCGAGCTTTAAAACGAACCAAATATGCATTATAACCTCTAAGGACACGAAAACATGAAAACGAGTAAAACGGATACCAAATCACACCTAAACATTGCAGCTATAGTTATAAACATCTCTAAAATCATGGAAGAAACACGTATGTAAACGAGACGATCAAAATCCTCCAAACTTGAATGTTTTCTTATCCCTAAGCAAACATAAATAGGGAACATGTGGGGTATTCAAAAACTGAGAATTCCCCTTTCTCTTAGAAACACCGCTAAAGCGAATCTAATCCATCAACTAGCAAGTCGAGAGCAAAATCAGTCTAATGATTTTCAATCTTCAACTAGGTTCACCATGGCTACCTATGAAAAAGAAAATCGAAGGCAAACTAAACAAGTAATCGTAACTCTCTCCACCAAACAAGACTTCAGATAAATGCTAAACGTTAGACTTGTTTCATTTACGAGCTTCTTTCTTTCCTTATTTTAATTTTTTTTCTTTCTTCTTTCTTCTTCTTTTTCTTTTGTTTTTTTCCTCTATGTTGTTCAAACACACTAGGCTCCTAGGACGTTGGATTGGAAGGGATCCAGCCTCTACTTAGACCCAGACTACCGATGACGGTATACTCATGTATCTCGTTCAAGAGTGCAGCGGAGTAGGTGGCGTTTTTATTGTGCCATGCCCTTAGGACGTAGAAAGATGATCGCCAACCCACCACTTAGACCCGAACCATTAAAAAGTATCAACTTCGACGCACTAATATCGATTTTAGATCATGCTTTTGGCTTTATTTCTATCGACAACGGAGTGTTAGTGTGCGCTCTTATTCTGCAAAACAAGCTCATTTTCATATGATCTAATAATCCTCGTAAAAAAAGAAGTAAAGTATCGTCTATACAAAGTATAATCATCTGGATGGAGAGAATAAACAAGAAACTAGCCTAGCAGTCTTGTCTAAACGTCCCACAAGCAATACTTGGATTCCCAAAGAATTACGACATATTTGTTTTTCAACGGACTAATAAGCTCTAACGCTTAGGAAAACCTAGCTCAAACCTGCAAAATATAACAGAAGAAGCCAGCTTCTTAAGTATCATAGTTTCAGGATTCATCTCCAAAGGTGGCACCAGACAAGTGCCTGGGATGACTCTAACTCATGAAAACAAAAACAAACTAAGAACTACAAAATCAAGGAGAAAAATAAAAGAAATGAAACGAAGTCACCTGACAAACGTGAGCTGCTCCCAAAGACTTGAATTAAACGACGTCCTTGACGTGAAGCTCCAATGGAGGGTAAGAGAAGTGAAGTCACGTTTGTAGTGTTTTTTTTTTTTTTGTGATAAATAAACTGAATCTTGAACTAAACAACTACGAAAAATAGAAAATAAAGTGTTGGATTGCCTCCCAGAAAGCGCTTATTTGACATCTTTAAGCTTGACGTCTCCATGCCTCATGTGTGCGCGGCGGGTGGATCAAAAAGGGGAATGGAGTTTCCACTTGCAATTGGTTGAACGGCTTGGTATAGCTTTATTCGTTGTCCATTAGCTTTAAATGTTCCACGTGTCTCATTTCAAAGTTCTACTACTCCATTCGAGAATATCTCTCGTACATGAAAAGGGCCAGACCAATGGGATTGTAGTTTCGCTGGGAAAAGCTTAAGATGAGAATTGAAAAGTAGAACTAAGTCACCTAGCTGGAAGTCATGAGGTAGGATCTTCTTGTCGTGCCATCCCTTAGCGCGATTGTTGTTTGCATTGCGGATCGCTGTCATCGCTCCTTTCTTTGGTGTGCCATGCACGGGGTTCACCCATTCACTGCCTGAGGTTTGAAAAATGATATCTACATCAAAACGTTTTATGGTCTCTTTTTCAATTACCTCATTCAAGTTTAGGTTCAGCCTCCTTTGAGTTTTGGTGGAAGGTCGGTGGCAGTCCTCCATAGAAATTCCGTGCATACATATTGAAGAGCTTACTCTCCTATGCTTCTTTAGGCGAATGGGTGGCTTTCTCGTCTCATATGCATTAAGTTAGCATTTATAATGACGGGATATGTTTTATTGCATTAATGTACTCATACCAAACAGAAGTAGGAAGAGGTTCGAGCTCAAATCTAAACGGTTTCTCCACTGTAAAATCAGTACGTGTTTCATGTGGAGTCTCCTTGTGTGGGTCGTCCTGTAGTGCTTGAATGGCACTCATGAATTTTGTGTAGAACTCGGCTTCTTCGTTTGTGAGTCTTGCATTCGTACAAATCTTCTTCAAACATCTCTCAAGAGGGTCAGAGATACTTACCGGATTAAGCTTGTCATTCGCCGAGTTTTCCGACAAGTCAACTCTAAAACAAGATTCCTTGAAGGAGGGTCCGTTCATAGAGCTGGACAAGTTGAACTCTATCTTCTCATCTCCGACACAGCTGGACAAGTTGAAATCTATCTTCTAATCTCCGACACGTAAGGAGAGCTTTCCTTGTTGTACGTCTATCATGGCACCTACAGTAGCTAAGAAACGTCTAGCAAGAATAATGGGCACCCTAGCATCTTCCTTTATGTCAAGTATAACAAAATCAGCGGGAATGAAAATATTAGCTACCTTGGTGGGAACATTTTCAACAATTCCGACCGGATATCTTACCGAACGATCCGTGAGTCGTAGAGACATCTTGGTAGGTTTGAGATCGTCGAAGTTCATCTGCTTGAAAACCCGAATGTGGCATGAGGCTCACGCTTGCACCCAAATCGCACAAGACTTTATCAATATCAATGTCCCCTATAGTGCATGGAATGGAGAACCATTCGGGATCCTTCAACTTTTGGGGGGCAGCTTGTTTTAAAGAATGGCGTTGCATTCCTCGGTGAGTTCTACCGTCTCATCTCTTCGATACGCCTCTCATTGGAAACAACCTCTTTGATGAGTTTAGCGTGATTAGGCATTTTTTAGGGCTTCCACAAATGGGATGTTGATGTCGAGCTTCTTGAGGCCTTCTAGAAATCTGCCTACTCTCTCTTCATTCTTGTTGCTTACCAACCATTGAGGAAACGGTGTAGGAGGTTTGTACGCTGGTGGAGCAACATATGGGTTTTCCAAATCTGGTTCAACTCCTTCCATAATTGTTTTGATTCTTTTGCCTTTCTCCATGGACGTTCCAGCAACTTTCTCCTGCTCTTTGGAGGGCGAGTGCTCAATCACATCACTTCTGCACAAGGTAATAGGGTTCACGTACTCTCTCGGATTTAGATCGGGTTTTGTGGGAAGTTGTCCGAGATTCCGAGAGGACGAGGCAGCTTGATGTGCTACGAAGTTCTCTAAGATTTTCACATGCTTGCTCAAGGATTCCATCTTAGTTTTGGGCTCATTAATCGTTGTCCCCACATCCATATTAAATTTGGCTTAAGTCTATTATTGCTGCCTTTGTTCCTTGATGAATTCGAGCATCACTGATAACGTCTATTTTGTTATAGTATTTTAGTCTCTTTTTAAAGTTAGTTTCATCATTCATTTGAACTTTACCAATCATTAGAGCATCACTTTGTCATCTTTTAGCGTTATCTCGTGTTATTGCAGGAAATGAAATATCGGGATACAAACACGAGTAAATGAAGCAAAACTAAGCAACCACTTGCCTATCAGCTATGCACGGTCAGCATCCAAAGAGCCATAAACAAGAGAACAGAAATGGAAGCAATGGCCGCTTACAAAAAATGGAAACAATGGCCTCTTATAAAAATGCAAACTTTCGGTGGTTGGAACAAAAATGGAAAATTTTGGTTCCTAAAACAAAAGTAAGAAGATCTCGGTTGGAACATGAAAAGGAAACATGTTTTATATAAAATAGAAGCAAATTGCTGGAACAAAATGTAAACTTCCAACCACCTACACAAAAATGGAAAGATTGTCGCCTACACGAGAATTGGAAACTGCAACCGTCAAAGATAGAAAATGGAAATTGCTGCTAGAAAAATTATTGGAAATGCAAGAACAAAAAAGAAGGCAGCAAAGCAAAGAGGAAAAGAAACAAAAAGGAAAAGGAAATCGTTGCTGCACAAGAGGAAAAGGAAATACAAGCTGCTGAAGAAAATAGAAACCGAGAAAATGAAAACTAGCGAACAAGGAAATTTAGCAAAACAAGAAAAGGAACGTGTTGGCTGCATAAACCAAATGGAAATATGGTTAGAGAAGAGGAAGATGAGCTACATGGCTGGAAAATAAATAGGAAACGTTGAAAATTACACAAGAATGGAAAAACAAGAGTTGGAAAACTCGGAAAAGGAAAACTGTAGTTGCTGTAAGAAAAAAGAAATTCCAGCCACTAGAGAGGAAGAAAAGAGGATGGCCAATGATAACACGTAATCCGTTGTAGTTTTTATATCATTCTTAGGTCTAGTTTAGAGTAGATTATTTAGATTTCATTCACTTATCGTGTTTATTCGAAGACTTTATCTACATTTCGTGTTTTGTGTAGGAAACGAAGACATGAGGAGAAACACGAGAGATTACGGCAATCTAACCCCGAAAACGTAGTTGAAGGACAAAGTTCAACTTGTGCAAGGCCACGGATGGATGTGAGCACTCAAACACCGAGCGGAAACAACACCTCAAGTCATGCACGCTCGGGTGGATTGGGAGTGCCCGGTCGGGCTAATTGCTACCAAACATCCCCGAAGCTTTGCACGACTCGGGCACTCAAGGAACACGACCAGGGAGGTGTACCCGCTCGGGTGCATTTGGTGTGCCCGCTCGGGCTATTTCATGTCAAGAAGTCACCGTGGGTTGTACCCGCTCGGGCTGAAGATCTACACGATCGGGCATGGTGCCCGCTCGGGCTCAAATGTGTGTACACGATCGGGCAAGTAACCTGCACGAGCGGGCAGAGGACAATGCTCGCTCGGGTCCTTCATTCTCAACAAACTCCTAAAATCTAGAACGGCCAAATTAAGGGAATTTT
>CM071870.1:12899341-12912524 GCA_036759665.1 Gynandropsis gynandra | reverse complement strand
GCTTGAACATCTTGGTCACTGGTTTGGAGTCGTTGGTGTGACATGCCAAAGCCTCTACCCCCTTCGTGACGTAGTCTACCGCAACTAGGATATAAGAGTTTCTGCACGAGGATGGGAAAGGGCCCATGAAATCTATCCCCCACACGTCAAATGGCTCGACCTCTAGAATGTATTGCTGTGGCACTTCATTTCGTCTAGAGATATTACCTGTCCTTTGGCAATTGTCGCACGATGTGACGTAGTTGTGGGCGTCCTTAAAAACAGTGGGCCAATAGAATCCCGCTTGCAGCACCTTCGCAGCGGTCTTTGCTGCGGCAAAGTGTCCTCCGTAGCTCGAAGAATGGCAACGTGACAGTACGTGTGGAGCTTCTTCTTCGGAGATGCAGCGCCTAAAGATCCCGTCTATTCCTGTTTTAAAAAGGTAGGGCTCATCCCAATAATACGCCTTGACGTCATGGAGAAACTTCTTTCTCGCATTGTAGTTCAACCCCTCCGGTAATACTCGACAAGCTAAATAATTCACAAAGTCAGCATACCAAGGAACGGAAGTACAAGTCAAAGACATTACCAAATCATCTCGGAGGTAGTCATCAATGGGGATGCACTCGGGAATCTCAAGTCGTGAAAGATGATCAGCCACTCCATTCTCGGCCCCTTTCCTATCCCGAATCTCTAGATCAAATTCTTGGAGAAGTAGAATCCATCTAATCAACCTAGGCTTTGCATCCTTCTTAGTAAGTAAGTATCGCAATGCAGCATGATCCGTATAGACAATCACTTTCGATTTGCGAGGTAAGAACAATGTGAGTTCTATTTTTAATGTCACTGACTTGGTTCCTTTTGTCGCAGATCAAGCGGATTTGAAGGTAAATCCTTTCCAAGAAAGGGGGCATGATATGATCCCGGAGGACGTCGAGGATGCGACCTCCAATGCGGAAGAAGGCGTTGGTCCCGTGACCCGAACTAGGGCTAAGGAGGAAGAGGCGTTGATTCTACCAGCCGGTCCCGTGACCCGAGCCAAGGCTGTGAAGCTTAAGGACGCAATTATTGGAATTCTCACGGCCGTCCATGTTCACGAAGATTATTCGAGTCCATGTGAAGTCACGATCCTAAGAAACGTTATCCAAGCCGAATCTCGCCTCGCAACGGTTATTAATTAGGGAAGTGACCCGTGTGTACTCTTTTCCCTTCGTTGGTTTTGTCCCACGGGGTTTTCCGACTGCAGGTTTTTAACGAGGCCGTGTTTCACTTTTCCCGAGACCTAATTAATATCCCGAGGGTTTCAAGACAAGTCCGCATTTCCATATGCACGAATTACAACTTGTCTTAATGTTTTATTTTATGTTTTCTATGTATTTATTTGTAGCCTTGCATGAAGACTACCCTTTAATGTTGCATTTAATTGTTGCATGGCCTTGGTTAATATATATGGCCGGCCACCCCTCCTTTGAACAATCCATCTTTGAGTCAATTTTTATCTTTAATTTCCTTGTGAGTTCTTGTTGTTGGTGTGTAATATCCAGGAAATTCATTGATGTGTAATACCCAACGTCTTGTTCGTTCTTTGTAGGTGGATAACATCCTTCGGAGACGGACCGGTGAATCGAGAGCTATTCCGAAACTCTCATGTGACCACTCGCTCCACATCCCTTGTGCAACCCGTTGCAGGAAGGCCTATCCATTTCTAACCTAGTCGAAAGCGTTGTTCCAGTCGGGATCGCGTCATAGTGTGTCTAGGACGTCGATGTAGAATACCGAATCCACCATACAAGGCTGCTTGAGTGTGTCGTTCAGATTGAACTCCACTTCTTCATCTCCGAAATTTTAACATGAGTTTTCCTTCACCACAGTGTATGATTGTTTTTTCCGTATTGAGAAACGACCTACCGAGGGTCATTGGGATTTTCTTGTCTTCCTCCATATCCAAGATTACGAAATCGATCATGACGAAGAACTTCCCCATTTGTAATGGCATGTCTGCCAGCATGCCCTCAGGTATCCTAGCACTTTGATCAGCCATGGTGAGTGCCATTCGTGTTGGTTGAAGATCCATTTTGTTCCTAAGATCCAATTTCTAGTAGAGAGACAACAGTCGCACGCTTACGCTTGCTTCCACATCGACTAGCGCATGGTTAATCTCATAATCACCTATTTTACAAGGGATCTCGAATTTACCTCGATTGGCCATATTCTTAGGTAGGTTTGATTGCAGCATCGAATTTTTCACCATTACGGTTTCCGTCTCCACATCTCGCTTTTTTGCAAGTACGTCTTTGACGAAATTTGTATATGAGGGCATTTTCTTCAATGCATCGTAGAATGAAATGGTGATGTGCATCTTCTTCAACATCTCAGAGAACTTAGCGAATTGGGCATCATAGTTCTTTTTGCATTGATGTTATAGAAACGACAAAGGAGGAGGCCTCGGTTCAAGTTTAATGTATCTCGGCTCTTCTTCCTCCTCGGGTTCCTTCTTGTGCTTTTAACGTTGCTGCCCTTTTCCGCTATTGTACTAGCTGAATAAGACTTGTAAAATCAATAAGTGATTGAAATGATAATAAAGATAACTAACTACCCACTGGATTAAATTCAATAAACTAAACACCATAGGTTTCAAGAGATGCACGATGATGCAATGAAGTGCTAACAAGATTATGGTTATAAATATCATTATGTATTCGGGGAATTCAAGCTCTTTCTTAGGGAATTACTCTCCCGATGCCTAAACTCACTATATAGCATACATACTACCAATCTCCCAATTGTGTAATATCCCTTACTAGATGCAGTAAGATCGATATCCTAATTCCTAGGTCCAATTAACCGACCGGCCAAGGTTCTAAATCAATTGAGAATTCAAATCATGGCTACGTTCCAAAATCTAATTCATCTCCCAATGCAATCAGACTTTTATAATCATCCATTCAAGCTACCAACAAGAATAAAAGCATTACAAATAGTCAATCAATCCGAAAACGAACAAATATAACCAAGCATTAAGCATACAACTTCATTGCAGAGCAAAAAAATCTCTAACCCATGGTTATGCAACTACTCGAAAATGGACTTAGAAAGAATGCACGAAAGAAAACTATTGTCAACACAGATAAAGAATTAGATTCCTCCCTATCCTAATACCGTAGTCTTCAACAACACCTCCGCGTTCCGAGTTTATCGCCCCGTCTCAAGCCTTCCGACGTTCTACTCTCTCTTCTCTCTACGTTTGAGTTGTGTGTAGGATGGTGTATTCTATATCAATTCTACTCTGCCCTCTTGACCCCTTCGTGCGTCTTTCCTATTCTCTTTTTTCCTTTTCTCCTTCTTTCCTCTTTGACTGTGCACTTCCCTTTCTCCTCTTGTAGCTGAAGTTTCCTTTTTTTTGGCTTTAGGCGGCTTAAAGTTTCCTTTTTCTTCTACACGGCTGGGATTTCCTTTTTTCCTTGCGGCTGCAGTTTAATTTCTTGTGTGCCGGCTGGAGTCTCCTTTCTTGTGTGTTGCGGTTGCTTCATCTTGTTCCAGCAAACTTCCATTATTCTCCAGCCGTGTCCTTCCAAGTAACACTCCAGCAAGTGTCCATTTTTGTGTTAGCCGTATCAGCATGTTTCAATTTTTTGTTCCAGCGGCCAGCATGTGTGCTCCACCCGTTCTTGCTCCATTTTTCTTCTTCGATTCATAATCCTTAGATGCTGACCGTGTATGGTTGATAGGAGAGTTGTTTTTGGTTCATTTCATCATATTTGTACCCCCGATATTTCCTTTGCTGCAATAACATGAGAAAACGCTAGAAGATGACTAAATGATGCTTAATGCTTGGTAAAGTCTAAATGAATGGTTAAACTAACTATGAAAATTGACTAAAATACTATAACAAAATAGACGTTATCACTTGGCGATTCCATCGTTTCTCTCTGTTATCCGGTTGAATCCTTGCATTTTTTAGTTGATTTCTTTATTCACTTGTGTTTCTCGGTGTATTTCTTCCTTCTTTTGCATTTCTCAGTTGTTTTGTTGATAATTTCCGCTTGGGTTTGCATTATATTTGATTTTTTTCCGGTTGATTCCGGGATTTGTCCTTCGAAATATTTCTTTGTTTGCTCCATCGATGATATATGTTTAGGTTTGTTGTGGTAATTTCCGGCTAGGTTTTTGTAATCATAGTTTTTTTGGATTGATTTTGGGATCTAGGCTTTTCAGAGAGTTTGATTGCTGATTGCTCATTCGAATGATTTATTTGTTTGCTCTATCTATGATATTCGTTTGAGAATTTTATGATGATTTGATTTTTGATTGGGTTTTTGTAATCACGGTTCATTTTTGATTGAATTAGGGATCACATGTTTCTTCTGGGTTTGATTGGTGATATTTCTGTCAAATGATTTGTTTACTTGGATGTCGATTGTTGTTATGGATCAGTTCCGAGTTCTATTGCTGTTTCAAACCTTTGTTGCACATAATGTTTTTGGGAATAGGTTTGGTCTTTAGGCGGCGGTCCGTTATGCCGTCATGCTTCTGTCGATTGTTTCAATAGGATGGACTATCATTTTGTTGCTTATGTCAATGCTTTGGTTTTTTAGATCACATTCGGTAGGATATACTTTCTCAATGATGATCTTTATCTTTCGAGTTACATTTCTTACAAGAATGGTCAGTCCACTAATTGGTATATGCTTTACGTTAGTAGCAATGACTATGGAAGCGTCGGAGGTGATCAATAAACTGCCTTTGTCAATGTAAACGAGATTTGAATAATATTTTATTGATTTTGAAATCTAAACGTTGTCTTGCTCTATGCTATTAACAATTGCTACGGAAGCATAGGACATGGTCACTACACTGTCTTTGTTCCTATAAGTGAAACCTTCATAAGAATTGTTTGATATGATTTGGTAGATGTGGTGGTGCAAATGGTGCTTATTAAATGTGAATTGGCTTGTTTCTATGTGTTTGTGTTTTTCTCGTATCTATATTTGTTTGGCTGGGTTTGCGGCTGTTATATTGTATGACTGCCCTAAGTTAGGCTTTATATATTTATGGATATATGTATTTGTTAGTTTGTTTGTGGTGTTTACATTTGTTTGGTTAGGGTTGTGACTGCTATTTTGGTTATGTGTATATATATATATATATGTGTGTGTGTGTGTGTGTTTGGTAGTTCTTGTCTATGTGTTAGTTTGGTGTCATCTCCTTTATTCGACACCTTATTTATACGTTGCCATGTGTATTTTTTCAATTTTTCACATATTTAACTTATTTTTTATTTCCATATTTGTGTTCTATATATATATATATATATATATATTAGAACTTATAGTCCACTATTTTAGTTCTCGCTTTCCGTGAATTTCCTTTGTTACTTCATCATGTATGCTCCGTTTTGCGACATTGTCTACTCTCAAGAAGTATCTTACAGAATTAGGGTTAGAAACGTTCATTTATGGAATTTTTTGTATGAGTCTGTCTGTGATCCTGCAACTACTCGCGAAATGGTAGTTTGTGATGAATGGGTATGTTATTTAACTTTGGTTTATCGTGCTATGTATTGTTAATTACTTTGTTGTTTTTATATTTTTATTCTTTTGGAGCATATTTTTGCTTTAGTATGTATTAGATATGAATGTGATGAGTCATAGTTTACTCTTTTAGGGAAATACATGACAAAATATAAAAAACCTTGGTATGAGTTGTTTGGACCTACTGTATGTTGCTATTACTGCAGTGTTAGCATTCGTTTTCAGCAATTGCATTCTTTCTAAGTTGTTGTTTCAGTTTTGTGTGGATTTTATTTGTTTCTTTTTGTGTTTTCATTCTTTTGGAGCATATTTCTGCTTTATTTATTGATTTGATTGTCTTAATATGTATGTGCCGTGAGTATTAGTTTACTCTTTTAGGAATCACATGATAAAATATAAAAAGACTTTGGTATGAATTGTTTGGGCTTGCTGTATGTTGTCTTTAAAATGGAATTACTAGTCGTTTTTAACTTTTGCCTTCATTTTAAGTTGGTGTTCTGGTTTTATTTTGATTTTTTTGTTGTTTTATCATATATACTTTTCTTTGCGATATTATCCAACCGATTCAGAAAATATCTTACAAAGTTAGAGTTAGAAATTTTTATTGTTGACTTTTTTGTATGAATTTATATTTGATCCGACAACTATACATGAAATGGTGGTCTGCGATGAATAGGTAAGAATCAAACTTTGCTATATTGTACTGTATACTATTGATTGTTATTTGTTGTCTTTGCTTTTTTTAACATATTTCTGGTCTATTTACTGATTTGATTATATCGGCTCATTTGCAGGGTAATAGAATGCAGATGTTTGTAAGATCCATTTATTGGAATAAATATTAACGATATTTGTGTGAGGGTAAATGTTGCGCAATCGTTAACTTCGGTGTTTATTATAGTTATGGTGACTATAAGGCTATTGCATCCAATATTAAGATTGTGGTCAATTCGACAATATTGTACGATCTTTCAAAGAAGTGCCTAATCATGATAACTACTTCAGCTTTGTTAACTGCTCTGATATTACTATGGGGTTGTTGGATGAAATAGTGTTGATCGGTTAGTTTTGTGATGATTCAACCTAACTATATCATTTGCTATTATTGTTTAGTGATTTCTCTCATTCTTTTGTAGATTGTATTGAAGAAATCAAATATGCCATGAGCTTGGAAGATACAACCTATGTCGGTCGAATATCAAAACATTTAATAGTAGTTCTACGCGATGATAGGTATATTGATATTTTATCATTTAAATATATTTTAAAATATGTTACCTTTATGATAACTATGTTTTGTTGTCTAATTATAATTGTTTTTTATGACATTGGAAAACTTTTTAGAATGCATTTTATGGGACAAAATTTCTCAAGAACTCTATGATTGCCTGTACAATCATGAGAGAGGCCCTTGGTTATTATTTGCCAACTATTCAAAATTCATTCTTGGAATTGTAAGTGGTATTTTTGTTGATACTTACATGTCAAATATTTTATATATTTATATATTGTTATTATACTTTTGAGGTTTTTCTCTTCTTCTAAACTTTTTATCATTGTTTTGTAGATTCTCGGATTATAAGAAATGTTTAATACTCAAGTAAACTCGTTACAAACCAAAATGTACCATCGATCGTAGCGTTCAAGCAATGGTAATAATGTGCATTACATTTCTATAATACTATTTGTTTATATTATTTTTATTTATATTCGCAGATTTTAGTATATAACAACATGTCTATTTGAAATATTTTTTTGATTCTATTGTTGCAATAGTTTTCCAAAACATTTTCTTGATATTCCAGCGATGACCAGTTACCTTGGTCCTTGACCTCCTACGAGAGTTACATTGGAATATTGGAATGGTTTCTCTTTGAAAAGCATAAGTGATGTATATCAAATTTCATAGGTCGGACTATCTTTATTTTACATATTGTAATCGTATCAAGACTTGGAATTTTTATAAAAGTTATATTTTAACAATTATGTCTAATGTTGTATAGTATATTTTTTGCAGCGAATGACTTGTGTAATTGTTGTGACTATCACTGATGTAATTACCAAGGACGGTTAGTATTATTTTGGTTGTCGACAATGCAGAAAAAGGTTATCCTATTATCAATGGGGAGTCAAATTTGCGAGTAACAATAGATTTCTTTTGTGATATCTGCAACTGTGTGACGACTGATCCAATTCCAAAGTATGTTCTCTCTAAGTAAAGTATTTTTTAATTTAATCAATTTTTTTATGTATTTAATGTTGTTAAATGCAGATTTAGAGTTTACGCCAAAGCTGTTGACGACACTAACAATGCCACGTTACTTCTTTATGATAAAGAGGTTGTTCAATTGATAAATAAATCTACCATTTGTATCATCTCGTTTTCATACGTATTTCTTGCACGATTTTAGAGACGTTTACGATATGGATGCGATGTTTACGTATAATTTTGTATATGTTTTACTCGTTTTCGTGTTTTCGTGTTCTTACAGGTTTTTATGCATATTCAATTCAGTTTGGAGCTAAAGGACATACAGGAGACAAAGTACAAACATTGAGGATCATCACGGAACAAACGGGACGAGAATCGGCGAAGAACACCCTTGCCCGCGCGGGGCGTTTAGTCGGCAAGTCTTTCCAGCAACTTGAGCCCGACCAGGGACACCTATGCCCGACCGGGGCACTCACTAGCCCGACCGGGGCACTCACTAGCCCGAGCGGGGCACTCACTAGTCCGACCAAGGCACCTCTTTTCCATCGCGTTCTTGCGCGATCTTCCGCGCCGTACCCGAGCGGGTCATTTTCTCTGCCCGCTTGGGTCGCGACCGTCACCTGCAACTTAAAATAACTTAATTTGACTTAAAACAAATGGAAGTTTGTGGGGGACTCATACAATAAGGAAAACGACTTTAAAGGAGGAAAAAGGGGCCAGAGATCGACATTCATGCATTCATTATTTAGTTCTTGATCGAGGGAGAGAGGGAGAAGGTTCTTGCGAGCGAGACTTACGGGGAGCATTAGAGATCAACCCGACACTTCGGTTTCGTTTGGTTTTCATGTTCCTTAGACTTTCTATTTCATTTATGTTTGTTTACGGACGCAAGAGCGAGTAGTTTGTTTGTTCTAGGAGAAGGGATTAGCCCATGGCTATCCCGGGACAACTTTTGATTTATCTTTGAATGCATCTTCCCGTTTTCGTTTATCTATTCTTTATCTGAGTGCTTAAATGACTTGTGTTTACAAAGGCCACGTAGATGCATGTGTTAGGGGTTAGGAGAAGGACCAAAGGAGAATTCTAGTCCTAGAAGATCAGGTTTAGAACAACCGAGGTTAGGCCACGAAAGTAGGGTAGCAACTTGACTAGATCACGGATGAATCACAGATCTTATGGGTTTAGATCAATGTGTCAGCCACGAAAGTAGGGGGCAACTTGACTAGATCACGTGTCTATGCCTTGAGAGAGGGTAGATATCATATTAGGATCGTCTGCCTTAGATAACTTGATTGGGATTGCATGATAGATAGGTTGATTGTTGGTTTTGGTAGTCTTGTGGTGAAATCGGTTTCCTCGAACTTTTGTCTCATTCTTAAGAACTAGTTTGTTTATTTGCTTTTAGTATTTCATTCTTCAAACCATATTTTGTTCGTTAGCAAGTTTGATTCACAGTTAGAGTTTAGGTTGTGTTGCGTAGTCTCTGTGGGATTGACACCTGAAGTACTACATACGTGCCGTGCACTTGCGGGTAGTTTAGGTTATTTATTTAACTTTGAGAACGCATCAAGTTTTTGGCGCCGCTATCGGGGACTATTGTCAACACGTCTTAGATTCGATCTTAGATTCTTTTTTGTTTTTGTTTTTGTTTTCTTTTCTTTCGTTATTTCTACGTAAATCGTTCTTTATTTGTCATTTGCAGAGCCTTCAGATCGACAAGAGATGGATAATCAGAAGGGCAATGGATAGATGCAGCAACAGCAACTCGTGCCTCAACCGTGAGAACCACAGGCTCCTCCACCACGTCGCCTCAGAGATTACGTGGTGCCGAACATGAACAACGTGCAAACCGCCATAAAGATGCCTGCTGTTGCGAGATAACTGTTTGAGATTAAGCCAACGATGATCCACATGCTTTATCAGAAGCAATTCATGGGTAGAAATCATGAGGATCCCCTTCAGCACATCAGAGACTTCCTTGAGCTTTCTGGTACGTTCAAAATACACGGAGTCTCAAAGGACGCGATCCTATTGCGTCTTTTCCCCTTCTCAATTTAGGGGAGAGCGAAAACTTAGCTGCAACCGCTCCCTGTTGGATCTATCACTACTTGGGATCAGCTCTGCACATTGTTCTTATCGCGTTTCTTTCCTCCGAGCAAGACGATTCGGATGAGGGGGGAAATCACAACGTTCAGATGCAGAGATGGAGAGACTTTGTTTGAGGCGTGGGGCAGATTTAAGGATATTCTACAGTTGTGTCCACACCATGGTCTTGAGCAGTGGTACGTTATCCAAACCTTTTATAACAGAATTTCATATGAGCACCGTACGACGTTGGATAACGCTGCTAGAGGATCATTTATGGATCTGAGCGTCGAGGAGGCATATGAGCTGATCGATCACCTTGCCATGAACCACATCATGTGGTCAACACCGAGAGGTATGTGACGTGTGGAAAACACGAGTTATAATTAACCTAGTCCACTTCACCGCAAGTATACGGATTTTGTAGTACCAGGGTCGATCTCAGGGACTAATACAGCTAAATTAAGAACAAAACTAAACTAGGAAGGAAGGTGATATGAAAGGATGTGGTTCTAAGGGTCCTAAATCTAACCTAATGGAGACAACAAAACGAAGATAAGGGTGAACTAGATATGATGAGTACTACGGGTGTACGGGTTACCGGATATTGCATACATGAACGACTAAAGATCATAGATCTACAACCTACTCTTGACGACGGGAAATTCATGCTCTACTGTCGAGGAGTGATTCTTCCGAGCCTAAACCTCCTAACCATGGATACATGCAACCCTGCCTTCCGACAGCCGATTAACACATACCATGGCAGCATTAAGACTGCAATCACTATCCCTAAGTTGGCTAACCGACCGGTCAGATTCTCATTAGCCAAAACTTAATCTACTACTTAGCGAACCGGATTCGTTCCTTAACCTTCCAGCAAGGTTCGATATCCATTGTTGTTGAGCGGTCAACACTAACATAAGATTGATATTGCTAAGCATAGAACCGTAATCAAGAGTGAAAATCGTAAAACTAAGCATTAAGAAAAGTCATCGTTCATACATACAAATCCAATAAACCCTACCCGCAGTAGGGACTCTACTCACTCATGGAATACATGAAAACAGAAGATGACATAATCCAATACATAGTAAAACCCTAAGGAACTCGATGCCTCGACCTTCCCTAATGCGTTACCGGTGTACGGGACGGTGTTTCTCTTCTTCTCCGATGCTTCCCGAGCTTTCCCAGATGTTCTCCAGTGTTTTCTTCTCCTGTTTGTCGCTCCCTTTGCCCTAGATCTGTTCTCTCCCTTTTATTAGCTCGTTTGAAACTAGATCTAAGTTTGTTACGGATCTCGCGGCCCGCTCGGGTAGTGATGTTACCCGGTCGGGTAAAGCCTTGCCCGAACGTGTTGAGCATTGCGCCCGATCGGGTAGTGGTCACCCGATCGTGTGGTTGAGGAGCCCGAGTCGCGTAAACTTGCGGGGCAGATTGACGAGTAACCGCCCGGGCGGGTATTCAATTGTTGCCCGATCGGGTAGATGTTACCCGATCACCTTGTTCATTTGCCCGGTCGTGTAGTTTTGCATGGATGAACTCCGTAGGCTTCACCCGAGCGGGTAGAGAGTGGTGCCCGAGCGGGCACCCTTGCTATCTTGATATTCTTCTTTTCCGCTCGTTGCTCGGGTGTTCCTTTGGGTTCTGGAGCTCGGTCTCGGCTCTGAGTAGATTTTTCTTCAGATCTTGTGGTTTTGTTCAGAAATCCTTCGTATTTAGCTCATTTAGGCCTTGTCGCCTAAAAACCTGAAAACCAATAAAACCGGTGTGTGAAGCTCAAAATAATATCGGATAAGTAAGTAGACGATGTAAGAAATATCCTAAAATGACATAAAAACCTATCCTAAATATGATACACTTTCAGTGTTATCAAACTCCCCCAGACCTAAACCTTTGTTTGTCCTCAAACAAAACTAGAGTCTAGCCTTAGAAGAATCTAATAACAATGGATACTAGCTCAAAAATTCCGAAGTATTAGTCATTTTTGCATTTCAGCGCGTCACATGGATAAAAGCCTAAGCGTACCGAGTATAGCCCTATATCTACCGAAAGTGCTGAGCCATGAAATCTTTCCTAAAGTCTAAGTCTACTTCACTACCCTAGATAACGTCCAAGCAATCTCCATACCGATTTTCTCTAAGCTCTTGATATCATTTGAATTTTCTTTTCTCGTTCTTATTCATTTATTTCTTTTTCGGTGCTTAGATACACGCTTTGTTCCTAGGACGTCGAAGTCGAAGAGGATAGCTTTCTACTTAGACCCAGGCTGCCTATGGCACACTCATAAGGTTGCGCTACCTTAGAGGAGTGAAGAGTTGCGTTTTTGACTTTTTGTTCTTTATTTTCTTTTCTTTTTCTTTGATTACGCAACACTCTAACCCTTAGGACGTAGAATAGCTTCTCTACCCACCACTTAGACCCGAACCATCGAATATCGATGTACTCATGTCGATCTTAACTCGGAAAAGCGTAAAACTTATCCTAGATGACAGCGGAGTATAAGCGTGTGGTCTAACTCTAGAACGCTAAAATATATCAATGAAGCATAGCTAAATGGTATCTACGGAGATATGTCTACTTGGTATCGAGATCTAAAGGGTGAATTCAACTAGACATAGGGTTTCAATCATAGCTACTCGACTAAACGGTATCTAAAAGGGCTTCTAAGCAAACCTAAACTATTATCCACGATTCAACAAAGTAGCAAAAATATGACTAAACTCGAAAAAATTTTCGCTAGATCCGTTTTATTTCTAAATCCTAATCCTAATCTAATCATGCCGCTCTAAAAATGCATCCGAATATCAATGAATGTAAGAGAAACCCCCCCAGACCTGAACGGAACACAGTCCCGGTGTTCTAAATCTAAAAGGGACCTCTACATGTAAAAAGATCGAGAAATCGTAAAAGTGGTAGCGAATACACCTGGCGTGTGCGTGTAACTTTCTCGGATCGTGATATGCTCGGATGTAGTGACTCTTGCGCTCTAATGCATTGTAACGTGAAAGACCTGTGATACGACATGCAATACAGAAGAGTAGAACAAAGAGTACTAATAAGTCTGAAAAGAGCGTACACAAAAGCTATCTAAAAACAAGAAACGATAAAAATGGGTCCATAAAAGAAAAATAAAAAGAAAATGAAATAGGAAAAAGAAGGAAAGAGAAGTCTAATCCTCGTCCGCTCCATCGCGGGTACTCGGTATGTCTGCTGGGTCTCCCGTGGCTCCTTCCCCAGGTGGGAAGTAGAATCCCTGTAGCTCGTACGGGATGTGAGGCTGGTAGGGGATGGCTCCGGAGTGGTAGTCCTGCGGAATCGGGATGTAAGGCTCCTGATAATGCGTCATGCTCAGCTGCTGAAACCGCCGGACTGA
>CM071870.1:12858158-12896559 GCA_036759665.1 Gynandropsis gynandra | reverse complement strand
CTTGTAGCTACATTCCCCAACCGCTATTCGATTCAAATCTAAGGATTCCTTGATCTGAGCTTCCTCACAAATCTCTTCGACTAATCCTTCAAAACTGCCCTCGGGGAACACGAAATCAATATGGCATGGTTGCTCAATCGTGTCCGCTAAGCTGAATTCTTCTTCTACCTCGGGTTTCTCCGTGTACTCATCAACGTCCGTAGCCTCATCCACTGTCATGTTAAATCCGTACTCTTTTTCAATCAAAAGTGGACTTGGCTGAGTGAGTAGAGGATAATATTCCGAACTTTCCGATGCGACCTCCTGTGGTTGCAATGCCCCTTGTGCAAACTCTGAAGCTTGCACGTCCAATGATCCAAATAGGTCGCCTATTTTCTCATTGGCGCTTTCTAGTTCCGCCTCCTCTCCTATGCGTAAATAGTCTCTATTCTCAAGCATTTCACGGAGGTAATTGTATGTGGCGGGATATTCTAGGGCTGCTACGGATTGAGTTGGGTATGGTTGAGGCACATAGGAGTGATATCTCTGGGTTTGGGGTTCCGTCCATGGCTGGAAGTTCCCAAACGGTGGTTGTGATCCATCATACTCTCGGTATTCCTCTACGGGGTGTAGGCTTGGTCCCTCCATTCATGGTTGTATGTATTCCCGTATGGATGAGTGTAGCTGTCGTAGATCTCCTCTTCATACCCCCAAGTGTTTCGTTCCCGTGATCGTTCAAAGTATTGCGGGTGGTATAAATTGGAGAGCATACGACGAACCTCGGAAATTTGGTGTCTCAATTCAGCTATGTTGGCGTCCGAAGAGTTGAAGTCGTCCATTTTACCTCGCAAGACAAAGGACATCAAAATCGATTAAGCTTTGTAAGGTAAAGATATATATATTTTTTTTCCTAGACCACTTCACCGCAAGTATACGGATCTTGTAGTACCAGGGTCGATCTCAGGGACTAATACAGCTAAATTAAGAACAAAACTAAACTAGGAAGGAAGATGATAGGAGGGGATATGATACTAAAGGTCCTAAATCTATCCTAAGGGTGACAACAAAACGAAGGTGAAGAGAAACTAGATGTGATGAATACTACGGGTAATACGGGATACCGGATATTGCATACATGAACGACTAAAGATCATAGATCTACAACCTACTCTTAACAACGGGAAATTCATGCTCTACTGTCGAGGAGTGATTCTTCCGAGCCTAAACCTCCTAACCATGGATACATGCAACCCTGCCTTCCGACAGCCGATTAACACACATCATGGCAGCGTTACGTCCGCAATCACTATCCCTAAGTTGGCTAACCGATCGGTCAGATTCTCATTAACCAAAACTTAATCTACTGCTTAGCGAACCGGATTCGTTCCTTAACCTCTCAGCAAGGTTCGAGATCCATTGTTGTTGAGCGGTCTGCACTAACATATGATTGATATTGCTAAGCATAGAACCGTAATCAAGAGTGAAAATCGTAAAACTAAGCATTAAGAAAAGTCATCGTTCATACATACAAATCCAATAAACCCTACCCGCAGTAGGGACTCTACTCACTCATGGAATACATGAAAACAGAAGATGACATAATCCAATACATAGTAAAACCCTAAGGAACTCGATGCCTCGACCTTCCCTAATGCGTTACCGGTGTACGGGACGGTGTTTCTCTTCTTCTCCGATGCTTCCCGAGCTTTTCCAGATGTTCTCCAGTGTTTTCTTCTCCTGTTTGTCGCCCCCTTTTGCCCTAGATCCATTATCTCCCTTTTATTTGCTCGTTTGAAACTAGATCTAAGTTTGTTGCGGATCTCGCGGCCCGCTCGGGTAGTGATGTTACCCGGTCGGGTAAAGGCATGCCCGACCGTGTTGAGCATTGCGCCCGATCGGGTAGTGGTCACCCGATCGTGTGGTCGAGGAGCCCGAGTCGCGTAAACTTGCGGGGCAGATTGACGAGTAACCGCCCGGGCGGGTATTCAATTGTTGCCCGATCGGGTAGTTGTTACCCGATCACCTTGTTCATTTGCCCGGTCGTGTAGTTTTGCATGGATGAACCCCGTAGGCTTTACCCGAGCGGGTGGAGAGTGGTGCCCGATCGGGCACCCTTGCTATCTTGATATTCTTCTTTTCCGCTCGTTGCTCGGGTGTTCCTTTGGGTTCTGGAGCTCGGTCTTGGTTCTGAGTAGATTTTCCTTCAGATCTTGTGGTTTTGTTCAGAAATCCTTCGTATTTAGCTCATTTAGGCCTTGTCGCCTTAAAACGTGAAAACCAATAAAACCGGTGTGTGAAGCTCAAAATAATATCGGATAAGTAAGTAGACGATGTAAGAAATATCCTAAAATGACATAAAAACCTATCCTAAATATGATACACTTTCAGTGTTATCAGTATGCCTAACAACACGCGTCGTCTATATGAGCCGAATTAGAGCAGGGCAACGGGTAATGCAACGAACACCATGTACTGTGTGAACTGTGGAGATACGAAGCATGTAGCGTATCAATGCACACTGCAAGAGAATATGGAATACATGAATTATGCCCAGCAGAAAGGAAACACACACTTCGGGAATACCTACAACCCGAATTGGAGGAATCACCCGAACTTGTCATACCGAACGACTCAACCGATGAAGTATTCGGGATTTCAGCAACCACAGCAGCCATACCAGCAAAATAACCAGAAACTTCAGCATGCTCAGCAAGTTCTGCAAGCTCCTCAATCTCCTCAAGCCCCCTCATCAAACCTTGAGGCGGTATTGCTCGAATTTATCAAGGAGCAAATGCAGCAAACATCGACTCAAACCAAATTCAATGCGGATGTGGGGACAGCGATCAACGAGCTCAAAACTCAAATTGAATCCTTTAGCAACCATGTGGAGAGTTTAGAGAACTCCGTAGCACAGCAAGCTGCCTCATCCTCTCGGAATCCTGGACAGCTCCCAGGAAAACCCGAATTGAACCCGAGAGAGTACGTGAATGCTATTTCTGTGTGCAGCGGTGATGTGGTTGAGAATTCGCCCTCGAAAGAGCGAGGGAATGCTGCTGGTACGTTCATTAATAGAGGAAAACATAAGGTTGCGATTATGGAAGGAGTCGAACCAGATTTAGATAAACCATACGTTACTCCACCGGCGTACCAACCTCTGATACGGTTTGCTCAACGGTTGGTGAGCAGTAAGAATGAAGAACGAGCGCGCAGATTTGTTGAGGGTCTCAAGCGGCTTGACATCAACATCCCATTCGTGGAAGCCCTCCAAAAGATGCCTCATCACGCCAAACTCATCAAAGAGGTACATTCCAAAGAGAGGAATATCGAAGAGAACGAGACAGTAGCACTCACCGAGGAATGCAATGCAGTTCTTCAGAACAAGCTGCCACCAAATTTGAAGGACCCCGGAAACTTCTCCATTCCATGCACAATAGGTAATATTGATATTTCTAATGCTTTGTGCGATTTAGGGGCAAGCGTGAGCATCATGCCACACTCGGTCTTCAAGAGGATGGACTTCGGAAATCTCAAACCTACAAAGATGTGTCTATGCCTCGCGGATCGTACGGTAAGATATCCGGTGGGAATTGTTGAAAACGTTCCCACCATGGTAGGTAAGCTTTGCATTCGCACTGATTTTGTTGTACTTGAAATAAAGGAAGATGCTAGGATACCAATTATTCTTGGTAGACCGTTTCTAGCTACTGCAGGTGCCCTGATAGATGTACAACAAGGAAAGCTTTCCTTTCGTGTCGGAGACGAGACGATAGAGTTTAACTTGTCCAGCACCATGAACGAATCCTCATTCAAGGAGTCTTGCTTTACAGTCGATTCGCTGGACGAGTTAGCAAAAGACACGCTTGATCACGTAAGTGCTTCTGATCCTCTTGTACGATATTTAACACGAATTTGGGATAATGCAGGATTTACGGACAAAGGAGATGAGGTGTACACGAAATTCATGAGTGTTATTGCAGCACTAGGAGACGCCCCACGTGAGGAGATACCACGTGATAGGCATGCTGGTTTCGCAGCGGAGAAAGTGTCCAAACTTGAGCTCGAGCCATCTCCTTCTTCTTTTTGGTATGAGCACGTTCAATGGGAAAAAATATATCCTACTGTTATTAATGCTAACTTGAGTGCAGATGAGATGAGAAAACAACCCACTCGCGTAAAGAAACGTAGAAGAGTGAGCTCTTCAACGTGTATGCACGGAAGTTATACGGAAGACAGCCACGAACCTTCACCCGAAACTCAAAGGAGGCTGCACCCGCATTTGCACGAGGTAATGGAAAAAGATGTCATAAAACTTTTCAATGCAGGTATCATTAATCCAACCTCGGGCAGCGAACGAGTGAATCCCGTGCATGACGTGCCAAAGAAAGTTTCAATGACTAAGGGATGGCACGATAAGAAGACCCTACCTCATGACTTCTAATCAGGTGATTTCGTTCTACTTTTCAATTCTCGTCCTAAGTCTTTCTCGGGTAACCTATGGCCTCGTTGGTCTGGTCCTTTTCAGGTACGAGAAGCCTTCACACATGGAGAAGTGGAACTTTGGAGCGATTCGGGTGGCACATTCACTAACACTCCGCTGTCAATTGAAATAATGCCTAAAACGCATGATCTAAAATCGATATGAGTGCATCGACATTGATACTCTTTCGGTTGCTCGGGTCTAAGTGGTGGGTTGGCGATCATCTTTCTACGTCCTAAGGGCATGGCACAAATAAAACGCCGCCTACTCCGCTGCACTTTTAAACGAGATGCATGAGTATACCGTCATCGGTAGTCTAGGTCTAAGAAGAGGCTGGATCCCTTCAAATCCGACGTCCTAGAAGCATAGTGTGTATGGAAAGAAAAAGAAAAAAAAAGAAAAAAAGGAAACGAAAAAGAAGTCATAAAAAGAAAATAAAAAGAAAAAAGAAAAAAAGGAATAAAGAAAGAAAGAAGCTCAGAAAAGAAACAAGTATCCTCGGTTGTTCTAGGTTTAGCATTATCTGAAGTCTTGTTTGGTGGAGAGAGTTACGGTGGCTTGCATAGTTTTCCTTTGATTTACTTTCTCGTGGGTAGCCTTGGTGAACCTACGATTAAGACTGAAGACTTAATTAGGCCAAATTTGCTCTCGACGTGAAAGTTGATCGGTTAGGTTCGCTTTAGCGGTGTTTCTAGGAAAAACGGGAATCTCGGATTTTGTACACCCCACGTGTTCCTCGTCTACGTTTGCTTAGGGACAAGCAAACATTCAAGTCTGGGGGATTTTGATCATCTCGTTTTCATACGTATTTCTTGCACGATTTTAGAGACGTTTACGATATGGATGCAATGTTTACGTATGCTTTTGTATCTGTTTTACTCGTTTTCGTGTATTCGTGTTCTTACAGGTTTTATGCATATTCAATTCAATTTGGAGCTAAAGGACATACACGAGACAAAGTACAAACATCGAGGATCATCACGGAATAAACGGGACGATGATCGGCGAAGAACACCCTTGCCCACGCGGGCCGTTTAGTCGACAAGTCTGTCCAGCAACTTGAGCCCGACCAGGGCACACCCATGCCCGACCGGGTGATCATCTCGTTTCATATGTATTTCTTGCACGAGTTTAGAAGACGTTTACGATATAGATGCGATTTTTACGTATGATTTTGTATCCGTTTTACTCATTTTCGTGTTTTCGTGTTCTTACAGGTTTTTATGCACATTCGGTTCATTTTGGAGCTAAAGGACGTACACGAGACAAAGTACAAACATGGAGGATCATCACAGAACAAATGGGACGAGAATCGGCGAAGAACACCCTTGCCCGCGCGGGGCGTTTAGTCGGCAAGTCTGTCCAGCCACTTGAGCCCGACCAAGGCACACTCAAGCCCGACCGGGGCACACCTCAGCCCGACCGGGGCACTCTCTAGCCCGACCGGGGCACCTATTTTCATCGCGTTCTTGCGCGATCTTCCGAGCGGGTAATTTACACTACCCGAGCGGGTTGCGAGCGTCACCTGCAACTTAAAATAAGTTAATTTGACTTAAAACAAATGGAAGTTTGTGGGGGACTCATACAATAAGGAAAACGACTTTAACGGAGGAAAAAGGGGCCACAGATCGACATTCATTCATTCATTATTCAGTTCTTGATCGAGAGAGAGAAGTAGGAGGTTCTTGCGAAGGAGACTTAGGAGGAGCATTGGAGATCAACTTGACACTTCGGTTTCTTTTGGTTTTCATGTTCCTTGGACCTTCTATTTCGTTTATGATTGTTTACAGACGCATGAGCGAGTAGTTTGTTTGTTCTAGGATAAGGGATTAGCCCTTGGCTATCCCGGAACCACTTTTGATTTATCTTTGAATGCATGTTCCGGTTTTGTTTATCTATTCTTTATCTGAGTGCTTAAATGACTTGTGTTTACAAAGGCCACGTAGATGCATGTGTTAGGGGTTAGGAGACGGACCGAAAGGAGAATTCTAGTCCCAGAAGATCAGGGTTAGAACAACCGAGGTTAGGCCACGAAAGTAGGGTAGCAGCGGTTGAGGGTGAAACGGATGAATCACAGGTGGGTTTAGTTCAGGGTGTCACCCACGAAAGTAGGGGGCAACTTGACTAGATCACGTGTCTATGCCTAGAGAGAGGGTAGATATCATATTAGGATCGTCTTCCATAGATAACTCGACTGGGATTGCATGATAGATAGGTTGATTGTTGGTTTCGGTAGTCTTGTGGTGAAACCTGTTTCCTGGAACGTTTGTCTCATTCTTAAGAACTAGTTTGTTTATTTGCTTTTAGTATTTCATTCTTCAACCATATTTCATTCGTTAGCAAGTTTTATTCACAGTTAGAGTTTAGGTTGTGTTGCGTAGTCTCTGTGGGATCGACACCTGAAGTACACACGTGCCGTGCACTTAGGGGTAGTTTAGGCTATTTATTTAACTTTGAGAACGCATCAGAAATTTTGTCACCGGGCTGCGAGTTGTTGCATCAAATTTTTTGCGCCGTTGCCGGGGACTATTGTCAACGCGTCTTAGATTCGAGCCTAGAGTCTTTCTTGCTTTATTTTTGGTTTTGTTTTTATTTTCTTTCGATTCTTTCTACCTAATTCCATTTGTTTGTCCTTTGTCGGTTTATGAAAAGGTCTCAAGGCACTTCTAGTCTACTTCGAGTCGACCCAGAGATTGAGCGAACTTGCAGACAACTGAGAAAGGGCAAGGAAGAAGGTAACGCAGAGCCGTCAGATCAACGTGATACGGATAATCAGAATGGCCACGAATACACTCGCGCCTCAACCGCGGGAACCACAAGCTCCTCCAGCACGTCGTCTCAGGGATTACGTGGTGCAGAACATGAACAATGTGCAAACAGCCATAAGGATGCCTGCTGTAGCGAGAGAACAGTTAGAGATTAAGCTTGCGATGATCAACATTCTTTATCAGAAGCAATTCATGGGTGGAAATCACGGGCACCCCCATCAGCACCTCAGAGACTTCCTTGAGCTTTCTGGAATGTTCAAAATACATGGAGTCTCAGAGGACGCGATCTTATTGCGTCTTTTCCCCTTCTCGATTGGTGGGAGGGTGAAAACATGGCTACAATCGCTCCCCGCTGGATCTATCACGACTTGGGACCAGCTCTGCACATTGTTCTTATCACGCTTCTTTCCTTCGAGCAAGACTATTCAGATGAGGGGGAAAATTACAACGTTCAGATGCACACATGGAGAGACTTTGTTTGAGGCGTGGGGCAGATTTAAGGATCTTCTACAGTTGTGTCCACACCATGGTCTCTAGCAGTGGTACGTTATCCAAACCTTCTACAACAGAATTTCAGATGAGCACCGTACGACGTTGGATAACACTGCCAGAGGATCATTCATGGATCTGAGCGTCGAGGAGGCATACGGGCTGATCGATAACCTTGCCATGAACCACACCATGCGGTCAACACCGAGAGGTATGCCTAACAGCACTCGTCGCCTATATGAGCCGAATGAGAGCCGAGCAACGGGCAATGCATCGAACGCCATGTACTGCGTGAATTGTGGAGATACAGAGCACGTGGCTTATCAATGCACGTTGCAAGAGAATGTGGAATACATGAATTATGCCCAGCAGGAAGGAAACACGCAATTCGGGAATACCTACAACCCGAATTGGAGGAATCACCCGAATCTTTCGTACCGAACGACTCAACCGATGAAGTATTCGGGATTTCAGCAATCACAGCAGCCATACCAGCAAAATAACCAGCAAATTCAGCATGCTCAGCAAGTTCCGCAAGTTCCTCAACCTCCTCAAGCCCCTTCGTCAAACCTTGAGGAGGTATTGCTCAAATTTATTAAGGAGCAAAGGCAGCAAACATCAACTCAAACCAAATTCAATGCGGATGTGGGAACAGCGATAAACGAGCTCAAAACTTAGATGGAATCCTTAAGCAATCATGTGAAGAGTTTAGAGAACTCTATAGCACAGCAAGCTGCCTCATCCTCTTGGAATCCCGGACAGCTTCCAGGTAAACCCGAATTGAACCTGAGAGAATATGTGAATGCTATTTCTGTGTGCCACGGTGATGTGGTTGAGAATTCGCCCTCGAAAGAGCGAGGGAATGCTGCTGGTACGTCCATGAATAGAGGAAAAGGTAAGGTTGCGATTATGGAAGGAGTTGAATCAGATTTAGACAAACCATATGTTGCTCCACCGGCATACACACCTCCTATATCGTTCCCTCAATGGTTGGTGAGCAGTAAGAATGAAGAACGCGTGGGCAGATTCGTGGAGGGTCTCAAGAAGCTTGACATAGACATCCCATACGTGGAAGCCCTCCAAAAGATGCCTAATCATGCCAAACTCATCAAAGAGGTACTGTCCAAAGTGAAGCACATCGAAGAGAACGAGACTGTAGCATTCACCGAGGAATGAAGTGCTATCCTTCAAAACAAGCTCCCACCAAAGTTGAAGGACCCCGGAAGCTTCTCCATTCCATGCACAATAGGTAATATTGATATTTCTAATTCTTTGTGCGACTTAGGGGCAAGCGTGAGCATCATGCCACACTCAGTTTTCAAGCGGATGGAGTTTGGGAATCTCAAACCTAGAAAGATGTGTCTACGCCTTGCGGATCATTCGGTAAGATATCCGGTGGGAATCGTTGAAAACGTTCCCACCATGGTAGGTAAGCTTTGCATTCCCACTGATTTTGTTGTACTTGAGATAAAGGAAGATGCTAGGACACCTATTATTCTTGGTAGACCGTTCTTAGCTACTGCATGTGCCTTGATAGACGTATAACAAGGAAAGCTGTCCTTACGTGTCGGAGATGAGACGATCGAATTCAACCTGTCCAGCCCCATGAACGGACCCTCATCCAAGGAGTCTTGCCTTAGAGTTGATTCCTGGACGAGTTATCAAAAGTCACGCTTGATCAAGTGAGTATGCTCGATTCGCTTATACGATATTTAACACGAGTTTACGATAATGAATGATTTGCGGACGAAGGACCTGAAGTGTATACGAAATTCATGAGTGCTATTGAGGCACTAGGAGACACCCCACGTCAGGAGATACCACGTGACAGGCATGCTGGTTTCGCAGCAGATAAAGCGTCCGAGCTTGAGCCCGACCCACCTCCGTCTTCTTTTCGATATGAGTATGTTGAATGCGATAAACCATATCCTACTGTTATGAATGCTAACTTGAGTGCAGATGAGATGAGAAGGCAACCCACACGCGTAAAGAAGCGTAGAAGAGTCAGCTCTTCAATGTGTATGCACGGAAATTATACGGAGGACAACCACGTAACTTCCATTGAAACTCAAAGGAGGCTGCACCCGCACTTGTGAGAGGTAATGGAAAAAGACGTCATAAAAATTTTCAATGCAGATACCATTTATCCAACCTCGGACAGCGAACGAGTGAGATCCGTGCATGACGTGCCAAAGAAAGAAGTAGTGAATAAGGGATGGCACGAAAAAAATACTCTACCTCATGACTTCCAACCTGGTGATTTAATTCTATTCATCAATTCTCGTCCTACGATTTTCTCGGGCAACCTACTGTCTCGTTGGTCTGGTCCTTTTCAGGTACGAGAAGTCTTCACACATGGAGACATGGAACTATGGAGCGATTCAACTGGCACATTCAAAGCTAATGGACTGCGACTAAAGCTCTACAAAGCCGCTAAACCGATCGAAAGTGGAAACACCATTTCCCTTTCCGATCCACCCGTCGCACACGCATGAGGAATGGAGACGTCAAAGCTTAAAGACGTTAAATAAGTGCTTTCTGGCAGGCAACCCAACTGTTTTCTTTTATTTTTCTTAGTTTTTATTTTGAGACTCGGTTATTTGTTTTTCTTTAAAAAAACAGAAAAACACAAAAAAATACAACAGTAAACGTGCTTCACTTCCCTTACCCTCCATCGGAGCTTCAGTTCGAGAACACCGTTCAATTCAAGTCTGGGGGAGCAGCTCACGTTTGTCAGGTGATTTCGTTTCATTTTTCTTCATTTTCCCTTTGATTTTGTAGTTTTTAGGTTATTTTGTAGTTTTTAGTTTGTTTTTTGGTTTTCGTGAGTCAGAGTCGTCCCAGGAACTTGTCCGGTGCCATGTTTTGAGATGAACCCTGAACCTACGATGAAGACTGCAAACTTAATTAGGCCGAATTTGCTATCGACGTGCTAGTTGATCGGTTAGGTTCGCTTTAGCGGTATTTCTAGGAGAAGGGGGGATTCTCTGATTTTGTATACCCCACGCGTTCCACGTTTACGTTTGCTTAGGGACAAGCAAACATTCAAGTGTGGGGGATTTTGATCATCTCGTTTTCATACGTATTTCTTGCACGATTTTAGAGACGTTTACGATATAGATGCAATGTTTACGTATGATTTTGTATCCTTTTTACTCGTTTTCATGTTTTCATGTTCTTACAGGTTTTTATGCATATTCGGTTCATTTTGGAGCTAAAGGACGTACACGAGACAAAGTACAAACATGGAGGATCATTACGGAACAAACGGGACGAGAATCGGCGAAGAATACCCTTCCCCGTGCGGGGCGTTTAGTAGTCAAGTCTGTCCAGCAACTTGAGCCCGACCAGGGCACACCTCAGCCCAACAAGGGCACTCTCTAACCCGACCGGGGCACCTCTTTTCATTGCATTCTTGCGCGATCTTAAGCGCCGTACCCAAGCGGGTAATTTACACTGCCCGAGTGGGTCGCGAGTGTCACCTGCAAATTAAAATAAGTTAATTTGACTTAAAACAAATGGAAGTTTGTGGAGGACTCATACAATAAGGAAAACGACTTTAAAGGAGGAAAAATGGGCTAGAGATCGACATTCATTCACTCATTATTCAGTTCTTGATCGAGAGAGAGAAGGAGGAGGTTCTTGTGAAGGAGACTTACGAGGAGCATTGGAGATCAACTTGACACTTCGGTTTCTTTTGGTTTTCATGTTCCTTAGACCTTCTATTTCGTTTATCATTGTTTACAGACGCATGAGCGAGTAGTTTGTTTGTCTAGGAGAAGGGATTAGCCCTTGGCTATCCCGGAACCACTTTTGATTTATCTTTGAATGCATCTTTCGGTTTCGTTTATCTATTCTTTATCTGAGTGCTTAAATGACTTGTGTTTACATAGGCCACGTAGATGCATGTGTTAGGGGTTAGGATAAGGACCGAAAGGTAAATTGTATTCCTAGAAGATCAGGTTTAGAACAACCGAGGTTAGGCCACGAAAGTAGGGTAGCAGCGGTTGAGGGTAAAATGGATGAATCACAGGTCTTATGGGTTTAGTTCAGGGTGTCAGCCACGAAAGTAGGGGGTAACTTGACTAGATCACATGTCTATGCCTCGAGAGAAGGTAGATATCATATTAGGATCGTCTTCCTTAGATAACTTGACTGGGATTGCATGATAGATAGGGTTATTGTTGGTTTCGGTAGTCTCGTGGTGAAACCAGTTTCTTGGAACGTTTGTCTCATTCCTAAGAACTCGTTTGTTTATTTGCTTTTAGTATTTCATTCTTCAAACCATATTTCGTTCGTTAACAAGTTTGATTCACAATTAGAGTTTAGGTTGTGTTGTGTAGTCTCAGTGGGATTGACACCTGAAGTACTACACACGTGTCGTGCACTTGCGAGTAGTTTAGGTTATTTATTTAACTTTGAGAACACATCATCGGGGCACTCAGTAGCCCGACCAGGGAACCTCTTTTCCATCGCGTTCTTGCGCGATCTTCCGCGCCGTACCCAAGCGGGTCATTTTCTCTGCCCCTGCGGGTCGCGACCGTCACCTGCAACTTAAAATAAGTTAACTTGACTTAAAACAAATGGAAGTTAGTGGGGGCTCATACAATAAGGAAAACAACTTTAAAGGAGGAAAAAGGGGCCAGAGATCGACATTCATTCATTCATTATTCAGTTCTTGATCGAGGGAGAGAGGGAGAAGGTTCTTGCGAAGGAGACATACGAGGAACATTGGAGATCAACCCGGAACTTTGGTTTCGTTTGGTTTTCATGTTCCTTAGACTTTCTATTTCGTTTATGTTTGTTTACGGATGCATGAGCGAGTAGTTTGTTTGTTCTAGGAGAAGGGATTAGCCCATGGCTATCCCGGAACCACTTTTGATTTATCTTTGAATGCATCTTCCCGTTTTCGTTTATCTATTCTTTATCTGAGTGCTTAAATGACTTGTGTTTATGAAGGCCACGTAGATGCATGTGTTAGGGGTTAGGAGAAGGACCAAAAGGAGAATTCTAGTCCTAGAGGATCAGCTTTAGAACAACCTAGGTTAGGCCACGAAAGTAGGGTAGCAGCGGTTTAGGGTAAAACGGATGAATCACATATCTTATGGGTTTAGTTAAATGTGTCAGACACGAAAGTAGGGGGAAACTTGACTAGATCACGTGTCTATGTTTCGAGAGAGGGTAGATGATAACACGTAAAGTGTATCGATTTTAGGTTAGGTTTTAGTGTCATTTTCGCATATATTTCATAGTTAGATTTACATTACCGATACGATTATCCTTTACATATGCATGTTTTGTTGGTTTTCAGGTTTTTAGGCGATAAGGCCTAAACGAGCATAAATAGACGGATTCCTGAGTAAAATCACGCATTTTGAAGATAAATTCACTCGGAGCCAAAATCAAGCCTCTGAAATCAACGGAACACCCGAGCAATGAGCGGAAAAAAGCAAAAACATGGAATCATGAGTGCTCGCTCGGGCACTTAGGTCTACCCGCTCGGGTAAAACCTACGGGATTTATTTGCACACCTTGCACGACCCGAGCACGAAGGCAACATGATCGGGTAGTCATACCCGATCGGGCGCATACAAGGTACCCGCTCGGGCATTAATTCGTCCCAAAAATCCCGAGAGTTTACACGACTCGGGCCATTCAATCACACGATCGGGTGCTGATGCTTGGTCGGGCAAGACGGAGTACACGACCGGGCGATGCTATACACGACCCTGGGGGCTAGAGGTTTTTTTCTTTAGAATTGACGATGGCGGAGCGTAGGTGGCAAGCATGGATACAGTAGAAAGTCTCAAATTCTGGATCTTCCGCTGCATGGATCTAGTCGTCCGAAAAGAACTTCTGTAGGGGGTTTATTGAAAAATATTGATCCATTTATAATCTTCGGTCGGGACTGACGGGGCTCGAACCCGCAACTTCCGCCTTGATAGGGTGCTGCTCTGACCAATTGAACTACAATCCCATGGAAATCAAGTGGATAGCATCCGTATTCCTTTAGTGACGATCCAAGGACGCATACCCAAACAAAAACTAGTAAAAATTGATTGGTAGCAGACTCGATCAAACGAGTGATTTTCTCACCTACTACGGATCCCATACTACCCCAATGCATTACAGAGGTATGATCATTACGCTTTCTCTTTTATGCTCTCAAAAAACTTGATTTTTGATGTTCCAAGTAAACCTACCAGAAAAAAAAGATTTCCAGGATTTGATTTCGTATTCGAATGAACCTCGTAATCGTAAAAAAGTAGGTTTTTTATCTATGGTCCTAGCAGAGAAATATTTACCATCCGAAAAGAGGAAAAAACGGAGAAAGGACGACTCTATCTCTTAGTTACCCAGGATTGAAACCACTCCCCATCCCTTTCTCCTCTTCCTTCCTCTTCAGTCTATTTCCATCAGCCGACCAGTGGGAGCGAGAAGTACCAATTTCCCCCACCTGACAAGACCAGCACAGACTCATAGCGGGAAGAAAAGAAGACTGAAACTCAAGGCTCGGCCTCCTTCTAATTTAGAATTACTACCCAATCTATATCCTATTGGCAACGGGCAAACGACGCCACCTCTCCCAGGACCGGAATGATTATCCCTGCCCGATGGCGTAATTTTTCTACCGCATGTACATTCCCATAATGATGGTGTTTTTCCAAAATCAAACCCCCGGCCCGATAGGGGGAGGGGGCTTCGGCTCAGCACCATTCCCTCCAACGGGCCTCCATTTTGATTGGAATTTGATTTGAACTCAAGGATTTTTTTCCATATATTATTTTCATTATGTACATAAAGGAGAGAGAGGGGGCGGAAAGAATCCAATGTTGTGCTGGTCTTGTCAGGTAGGGGATAAAGCTAGAAAAGTTTCTTTCTAATCTATGTGATTGAATAAATCCTCCTCCATCTGTTGCGGGTCGAGGACTCCTTCTTCGTCCCCTTCTTCAAACTTAAGAGGGAAGGAAGTTTAATTTGGTCCCAGCCAGCCAAGCCAGGAGAAAGAAAGCAGCCTGTGCTTTATGCTTCAGCACAAAATAAGAAACGCTCTCTCCGGATTTCTTACTTTATTACTAATTTGATATGTTTTCTTACAAAAACAAGAAGCTCTTTTCCCCTGGACTTGTGAAACTACCTTTTGGGGCAAGGGAAATGTTTCTGATGAAAGGCAAAATCTTCCCAAGAGATTATTCTGCTTCCCAAAAAGTGTTCCTTGGGCTAAGAAAGAGCTCGTGAGTGAGGAATGGGATCTCCAAACCAAAGCAACAATCGATAGGGATAAATCCACTTTTTAATCCATGCCGATCTGGGAGGTAATACAAAAGTGTGTAAACTATAAAAGCGAGACAAAGTGGATTGTCCAACACCCACCTACAGATGCTTTACGCCCAATCATTCCGGATCACGCTTGCATCCTCTGTATTACCGCGGCCTGCCTAGGAATAGAAAGGTAGGACAAGTTGGTTCGAGGACCCCATTTCAAGAGCCATCGCCTGCTACAGATCCGGGAGCACCTGAAAGATCTCGATTTTTTAATACAAGTACCGGTGGCTTTCGAGCTATTCAACTCTATGAAGAAGCTCATTCACGAGAACGAAGGCAGAATCTAAGGGGTCCTTCCTTTTCTTCTTCGAAAGCAAAGACTGCTGTTGCGCCAATCTTTCAACACAAAAAGAAATGGTCATGATCGTCCTCGAGCAAAAGGCCCGGGGCATAGCAGGATGAACCACCTAAGTTTATTGTAGAAATTTTCGGGATAAATAATTGGACCATGCAATCTAGAAAGCCTCTCCTTCTTGCTTGCTTACCTAGCTCTTGTCTTTTGACTCGACAAGGAAACCAAGTTAAAGGGTTGCGCCTGACAGTCGAAATGGCGATGGCTTTTTCTTGTTGTGAGTTTTTCTATTTTGACTTGCTCCCTCGCGGAGACCTATCTCCACAGCAAGCTCCTCACCTAAATTTGACCTATTCCGTCACGCTTTTGACATCGCCACCGGGATCGTTGAGGCCCCATGAAAACGACTCTCCTTCATTGGGAAGACGCGGTACTCATTAGCGAGCGTCTGGTGCTATTGTTTCAGAGGGCGAATCTATTAAACTCGACTCCTATGTTCGAAGCCAGATGTTTTCTAATTAGACTACGAACTACAAATGTCTGGAAAAGCTTCCTTCCCGGGCTTTCCATGTGGGGCCCGGTACGCGAAGGCTTCTCCTCTTCTCTTGTAGTGAATCGCGCTATTTACAACTAGCCAATTTAGAATTTTCAAAAGGTGTACCCGAGCGGGCCGCGTTTCTCGCAACAAACTAGATCTTGCATTCAAACGAGCTAATTAATAGAACATAACGGATCTAGAGCAAAGCGGGGCGACGTACAGGGGAAGGAAAGGCTTGGAAAACACCATGAAAGGCTTAGGAGACGCTGGAGAAGGAGAGAAGCATCAATCCACACATCGGTAACACAATAGGGAAGATCGAGGCATCGAGTTTCCTAGAGTTTATCATGTTTAGGGTTGTGTTATTTCCTTTGTTTGTAATCTCCATGAGTGAGTAGGTTCCCATCTATGGGTTAGGGATATCAGATTGTAACGGATGTACAATTTTATGTGTTAATGCTTAGATCTATTGCATTTATCTTGATATTCGGTTCTACAATCAACACCGTAAACGTCTTATACTAGTGCTGCCCGCTCAGTAACATAGAAATTCATACTTTGCTGGAAGGTTAAAGCGTGAATCCGGGACCGTTGAGTTGTAGGTTAAGTTCGATTTATGAGAATCTGACCGGTCGGTTAATCGACTTAGGAATTAGGATTGCGTTCGTAAAGCTACCATAGTACGGGTTAATCACTGCTGGAAGGTAGGGTTGCGCGTATTCATGGTTAGGAGGTTTACGCTCGGAAGAATCACTCCTCACCTTAGAGCATAAATTTCCTGTTATCTAGATAATTCGATAGGTTTATGATCTTTAGTTGTTGCATCCATACGATTCTCGGTATCCCGACACCCGTAGTGTTCGTCATATCCAAGTTTTCTCCAACCTTCTATCGTTGCCACCACTTAGCTTAGTTATTTAGATATTTTGCACCACGCCTTCATCTACTTCCCCTCGTCTTAGTTTAGTGATATTTTTAGTTTTTGGTTGCTTTAGTCCCTAGAGTTCGACCCTGGTACTACACGATCCGTATACTTGCGGTGAAGTGGTCTAGGAAATATATATTTCTTGAGTTTCCTGTCATCAGTAGATATCATATTAGGATCGTCTGCCTTAGATAACTTGATTGGGATTGAATGATATATAGGTTGATTGTTGGTTTCGGTAGTCTTGTGGTGAAACCGGTTTCCTGGAACGTTTGTCTCATTCTTAAGAACTAGTTTGTTTATTTGCTTTTAGTATATCATTCTTCAAACCATATTTCATTCGTTAGCAAGTTTGATTCACAGTTAGAGTTTAGGTTATGTTGCGTAGTCTCTGTGGGATCGACACCTGAAGTACTACACACGTGTCGTGCACTTGCGGGTAGTTTAGGTTATTTATTTAACTTTGAGAACGCATCACATTGATGTTCGTTGCTACGTTCCACAAGTTATCATATCACATAAAATTTTATTATGTATTTTGTTAATATGTTGTTATTATTATTTCTACCATATGACAAGTTTATGAATATACAAAATAAATATGTCTTCCGTAGGGTATATCTGGTGGTGATTATCCCGAAGAACAATTGATGTTGCATAATTGGAATTGTTTGTTCCAATTTTCTGCACCGCCACAATCGCTTATTGCTCGTGTTTCATCGTTCCACGCATACCATAAAGGATCTTCGATCATATTTCGCGCAAGTAAAGGGAAAACAATACATAATTCATAACTACTATTACTACAATATATATATCACCTTCAATCATATTTATCGAAGTTTGATAAATTGTTAATATGATATGTAATGTGATCTTCTTTTTTTACCAGGTGGTAGTTTTTGACCCACCTCACACAAAATCGTCCCACGGTTCAACATCCTCGTTTTATTCGCTCGGAAAACGAGATGTCGAGGATAGTTACAGTTACCTATCTGCCAGTATTCATCACGAAGGTAAAGCAAATGGACACTGATGAATATGTATTTGAAACAATTGAAAAATGAATCTATCTGACCAGTCAACGTTTTTATCGTGTATATTGCGTATGTCTATTGCCCACGATAAACTTGAATCCCGTTGGTACAACTTTTTGTGCGGATTCTCTCGTAGTTTATAACAAGTGTTACCATACTCTGGATATGGCGATATAACCTTTTGGCCCATGGTGATGACTTTTTGGATGAGAGTGACACCAGAGTTTATATATGTATGTATATCATATGTAACAATAGTTTTTTATGGAGTGTATATTATTGATTATTATTATCTTTGCAATCTTATTTTCATTTTTTATTGATAGTCAATAACAATTTAACATATATATATATATATATATATATATACTCTTCAATCCACGGATCACGAGTTCAAAATACGTATAAATATCAAAATTTTAAGGTTTTTCAATTACAAATGCGAAGTCCACGTATATCAGCTATTTTAAATGATGTTGCGACTACAACACACAATACATCACTTATTGGTATAATCTTTTTCAAGTCATTTGTATTCAGATGATAAAAATTGGTATTCCTTAAAATTTATATTTTAATTTCTTTTTCTCAGAGTACCATGACATTGGAGATCCGGAATATCATTGTTCGTGTTGTGACACATCTATGTGGTATGATGAAAGAACTAACAAACAGAAAAAAATATCCCTTTTAAATTCTCACTATGTTGTTCGCAAGACAAAATATCCTTATAAAAAATACATGAACCCCCTAAATATTTTGAAAATCGTATATTAAAAAAATGCTGAATGCTAAACATTTCCGCCAATACATTAGAGCGTATAACACGATGTTCGCATTTACATCAATGGGTGGAAAGATTGATAATTCAGTGAACCAAAAATATGGACCATATATCTTCAAAATACATGGACAAAATTATCATCGAATAGGTGGTTTATTACCTTTACCAGGAGATGCGCCAAATTTGCACAACTTTACAAACATGACATTGTAAACGAACTTCAAAATAGAGTTACGTCTATAAGGTCATATTTATTTTAGCACCTTAACAAAGCTTATAATTTTTTTCAATTTATTTGTCAATTTTTTATTATTTTTTCTTTAACGTTGCAGCGGTACACAACGTACAACACGTGAAGATAACCCATATGTAAAAATATTTCGACAAGCAAAAGACATGTTTAATTCAGAAAAAGAAACTAATATGAAAATTCGTTTAATAGATTCACGGTAAAATATTGATAAGACATATTTGACACCTCAAGTAGTTGAAGTAGTTGCATTGTTAGTAGGTGATTTTGACGAATCATTACAATCCCAAGATATTTTGTTGCAGAAACATACTAACGAATTAATACATATATTGAATTCCATCTTTCTTATTTACCGCTTTCGTATCAATTATTGTTTCCCCATGGTGAAGACGGTTATCATATCGATTTAGAGCTATGTCCCTTAGTGTCCTCTAAAAAAACCACGATTTCGAATATGCATCAGTGAATATTTGGATTACCGATTACAAGAACGATGCTCTGAATTCTCTATTTTACAATATTGCAGAAGACTTTTTTAGGAATTTTTGTTGTTGGCTTCTGCATGGCTGAATTTGAATGTATTTTTTAGACTAGAAACAATCAAAACAAACTTCGCTGTGAAAATTATAATAATATACGCTCATCATTGACTCTACAAACAATGATGCTTCTACAATTGAAAATCGTGTTATTTTCCCTTCTTCATTCACAATAAGTCTCGATACATGAGACAAAACTATATGGATGCAATGGCTATATATCGACATTTGGGATATCCAGACCTATTTATAACTTTTATCTATAAGTCAAAATGGCCAGAAATAAAAAGATTTCTTTCAAAATGAAATCTTGCCGCAAAAAAATCGCCTAGATATCTTGACTCACGTATTTAAAATAAAACTCGAAAGTATGTTGAACGATATTAAAAAAATGAGGTATTGGGTTGTGTATTACTAGGTAAAAAAATTGAAAAGTTCCATATCACACATTTCCATATTTTTTGAATTTAAAATAAATTTTATTTATTACCTAATTTGTAGCCATCTACAATGTTGAATTCCAAAAACAAGGATTTCTGCATGCTCACATTTTGCTATTCTTAGCATGTCAATCCAAATTCCCTAGAACTACTGATATCAACTCAATTATATTTGTTTAAATTTCAGACGAGTTTTCCAACTTAGATTTGTACAATACGGTCCAAAAATTCATGGTACATAGACCATGTGGTATGGCAAACAAGTTTTCTCCGTGTATGGAAAAAGGTAAATGTACAAAACGATTTCCTAAAAATTTCAATCAAAGTACTTACATTGATCATGATGGCTATCCGATATACAAGAGACCTAACAACCAGAGATTTGTTATTAAAGATGATATCAAACTAGACAACCGCTACATTGTACCGAACAATGCTAATTTACTATTAAAGTATAAAGCTCATTTAAATATTGAATGGTGTAATCAAACAAAAGCAATCAAATACCTTTTCAAATACATAAACAAAGAATCAGACAAAATTAAAACTAACATATATTCATCAGATGCTACAAATAAAGAAATGAGAATAAATGAAATAAAGAATTATTTTAATTGTCAATATATTTCAGGCTACGAAGCGTGTTGGTGAATTTATAAATTTGATATCCACTATCGAAGTATACTAGTTGAATGATCAAGTTTTCATCTACCTAAGGAAGAAAATATAATTTTTACAGAAAATGGCGTATCAACTGATATTGTCTCAGAACAAAATAACAAACATAGTATGTTTACAAAATGGTTCAAATGCAATTCTACACATCATGATGTTAAAGATTTAACGTACATTAATTTTCCAACTAAATTCGTTTGGAAAAAAACTAAAAAAAATTTGGACTCCAAGACAAAAAGGTTTCACAGTTGGTCGATTGCACCATGTTTCTCCTACAATAGGTGAAGCTTTTTATTTAATAATTCTTCTTAAAAAATGAAAGGCCCAACTACCCAACTTCGTTCAACTGGTTACGCGCTATTAACAGTATCACTTAAACAATTTTAAAAACTTGTCATGCACAATGCCTTTTAGACAACGATAAAGAGTATATAGATGCTATACAAGAAGCAAGTAATTAGGAATCCCCATCTTATTTGTGATCATTATTCATCGTATTATTAACGATGGAATGTATGACGGATCCAAAACATGTTTGGCAAACTATTTGGTTAGATCTTGCAGATGATATCATATACAAACAACGAAAAACTTTGAACCTTCTAGGTTTTATGCTATTTTGTATATTAACTACTCATGTTTCCACATACCTGAATCATTTATAACGTCCTTATTTTTCTTTTCAGATCTTGACATCTCATTACAAGAGTTAGAACAAAAAATACTTATCCAAATTGAATATCTATTGCAAAAAACCTGGCAAATCTTTGAAATATTTTCCTCTAATGCAATTTTCTAACAATACCAACGTTAACCTCACACAGAACAAACTAATATATGAAGAAACATCGTATAACCTAACCACGATAAAATCAGAATTTAACGAATTAAAAAATCAACTTACCAATGAACAACATCAAATTTCCACTTCAATAATAGACTCTCCTTATCAATCTACAGACAATTTTTTTGTTTATGGCTATGAAGGAACCGGTAAAACATTCTTGTGGAAAACATTATCTACATGTATTCGCTCGAAGGGAGATATAGCTTTAAATGTTGCATTAAATATAATAGCTTCATTGTTATTACAAGGTGGACGAACTGCTCACTCAAGATTTTCTATTCCCATTGACATCACTGAAGACTCAATATACTCCATCAAATTAGGGACAGAGTTAGCAGAACTGATAAAAATCACAAAACTTATAATCTGGGATGAAGCATCGATGGTACATAAACATTGTTTTGAAGTGTTGGATAAATCTTTAAAAGATATTATGAATTCTGTTAAAAGTAGCATTCGAACCAAACCATTCGGCAATAAAACAATTGTATTTGGCGGCGATTTTCGAAAAATTTTACATGTTATCGCGAAATCTCATGGACATGATATTGTTGCAGCGTCAATAAATTCTGCGTATCTATGGAATTATTTTCATGTTCTTAAACTTAGAAAAATATGCGCCTACATACAAATGCAAATACCAACATTGAAGCTATACAAACATTCTCAGATTGGGTGTTACAACTGGGCGATGGCTCATTATCAAAACCTAACGACGTTGAATGTTATATAGATATTCATCTTGATCTACTTATAACAAAAAACAGTAATCTAATTCAATCTATCATACATTATGTACACAAAATTTTAGCAAAAAAAAATATCAAGACCATTTTTTTCGAAGAAAGAGAAATATAATGTCCAACAAATGATATAGTAGAAAAAATAAACAACATATTACTATATATGACACCATGTCATTTAAAGAATATTTTAGGTCGGATTACGTCCTTCCAACGAAAACAATAACGACATTAAATTATATAATACTGAATTTTTAAAATGCAATTAAATGCTCTAGAATTCCAAATCATTCTCTGCAACTAAAAATTGGAATCCCTGTAATGCTTTTGCGGAATATTGATCAAACACTTGGATTTTGTAATGGTACACAATCACAAATTACGCAACTAGAATGTAATATAACTGAAAGCAAAATTATTATGGAAACTAACAAGGTGACAAAGTATTTATTTCAAGACTATCTTTAATTCCTAAAAATACTATATTACCCTTTCGATTTAAATGCAAACGATTTTCAATCATACTCTGTTTCCCAATGACAATTAACAAAAGTAAAGGACAAAGCTTAAATAAAGTTGAACTATATTTACCGCGACCGGTGTTTATCTCCAAATCAGGAATAAAATGTGAAAAAATCATGTAATTTGGAGCTTCGTACGCAAAGTTATGGTATTTCAAAGTCCGCCGTACTATTCATTGTTGTAGTCGTCTAATCACGTGAAAAAAAAAACAAAAAGCGGAAAAGAGGTGCAACATGAGAGACAAATGCAAATAGGAAATAGATAGCAAAAGGAATATCTGAGAGATAAACGCAACGCAAGCGGCGTATTGACAAGAAATGACATTCGTATCCTAAGAAACTCGAAAAGGGCATCTCCCGGCTCAAAACATCCAATGTATCGACCTAAATAACGAATTTCGAGCTTGAAAATGGGGTCGGGCTGCCTTCAGCAATGCCCCGGCATCGTTTATCTCGAAAAGAGGAATAAAATGTGAAAACGTCATGTAATTTGGAGCTTCGTACACAAATTTATGGTATTTCGAAGCCCGTCATTCAATTCATTGTTGTAGTCGTCTAATCACATGAAATCAAAAACAAAAAGCGAAAAAGGGGTGCAACATGAGAGACAAACGCACATAGGAAAAAGGAAGCAAAAGGAATATCTGAGACACAAACGCGACGCAAGCGGCGTGTTGACAAGAAATGACATTCATATCCTAAGAAGCTCGAAATACAACGTATCGACCAAAATTAAGGTTTTTATAGCTCGAAAACGGGTTCGGCTGCCTTCAGCATCCTGTGGCATCATTTATCTCGAAAAGAGGAATAAAATGTGAAATAAATCATGTAATTCGGAGCTTCGTACGCAAAGTTATGGTATTTAAAAGCATGTCGTACAATTCATTGTTGTAGTCATCTAATCACTTGAAAACAAAAATAAAAATAGGAAAAGGGGTACTACACGAGAGACAAACACAAATAGGAAATAGGAAGCAAAAGGAATATCCGAGAGACAAATGCAACACAAGCGGTAACAAGAAATGACAATAGTATCCTAAGAAACTCGAAAAGGACATCTCCCGGCTCTAAAAATCCAACGTATCGACCTAAATAATGGTTTTGAGCTTGAAATCGGAGTCGGGCTGCCAATAACAACCTATGGTATCGTTTATTTCGAAAAGAGGAACAAAATGTGAAAAACATTATGTAATTCGGAGCGTCGTACACAAAGTTATGGTATTTCAAAGCCCGTCGTACAATGCATTGTTATAGTCGTCTAACAACGTGAAAACAAAAACAAAAAGCGGAAAAGGGGTGCAACACGAGAGGCAAATGCAAATAGGAAATAGGAAGCAAAAGGAATATCCGAGAGACAAACGCAATGCAAGCGACGTATTGACTAGAAATGACATTTGTATCCTAAGAAACTCGAAAAGGGCATCTCCTGGCTCTAAAAATCCAACGTATCGACCTAAATAAAGGGGTTTGAGCTCAAAATGGGGTTGTGTTGCCTTCAGCAGCTCGCGGCATCGTTTATCTTGAAAAGAGGAATAAAATGTGAAAAAATCATGTAATTTAGAGCTTTGTGCGTGATCATCTCATTTTCATACGTATTTCTTGCACGATTTTAGAGATGTTTACGATATACATGCGATGTTTACGTATGATTTTATATCCGTTTTACTCGTTTCCGTGTTTTCGTGTTCTTACAGATTTTAATTCAAATTCGGTTCATTTTGGAGCTAAAGGACATGCATGAGACAAAGTACCAACATCGAGGATCATCACAGAACAAACGGGACGAGAAATGGCGAGGAACAAGCTTAGCCCGTGTGGGGTATACCCTTGCCCGCACGGGGCATTTTGTTCGACATTTTGTCCAGCTACTTGAGCTCGGGTCGGGCAATCTATCAGCACGGTCGGGGCAACAGCCGCAGCGGGGCACACCCCAGCTCGATCGGGGCACGCCTTAGCCCGAGCGAGCACTCCCTAGCCTGCGTGGGTCGCCTTGTTTTGCATCGAGATCATGCGCGATCATGCGCGCAGCGCCCGCGCGGGTCACACACTCAGCCCACACGGGTCACGTCCGTCACCTGCAACTTAGAGATAAGTTAATTTGTCTTGAAACGAAAAGGAACATGTTGGTGACTTAAATAATAAGGAAAAAGACTTTAGAGAAGAGGAATAAGTGATATTTTGATGGATAAAGTAATGGAAACATTGCCCAACTTAATCGAGAATGGAAAACTCATGAAAAGGCAAATCGGTGGCTGCTGCAACAAAAGGAAAATAATGAACGACCAGAAAAAAAGGAGGAGAGAAGGAAAGGAAAGAAGAAGAAAAAGGAAGAATAGGAGCTAGGGATCAAGGGGAGCTTCAGGGAGAGAGTTAGTTTTGAGTTTGGGATCGAAAGAGAGAGAGGAGAGAGAGAACGGAATCGAAGAAGGTGACTCTTGCGGAGGAGACATACAAGGAGCATTAGAGATCAATTCAAGACTTCGGTTTTGTATGGTTTTCATGTTTCTTAGACTATCTATTTCGATTATGTTTGTTTACGGATGCATGAGCGAGTAGTTTGTTTTGTTCTAGGAGAAGGGATTAGCCCTTGGCTATCTCGGAACCACTTTGATTTATCTTTGAATGCATCTTCCCGTTTTCGTTTATCTATTCTTTATCCGAGTGCTTCATTGACAATGTTTGCGATGGCCACGTAGAGGCATGTTTTAGGAACTTGGGAGAAGGACCGAAAGGAGAATTCTTATTTCGGATAATCAGGTTTAGAACAATCGAGGTTAGGCCACAAAAGTAGGGTAGCAGTGGTTGAGGGTAAAACGGATGAATCACATATCTTATCGGTTTAGTTCAAGGTGTTAGCCACGAAAGTAGGGGATAACTTGACTAGATAACATGTCTATGCCTTGAGAGAGGGTAGATATCACATTAGGATCGTCTGCCTTAGATAACTTAAATGGGATTGCATGATAGATAGGTCGATTGTTGGTTTCGGTAGTCTTGTGGTGAAACCGGATTCCTGGAACGTTTGTCTCATTGTTAGGATTTCGTTTGCTTAATTGTTTTTAGTATTTCAATCTCAAATTCCATATTCGTTCGTTTCAAGCTTGATTCACAGTTTGAGTTTAGGTTGTGTTGCGTAGTCCTTGTGGGATAGACACCTAAAGTACTACACACGTATCGTGCACTTGCGGGTAGTTTAGGTTAAATAATGTTTAACATTGATACGCATCAGTGCGCAAAGTTATGGTATTTACAAGTCCATTGTACAATTCATTGTTGTAGTCATCTAATCACGTGAAAAAAAAACAAAAAACGGAAAAGGGATGGAACAAGAGAGACAAACGCATGTAGGAAATAGGAAGCAAAAGGAATATCGGAGAGACAAACGCAATGCAAGCAGTGTATTCATAAGGAAATTACATTCGTATCCTAAGAAACTCGAAGGGCATCTCCCGGCTCTAAAAATCAAATGTATCAACCTAAATAAAGGGTTTTGAGCTCGAAAACGGGGTCAAGCTGTCGTCAGCATTCCACGGCATCGTTTATCATGAAAAAGAGGAATAAAATCTTAAAAAAAAACATGTAATTCAGAGCTTCGTACGCAAATTTATGGTATTTCAAAGCCCGTCGTACAATTCATTGTTGTAATCGTCTAATCACGTGAAAACGAAAAAAAAGCGAAAATGGGTGCAACACGAGAGACAAACGCAAATAGGAAATAGGAAGCAAAAGGAATATCCGAGAGATAACCGCAACGCAAGCGGCATATTGACAAGAAATGACATTCGTATCCTAAGAAACTCGAAAAGGACATCTCCCGACTCTAAAAATCCAACGTATCGACCTAAATAAAGGATTTTAAGCTCTAAAACGGGGTCGGGCTGCCTTCAGCAACCTGCAGCATGGTTTATCTTGAAAAGAGAAATCAAATGTGAAAAAAATCATGTAATTCGGAGCTTCCTATGCAAAGTTATGGTATTTCAAACACCGTCGCACAAGTCATTGTTCTAGTCGTCTAATCACGTGAAAACAAAAACAAAAGCGGAAAAGGGGTGCAACACGAGAGACAAACACAAATAGGAAATATAAAAAAAGGAATATCTGAGAGATAAACACAACGCAAGCGGTATATTGACAAGAAATTACATTCGTTTCCTAAGAAACTCGGAAATGGCATCTCCCCGCTACAAAAGTCCAACATATCGACCTAAATAAAGGGTTTTGAGCTCGAAAACGGGGTTGGGCTGCCTTCAGCATCCTGCGGCATCATTTATCTCGAAAAGAGGAATAAATTGTGAAAAAAATCATGTAATTGAGAGCTTCGTACGCAAAGTTATGGTATTTCAAAGCCCGTCGTACAATTCATTGTTGTAGTCGTCTAATCACGTGAAAACCAAAACAAAAAGCGGAAAAGGGGTGCAACACGAGAGACAAACGCATATAGGAAATAGGAAGCAAAAGGAATAGTGGAGAGACAAACGCAACGCAAGCGGCGTATTGACAAGAAATTATATTCGTATCCTAAGAAACTCGAAGGGCATCTCCCGGCTTTAAAATCCAATGTATCGAACTAAATAAAGGGTTTTGAGCTCGAAAACGGGGTCGGGCTGCCTTTAGCATTCCACGGCATAGTTTATCACAAAAAAGAGGAATAAAATGTTCAAAAAATCATGTAATTCAGAGCTTTGTACGCAAATTTATGGTATTTCAAAACTCGTCGTACAATTCTTTGTTGTAATCGTCTAATCACGTGAAAACGAAAAAAAAAAGCGGAGAAGGGGTGCAACACGAGACACAAACGCAAATATGAAATAGGAAGCAAAAGGAATATCCGAGAGACAACCGCAACGCAAGCGGCGTATAGACATGAAATGGCATTCGTATCCCTAGAAACTCGAAAAGGGCTTCTCCCGACTCTAAAAATCCAACGTATCGATCTAAATAAAGGATTCTAAGCTCGAAAATAGGGTCGGGCGGCTTTCAGCAACCCGCGGCATGGTTTATCTCGGAAAGAGAAATCAAATGTGAAAAAAATCATATAATTTGGAGCTTCCTACGCAATGTTATGGTATTTCAAACACCTTCGTAAAATAGGAAATAGAAAGCAAAAGGAATATCCGAGAGACAAACGCAACAAGGAGCGTATTGACAATAAAAGACATTCGTATCCTAAGAAACCCGAAAAGGACATCTCCGGGCTCTAAAAATCCAACGTATCGACCTAAATAATGGTTTTGAGCTTGAAAATAGGGTCGAGCTGCCAATCGCAACCTGCGGCATTGTTTATCTCAAAAAGAGGAATAAAATGTGAATAACATTATGTAATTCGAAGCATCGTACGAAAAGTTATGGTACTTCAAAGCACATCGTACGATGCATTGTTGTAGTCGTCTAATAACGTGAAAATAAAAACAAAAAGCGGATAAGAGGTGCAACACAAGAGACAAACGCAAATAGAAAATAGGAAGCAAAAGGAATATCCAAGAGACAAACGCAACTCAAGCGTCATATTGACTAGAAATGACATACGTATCCTAAGAAACTCGAAAAGGGCATCTTTCGGCTCTAAAAATCCCATTTATCCACCTAATTAAAAGGATTTGAGCTTGAAACGGGGACAGGCTACCTTCTGCATCCTGCAGCATCGTTTATCACAGAATACAATTAGATAAAAATCATGTAATTCGGAGCTTCGTACGCAAACTTATGATATTTCAAAGCCCATCGTACCATTCATTGTTGTAGTCGTCTAATCACGTGAAAACAAAAACAAAATGCGGAAATGGGGTGCAACACGAGAGAAACACGCACATAGGAAATAAAAAGCAAAAGGAATATCCGAGACACAAACGGAACGCAAGTTGTGTATTGACAAAAAATGACATTCGTATCCTAAGAAACTCGAAAAGGGCATCTCTCGGCTCTGAAAATCCAACGTTTTGACCTAAATAAAGGGCTTTAAGCTCAAAAACGGGGTCACGCTGCTTTTTAGCATCCTGTGGCATCGTTTATCTTGAAAAGATGAATAAAATGTGAAAAAAATCATATAATTCGGAGTTTCGTACGCAAAGTTATGGTATTTCAAAGTGTTTCATACAATTCATTGTTGTAGTCGTCTATTCACACGAAAACCAAAACAAAAAGCAGAAAAGGGGTGCAACATGAGGGGCAAACGAAAATAGGAAATATGAAAAAAAGGAATATCCGAGAGACAAACGCAACGCAAGTGGCGTATTGACAAGAAATGACATTCGTATCCTAAGAAACTCAAAAAGGGGATCTCCCTGCTCTAAAAATCTAATGTATCGACCTAAATAAAGTGTTTTGAGCTTGAAAACGGGGACGGGCTGCCTTCAGCATCGTTTATCTCGAAAACATGAATAAAATGTGATAAAAATAATGCAATTCGGAGCTTCGTACACAAAGTTATGGTATTTTAAAGCCCGTCGTCCAATTCACTGGTTTAGTCGTCTAATCACGTGAAACAAAAACAAAAAGCAGAAAAAGGGTACAACACGAGAGAAACACGAAAAATGAAATAGGAAGCAAAAGGAATATCCGAGAGACAAACGCAACGCAAGTGACATATTGAGAAGAAATGACATTTGTATCCTAAGAAACTCGAAAAGGGCTTCTCCCGGCTCTAAAAATCCAACGTATCAACCTAAATAAAGGGTTTGAGCTTGAAAACGGGGTCGCGCTGCCTTAAGCATCCTGTGGCATCGTTTATCTCAAAAAGAGGAATAAGATGTGAAAAAATCATGCAAGTCGGAGCTTCGTATGCAAAGTTATGGTATTTCAAAGCTTGTCGTACAATTCAATGTTCTAGTCGTCTAGTCACGTGAAAACAAGAACAAACAGCGGAAATACGGTGCAACATGAGAGACAAACGCAAATATGAAATAGGAAGCAAAAGGAATATTCGAGAGACGAACGCAACGCAAGCGGCGTATTGACAAGAAATGGCATTCGTATCCTAAGAAACTCAAAAAAGGCATCTCCCGGCTTTAAACATCCAACGTATCGACCTAAATAAAGGGTTTTGAGCTCAAAAATGGGGTCGGGCTGCCTTCAGCATCCCGCGGCATTGTTTATCTCGAAAAGAGGAATAAAATGTGCAAAAAGCCATGTAATTCGAAGCTTCGTACGCAAATTTATGGTATTTCAAAGCCCGTCGTACAATTCATTGTTGTAATCGTATAAAAACGTGAAAACGAAAACAAAAAGCGGAAAAAGGGTGCAACACGAGAGACAAACGCAAATAGGAAATAGGAAGCAAAAGAAATATTCGAGAGACAAACGCAAGCCAAGCGGCGTATTGACAAGAAATTACATTTGTATCCTAAGAAACTCGAAAAGGGCATCTCCCTGCTCTAAAAGTCCAACGTAGACCTAAATAAAGGATTTTGAGTTAAGAAACGGGGTCGGGCTGCCAATAGCAACTTGCGGCATGATTTACCTCGAAAAGAGGAATAAAATGTGAAAAACATTATGTAATTCGGAGCGTCGTATGCAAAGTTATGGTATTTCGAAGCCCGTCATACAATGCATTGTTGTAGTCGTCTAATCACGTGAAGAAAAAAATAACAAGTGGAAAAGGGGTGCAACACGAGAGACAAACACAAATAGGAAGTAGGAAGCAAAACGAATATCCGAGAGACAAATGCAACGCAAGCGGCGTATTGACAAGAAATGACATTTTTATCCTAAGAAACTCGAAAAGGGCATCTCCCGGCTCTAAAAATCCAACGTATCGATATAAATAAAGGGCTTTGAGCTCGGAAATGGGGTCGGGCAGCCTTTAGCATCTCGCGGCATAATTTATCTCGAAAAGATGATTAAAATGTGCAAATAAACATGTAATTCGGAGCTTCGTACGCAAAGTTATGGTATTTCAAAGATTGTTGTACAATTTATAATTGTAATCGTATAATCACGTCAAAACGAAAACAAAAAGCGGGGAAGGAATGCAACACGAGAGACAAACTAAATAGGAAATAGTAAGCAAAAGGAATATCCAACAGACAACAGTAACGCAAGCAGCGTATTGACAAGAGGAATAAATAAAGGATTTGGAGCTCGAAAACGGGGTTGGGCTGCCTTCAGCAACCCACGGCATCTTTTATCTCAAAAAGAGGAATAAAATGTGATAAAAATCATGTAATTCGGAGCATCGTACGCAAAGTTATGGTATTTCAAAGTCCTTCGTACAATTCATTGTTGTAGTCGTCTAATCACGTGAAAACAAAAACAAGAAGCAGAAAATGGGTGCAACACGAGAGTAAAACACAAACAGGAAATAGGAAGCGAAAAGAATATCCGAGAGACAAACACGACGCAAGCGACATATTGACAAGAAATGACATTCGTATCCTAAAAAACTCGAAAACGGCATCTCCCGACTCTAAAAATCCAACTTAATGACCTAAATAAAGGGTTTTGAGCTCGAAAACAGGGTTGGGCTACCTTCAGCATCTTGCGGCATCGTTTATCTCGAAAAGATGAATAAAATGTGCAAAAAATCATGTAATTCGGAGCGTCGTACAATGTATTGTTGTAGTCGTCTAATCACGTGAAGACAAGAACAACAAGTAGAGAAGGGGTGAAGCACGAGAAACAAACGCAAACAGGAAATAGAAAGCAAAAGGAATATCCGAGAGACAAACGCAACGCAAGCGGCGTATAAACAAGAAATGACATTCCTATCCTAAGAAACTCAAAATAGGCAACTCCCGGCTCTAAAAATCCAATTTATCGACATAAATAAAGGATGTTGAGCACAAAAACGGGGTTGGGCTGCTTTCAGAAACCCATAGAACCATTTATCTCGAAAACATGAATAAATTGTGATAAAAATCATGTAATTCGGAGATTCGTACGCAAAGTTATGGTATTTCAAAGCCCGTCGTACAATTCATTGTTGTAGTCGTCTAATTACGTGTAAACAAAAACAAAAAGCGGAAAAGGGGTGCAACACGAGAGACAAACGCAAATTGGAAATAGGAAGCTAAAAGAATATCCGAGCAACAAATGCAAAGCAAACGAAGTATTGACATGAAATGACATTTGTATCCTAAGAAACTCGAAAACGGCATCTCCCGGCTCTAAAAATCAACCTTATCAAACTATATAAAGGTTTTTGAGCTTGAAAAAGGCGTCGGGCTGCCTCAGCCTTCCGTGGCATCGTTTATCTTGAAAAGAGGAATAAAATGTGCGAACAATTATGTAATTCGGAGCTTCGTACGCAAAGTTATGGTATTTAAAAGTCTGTCGTACAATTCATTGTTATAGTTGTCTACTCATGTGAAAGCGAAAACAAAAAGTGGAAAAGGGGTGCAACACTAGAGACAAAAAAAAGTAGGAAAAAGGAAGCAAAAGGAATAACCGAGAGACAAAAGCAACGAAAGCGGCGTATTGACAAGAAATGACATTTGCATCCTCCAGAACTCGAAAAGGGCATATCCCGGCTCTAAAAATCCAACGTATAGACCTAAATCAAGGATTTTTAGCTCGAAAATGTGGTCGGGTTCCTTTCAGCAACCGTCGGTATCATTTATCTCGAAAAGAGGAGTGAAATGTGAAAAAAATCATGTAATTCGGAGCATCATACACAAATTTATAGTATTTTAAATCCCATCTTACCATTCATTGTTGTAGTCGTCTAATCACATGAAAACAAAAACAAAAAGCAGAAGAGCGGAGCAACAAGAGAGACAAACGCAAATAGGAAATAGGAAGAAAAGGAATATCTGAGAGACAACCGCAACACAAGTAGCGTATTGACAAGAAATGACATTCGCATCCTAAGAAACTCGAAAAGGGCATCTCTCGGCTCTAAAAACATCCCGGTATCGACCTAAATAAAAGATTTTGAGCTCGAAAACGAGGTCGAGCTTCATTCAGAAAGCCGCGGCATCATTTATCTCGAGAAGAGGAAAAGTTGTGAAAAAAATCATGTAATTCAGAGCTTCGTACGCAAAGTTATGATATTTTAAAGCATGTCGTACAATTCATTGTTGAAGTCGTCTAATCACGTGAAAACAAAAACAATAACCAGAAAAGGGGTGCAACACGAGATACAAATGCAAATAGGAAATAGGAAGCAAAAGGAATATCTGGGAGACAAACGCAACGCAAGCGGCGTATTGACAAGAAATTACATTCGTATTCTAAGAAACTTGAAAAGGGCATCTCCTGGCTCTAAAAATCCAATGTATCGACCTAAATGAAAGGTTTTGAGCTTGAAAATGGGGACAAGCTGCCTTCTGCCTCCTGGCATCGTTTATCTCGAAAACATGAATACAATGTGATAAAAATCATGTAATTCGGAGCTTTCTAAGCAAAGTTATGGTATTTCAAAGCCCGTCGTACAATTCATTGTTGTAGTCGCCTAATCACTTGAAAATAAAACAAAAAGCGGAAAAGGGGTGCAACACGAGAGACAAATGCAACGCAAGCGGCTTATTGACATGAAATGACATTCGTATCCTAAGAAACTCGAAAACGACATCTCCCGGCCCTAAAAAGTCCAACGTATCGACCTAAATAAAGGATTTCGAGCTCGAAAACAAGGTCGAGCTTCCTTCAGAAACCCACGGCATCGTTTATCTCGAGAAGAGGAATAAAATGTGAAAAAATCATGTGATTCAGAGCTTCGTACGCAAAGTTATGGTATTTTAAAGCCTGTCGTACAAATCATTGTTGTAGTCGTCTAATCATGTGAAAACAAAAGCAAAAAGTGGAAAAGGGGTGCAACACGAGAGACAAACACAAATAGGAAATAGGAAGCAAAAGGAATATCCGAGAGACAAACGCAACGCAAGCGGCGTATTGACAAGAAATGATATTCATATCCTAAGAAACTCTAAAAGGGCATCTCCCGGCTCTATAAGTCAAATGTATCGACCTAAATAAAAGGTTTTGAGCTTGAAAACGGGGATAGGTTGCCTTCTGCATCCTGTAGCATCGTTTATCACGAAATTAGGAATACAATGTGATAAGAATCATGTAATTCGGAGCTTCGTACTCAAAGTTATGGTATTTCAAAGCCCGTCGTACAATTTATTGTTGTAGTCGTCTAATCACGTGAAAACAAAAACAAAAAGCGGAAAAAGGGGTGCAACACGAGAGACAAACGAAAATAGGAAATAGGAAGCAAAAGGAATATCCGAGAGACAAACGCAACGCAAGTGGCGTATTAACAAGAAATGACATTCGTATCCTAAGAAACTCGAAAATGGCATCTCCCGGCTCTAAAAATCTAACGTATCGACCTAAATAATTGTTTTGAGCTTGGAAACGGGGTCGGGCTGCCTTCAGCATCCTGAGGCATCATTTATCTCGAAAAGAGGAATAAAGTCTGCAAAAATTCATGCAATTCGGAGCTTCATACGCAAAGTTAAGGTATTTCAAAGCCCGTCATACAATTCATTGTTTTAATCTTCTAATGACGTGAAAACAAAAACAAAAAGCAAAAAAGGGTTGCAACACGAGAGACAAACACAAATAGGAATTAGGAAGCAAAAGAAATATGTGAGAGACAAACGCAACGCAAGCGGCATATTGACAAGAAATGACATTTGTATCTTAAGAAACTCGAAAAGGGCAACTCCCGGCTGTAAAAATCCAACGTATCAACCAAAAGAAAGAATTTTGAGCTCGAAAACGGGGTTGAGTTGCCTTCAGCATCCCGGAGCATAGCTTATCTCGAAATGATGAATAAAATGTGAAAAAAAGCATGTAATTCGGAACTTCGTATGCACAGTTATGGTATTTCAAAATTAATCGTACAATTTATTGTGGTAGTCGTCTAATCACTTGAAAACAAAAACAAAAGGCTGAAAAGGGGTCCAACACGAGAGACAAACGCACATCGATATAGGAAGCAAAAGTAATATCCAGAGACAACCGCAATACAAGCGGCGTATTGACAAGAAATGACATTCGTATCCTAAAGAACTGGAAAAGGGCATCTCCGGGTTCTAAAAATCCAACGTATCGACCTAAATAAAGCATTTTGAGCTCAAAAATGGGGTCCGGCTGCCTTCAGCAACCCATGACATCATTTATCTTGAAAAGAGGAATAAAATGTGATAAAAATCATGTAATTCGGAGCTTCGTATGCAAAGCTATGGTATTTCAAAGCCCGTCGTACAATTCGTTGTTATAGTCGTCTAATCACGTTAAAAGAAAAACAAACAAGGAAAAGGGGTGCAACACGAGAGACAAAGGCAAATAGGAAATACGAAGCAAAAGGAATATCCGAGAGATAAACGCAACGCAAGCAGCGTATTCAAGAGAAATGACATTCGTATCCTAAGAAACTCGAAAAGGGCATCTACCAGCTCTAAATATTCAACGTATCGACCTAAATAAAGGATTTTGAGCTCAAAACCCGGGTCGGGCTGCCTTCAGCACCCCGCGACATCGCTTATCTCAAAAAGAGGAATAAATTATGATAAAAATCATGTAATTCAGAGCTTTGTACGTAAAGTTATGGTATTTCAGAGCTCGTCGTTAAATTCATTTTGTAGTCGTCTAATCACGTGAAAACGAAAACAAAAAGCGGAAAACGGCTGCAACACGAGTGACAAACCCAAATAGGAAATAGGAAGCAAAAGGAATATCCGAGAGACAAACGTAACACAAGCGGTGTATTGACAAGAAATGACATTCGCATCCTAAGAAACTCGAAAAGGGCATATCCCGGCTCTAAAAATCAACCGTATCAACCTAAATAAAGGATTTTGAGCTTGAAAACGGGGTCTGGCTGCCTTCGGCAACCCGCAGCATCATTTATCTCGGAAAGAGAAATAAAATGTGAAAAAACTCATGTAATTCGGAGCTTCGTACGTAAAGTTTTGGTTTTTCAAATCCCGTCGTACAATTCGATGCTGTAGTCGTCTATTCACAGGAAAACAAAAACAAAAAGTGGAAAAGGGGTGCAACACGAGACACAAACGCAAATAGGAAATAGGAAGAGAAAGGAATATCCGAGAGACAAACGCAAGGCAAGCGGCGTATTGACAAGAAATGACGTTCGTATACTAAGAATCTCGAAAAGAGCATCTCCCAACTCTAAAAACTCAACGTATCAACCTAAATAAAGGATTTTGAGCTTAAAAACCGGGTCGGGCTGCCTTCAACAACACGCATCATCATTTATCTCGGAAAGAGGAGTAAAATTTGAAAACAATCTTGTAATTCAGAGCTTCGTACGCAAATTTATGGTATTTCAAAGCCCGTGTTACAATTCATTGTTGTAATCATCTAATCACGTGAAAACGAAAACAAAAAGCGGAAAAGGGGTGCAACACGAGAGACAAATGCAAATAAGAAATAGAAAGCAAAAGGAATATCCGAGAGACAACCGCAACGCAAGCGGCGTATTGACAAGAAATGACATTCGTATCCTAAGAAAGTCGTAAAGGGCTTCTCTCGTCTCTAAAAATCCAATGTATCTTCCTAAATAAAGGATTTTGAGCTCAAAAATGGGGCCGGACTGCCTTCAGCATCTCGCCGCATCATTTATCTCGAAAAGAGGAATAGAATGTGAAAAAAATCATGTAATTCGGAGTTTCGTACACAGAGTTATGGTATTCCAAAGCCCGTCGTACAACTCATTGTTGTAGTCGTCTAATCACCAAAAAAACAAAAAGCGGAAAAGGGGTGCAACATGAGAGACAAACACAAATAGGAAATAGGAAGCAAAAGGAATATTCGATAGGCAAACGCAACACAAGCGGCGTATTGACAAGAAATGACATTTGAATCATAAGAAACTCAAAAAAGGCATCTCCGGCTCTAAAATCCAACGTATCACCAAAATAAAGGGTATTTGGCTCGAAAACAGGGTCAGGCTGCCTCCAGCATCTCGCGGCATTGTTTATCTCGAAAACATGAATAGAATGTGATAAAAATCATGTAATTCAGAGCTTCGCACGCAAATTTATAGTATTTAAAAGCTTGTTGTACAATTCATTGTTGTAATCGTCTAATCACATGAAAACGAAAACAAAAAGTGGAAAAGGGGTGCAACACTAGAGACAAACGCAAATAGAAAATAGGAAGCAAAAGGAATATGCGAGAGACAATCGCAACGCAAGCGGATGATTGACAAGAAATGACATTCGTATCCTAAGAAACTCAAAAAGGGCATCTCACGGGTCTTAAAGTCCAACGTATCGACTTAAATAAAGGATTTTGAGCTCGAAAATGGGCTCAGGCTTCCTTCACAATCTTAGAGCATCGTTTATCTCAAAAAGAGGAATAAAATGTGAAACAAATCATGTAATTTGGAGCTTCGTACACAAAGTTATGGTATTTCAAAGCCTGTCGTACAATTCATTGTTGTAGTCGTCTAATCACGTGAAAACAAAAACAAGAAGCGGAAAAGGGGTGCAACACGAGAGACAAATGGACATAGGAAATAGGAAGCAAAAGGAATATCCGAGAGACAACCGCAACACAAGCGGCGTATTGACAAGAAATGATATTCGTATCCTAAGAAACTGGAAAAGGGCATCTCCCGTTTCTAAAAATCCAATGTTTCGACTTAAATAAAAATAGGAATAAAATGTGAAAAAATCATGTACCTCGGAGCTCCGTACGCAAAGTTATGGTATTTCAAAGCTCGTCGTACAATTCATTGTTATAGTCGTCTAATCACGTGAAAACAAAAACAAAAAGCGGAAAAGGGATGCAACACGAGAGACAAACGCACATAGGAAATAGGAAGCAAAAGGAATATCCGAGAGACGAACGCAATGCAAGAGACGTATTGACAAGAAATGACATTCGTATTCTAAGAAACTCGAAAAGGGCATCTCCCGGCTCTAAAAATCCGACGTATCGACTTAAATAAAACATTTTGAGCTTAAAATGGGGCTGGACCACCTTCAGTAACCCACAGCATCGTTTATCTTGAAAAGAGGAATAAAATGTGAAAAAATTATTTAATTTGGAGCTAGTACGCAAAGCTATGGTATTTCAAAGCCCGCCCTAGAATTCATTGTTGTAGTCGTCTAAACACGTGAAAACAAAATAAAAAGCGGAAAAGGGGTGCAACACGAGAGACAAACACACATAGGAAATAGGAAACCAAATGAATATTCGAGAGACAACAGCAACACAAGCGGCATATTGACAAGAAATGATTTTTGTATCCTAAGAAACTCGAAAAGGGTATTTCCCGGTTGTAAAAGTACAACAGATCGACCTAAAAAAGCATTTTAAGCTCGCAAATGGGGTCCGGTGATAACACGTAATCCGTTGTAGTATTTACTTCATTATTAGGTTTAGTTTTGATTATATTTATTATATTTCGCCCATTTATCGAGTTTATTCGAGGACTTCATCTACATTTTGGTTTTGTGTAGGAAACGAAGACATGAGGAGAAACACGAGAGATTACGGCAATTCTACCCCAAAAACGTGATTTAATGACAAGGTACAACTTGAGCAAAGCCATGGAAGCAAATCAAGCACTCAAGCATCGAGCGAAAGGAGCGGAAACAGCATTTGATGGTGTACATGCCCGCTCGGGCTGTGTTTGTGCACCCGATCGGGCTGTAAAATGGACCAGAATTTCGCCGAGAGATTTCCCGCTTGGGTCCACCTTTTTCTCAACAAACTCCTAAGTTTTAGAACAGCCAAATAATGAGAAACCAGATCTGGAAAAAGAGGATTCGAGCCAGATTTGTCGGATCCACCTTTTTCTCAACAAACTGCTATGTTTTAGAACGGCCAAATTAATGAGAAATCAGATCTAAA
>CM071870.1:12820713-12855152 GCA_036759665.1 Gynandropsis gynandra | reverse complement strand
TCATAAGATTCCACACGCTTATACTCCGCTGTCAATGTTCTATCCTTGGATAAGTCTTAACTATTTCGAGTTTATATTGACATGAGTACATCGAGATCGATGGTTCGGGTCTAAGTGGTGGGTTGAGGCGCTATTCTACGTCCTAAGGGTTAGAGTGATGCATATTCTTCATAAAAAAAATAACTAAAAAAACAAGAAAAATATTCTTCAATGACGCACCTCTTCACTCCGCTAAGGTTACGAGACCTTATGAGTGTGCCATAGGCAGCCTGGGTCTAAGTAGAAAGCCACCCTCTTCGACTTCGACGTGAGAAGTAAAAATAAAATCAGAAAATATTCTTCAATGACGCATCTCTTCACTCCGCTAAGGTTACGAGACCTTATGAGTGTTCCATAGGCAGCCTGGGTCTAAGTAGAAAGCTACCCTCTTCGACCTCGCCGTCCTAGGAACCAAGCGTGGATCTAAAAAAAATAAGAAAAGAAGAAAGAAAGAAAAAAAAGAATAAGAACGAGAATATGAGTTTAATGACATCTCAAGCTTAGAAGAGTTGGTATGGAGATCGCTTGGACGTTGTTTAGGAGTATGGATTAGACTTAGGTCATTGGTAGGATTGCATGGTTCGAGACTTTCGGTTGATAGAAGTGTGAACTAGGTACGCTTAGGCTTGCATTCATGTGACGCGTTGTTTTGCATGATGGCTAATCCTTCGAAGTATTTTTGCTAGTGTCCATTGTTGTTTAGCTCTTCTTGTACTCGACTCTAGATTTGCTCGAGGACAAGCAAAAGGTTAAGTTTGGGGGAGTTTGATAACACGTAATCCGTTGTAGTATTTACTTCATTATTAGGTTTAGTTTTGATTATATTTATTAGATTTCGCCCATTTATCGAGTTTATTCGAGGGCTTCATCTACATTTCGTGTTTTGTGTAGGAAACGAATACATGAGAAGAAACACGAGAGATTACGGCAATTCTACCCCAAAAACGTGATTTAATGACAAGGTACAACTTGAGCAAAGCCATGGAAGCAAATCAAACACTCAAGCATCGAGCGAAAGGAGCGGAAACAGCATTTGATGGTGTACATGCTCGGGCATGAAGTGTGCCCGCTCGGGCTGTGTTTGTGCACCCGATCGGGCTGTAAAATGGACCAGAATTTCGCCGAGAGATTTCCCGCTCGGGTCCACCTTTTTCTCAACAATTGGAGGGATCGAGAAGGACGGAACGAGGGATTCGAAGCATGGAGGATCTATTGAAGACATCGGTTGATGAATAGGGAGCATTCTTATTCTCTTTCTATGTTGAATTTAGATTTCTTTTGTGTTTCGTTTTCTGAGTTCATGTCTAAGTAGATCTATTGCCATAGGTTAGAGAGTATTTCCAATATGTAATGAAGTCTTGTGCTTAATGAATGGTGGATCTTAATGCTTTCATACTTGTACGCCACTCGATATGAATGAATTTGGTATTTGATCATGTTTTCAGATTTCATGGTTGATCTTAATGCTTTCATTACTTGTACGCCACTCTAATGAATGATGTTAGAAGTCTAATAAACCAACGCCAGGGCATTAGATTTTGGAACTTAGCCATGATTTAGGGTTTAATCGGTTTAGAATCTATGCCAGGTCAATCGATTGAATCTAGGGATTAGGATAGCGGTCGTAATGCGTCTATGTATGTAAGATGCGCATTAGATATATTGGTATATGCATGCTAGATAGTGGACAAGTCTACGCCAGTCAGTTCCTATAGGAGAGCTTGAATTCCCTGAACTCGTGATAGTATCTAAGACCAATTATCTCGTTAGAACTTCATTACATCGTTGTGCAACTCTCGATACCTATGGTGGTTAGTATTTGAGTCATTCCTATCATTAGTTTAGTTTAGTTTGCATTTGCATTCCATCCACTATTTGATTTCACATGTCTTATTCATTAGTCTAATAGCTTTAGAGTCGCATCAATTCCTTGTGTTCGACCCTAGTTACTATACGATCCGTATTCTTGCGGAAGCGTTAGTCTAGGTAAATTTATTACTTGAGAAAAGGCACATCATCCGGCTGTCTACAGGAACATGCTACATGGTTTATCTCAAAAAGAGGAATAAAAGGTGATAAAAATCATGTAATTCCGAGCTCCATACGCAAAGTTGTGGTATTTCAAAGCTCATCGTACAATTCATAATTGTAGTCGTCTAATCACGTCAAAAGAAAAACAAACAAGGAAAAGGGGTATTGACAAAAAATGACATTTGTATCCTAAGAAACTAGAAAAGGGCATCTCCCATCTCTAGAAATCTATTGTATCGACCTAAATAAAGGATTTTGAGCTAAAAAACGGAGACTGATTGCCTTCAACATCCCACATCATCGTTTATCATGAAAAGAGGAATGAAATGTGCAAAAAATCATGTAATTCGGAGCTTCATACGCAAAGTTATGGTATTTCAAAGCCCGTCGTACAATTCATTGTTGTAGTCGTCTAATCACGTGAAAACAAAAACAAAAAGCGGAAAAAGGGTGCAACACAAGAGACAAACGCAAATAGGAAATAGGAAGCAAAAGGAATATTTGAGAGACAAACGTAACGCAAGCGGCGTATTGACAAGAAATAACATTCGTATCCTAATAAACTCGAAAAGGGCATCTCCCGGCTCTAAAAACCAACGTATCAGCCTAAATAAATGGTTTCAGCTCAAAAACGGGGTCCGGCTGCCTTCAGCAACCCACGGCATCGTTTATTTTGAAACGAGGAATAAAAACGTGATAAAAAATCATGTAATTCGGAGCTTCGTACGCAAAGCTATGGTATTTCAAAGCCCGTCGTACAATTCATTGTTATAGTCGTCTAATCACGTCAAAAGAAAAACAAACCAGGAAAAGGGGTGCAACACGAGAGAGAAACGCAAATAGGAAATAGGAAGCAAAACGAATTTTTGAGAGATAAACGCAACGCAAGCAGCGTATTGACAAGAAATGATATTCGTATTCTAGGAAACTCGAAAAGGGCATCTCCCGTCTCTAAAAATCAATTGTATCGACCCACATAAAGGATTTTGAGCTCGAAAACGGGGTTTCGACTACCTTCAGCCTCCTGCGGCATTGTTTATCTCGAAAAGAGGAATAAAAATGTGAAAACATATCAAGTAATTTGAAGCTTCATACGCAAAATTATGGTATTTCAAACCCCATCGTACAATTCATTGTTGTGGTCGTCTAGTCACGTGAAAACAAAAACAAAAAGCGGAAAAGGGGTGCAACACGAGAGACAAACGCACATAGGAAATAGGAAGCAAAAGGAATATTCGAGAGACAAACGTAACGCAAGCGGCGTATTGACAAGAAATGACATTAGTATCATAAGAAACTCGAAAAGGGAATCTTCCGGCTCCAAAAATCTAACGTATCGACCTAAATAAGGATTTTGAGCTCGAAAACGGGGTTGGGTGATAACGTCTCTTTTGTTCTAGTATTTTCATTTATTTACATAGTTAGTTTCATCATTCATTTGATTTTTACCAAGCATTAAGCATCATTATTAGTTTCATCATTCATTTGATTTTTACCAAGCATTAGCATCATTATCATTTCGTTTTCAGACATTTTGGAGCTAAAGGACATGCCAAGACAAAGTGCAAACATCGAGGATCATCACGGGACAAACGGGACGAGAATCGACAAGGTAAAGCCACTACCCGCGCGGGTACTTCCCTAGACCGAGCGTGCAAATGTTACGGCGATTTTTTCCAGCAAATTGTGCACGAGTCGGGCAAGAAAAACCACGATCAGGGCCTCAGCCCGAGCGGGCACCACCTCAGCCCGAGCGGGCTGCCCTTTTTCATCGTGTTTTTGTGCGATCGTCTACGCCGTACCCGAGCGGGTCACTTACCTTGCCCGAGCGGGTCGCATCCGTCACCTGCAACTCCAAATAAGTTAATTTGACTTAAAACAAGTGGGAGTTCGTGGGGGACTTATACAACAAGGAAAACACCTTTAGAGAAGAGGAATAAGTCATATTTCGCTAGAGAAACTAACGGAAACGTGGCCAACTTAATCAAGATTTGGAAAACTCAAGAAAAGGAAACAAAGAGAGGTGGCTACTGCAAGGAACTAAAGGGGAGAGCTTGAGAAACGAAGGAAGGGAGAAATGCTTGGTGATTCTTAATGCTTTCATTCTTGTACACCACTCGAATGAATGATCATAGGTTAGAAAGCTTGGCCGATGTGTAACGAAGTCTTTTTCTTAATGCTTGGTGATTCTTAATGCTTTTGTTCTTGTATGCCACTCGAATGAATGATCGTAGAAGTTTAATGAATCTACGCCAAGGGATTAGACTTGGGAACTTGGCCATGATTTAGGATTTAATCGGTTTAGAATCTACGCCAGGTCGATCGATTGAATCTAGGGATTAGGATAGCAATCTTAATGCGTCTAGTAGGTGAGATACACAATTGGGAGATTGGTATACGCATGCTAGATAGTGGACAAGTCTACGCCAGTCAGTTCCTATATTAGAGCTTGAATTCCCTGAACTCGTGATAATATCTGAGACCATGATCTTGTTAGAACTTCGTTGCATCATCGTGCATCTCTCGACACCTGTGGTGTTTAGTCTATTGAGTTTATCCCGTTAATTAGGTTAGTTTAGTTTCGTTCGCATTCTATCACTCATCGATATCACACGTCTTATTCATTAGTTTACTAGCTTTAGAGTTGCATCAATTCCTTGTGTTCGACCCTGGTACTATACGATCCGTATTCTTGCGGAAGCGTTAGTCTAGGTAATTATTACTTGAGATTAACCACATCACTGGGCTGCCTTCCGCAACCCACTGCATCGTTTACCTCGAAAAGAGGAATAAAATGTGAAAAAATCATGTAATTCGGAGCTTCGTACTTAAAGTTATGGTATTTCAAAGCCCGTCTAACAATTCATTATTGTAGTTGTCTAATCAGATCAAAGCAAAAACAAAAAGCGAAAAAGGGGTGCAATTATGCGTATTCAAAGTTAAACAAATAAGTTAAACTACCCGCAAGTGCACGGCACGTGTGTAGTACTTTAGGTGTCGATCCCACAGGGACTACGCAACACAAACTAAATTCAAACTATGAATCAAACTTGCAAATAAACGAATATTGAGTTTTAAGATTGAAATACTAAAAACAACTAAACTACGAGTTCTTAACAATGAGACAAACGTTCTAGAAATCCGGTTTAACCACAAAACTATCGAAACCAACAATTAACCTATCTAATCATGCAATCCCGATCAAGTTATCTAAGGCAGACGATCCTAATATGATATCTACCCTCTCTCAAGGCACAGACACGTGATCTTGTCAAGGTATCCCCTACTTTCGTTGCTGACACCTTAAGCTAAACCCATAAGATCTGTTATTCATCCGTTTTACCCTCAACCATTGCTACCCTACTTTTGTGGCCTAACCTCGGTTGTTTTAAATATTATTTTCTAGAATTAGAATTCTCCTTTCGGTCCTTCTCCTAAGTTCCTATGATATGCATCTACGTGGCCATTGGAAACACAAGTCAATGAAGCACTCAGATAAAGAATAGATAAATGAAAACGGGAAATTGCGTTCAAAGATAAATCAACGTGGTTCCGGGATAGCCAAGGGCTAATCCCTTCTCCTAGAAGAAAACGACTACTCGCTCATGCGTTCAAAAGAAAACATAATCGAAGTAGAAAGTCTAAAGAACATAAAAACCAAACGAAACCGAAGTCTTGATTTGATCTTCAACGCCCCTTGAACGTCTCCTCCGCAAGAGTGTTCTTCTTCTCCAATTTTCTCTCTACTCTCTCTCCTCTCTCTCACGTATGAAATTTGAAAACTCACTCTCACTGAATCTCCTCCGACCCCTAGCTCCTCTTCTTCCTTTTCCTTCTTCTTTTCTTTCCTCTTCTCTAGGTTTTTTCCTTTTGGCTGTTTACTTCTTTTCCTTTTGTCGCAACAGCCACCGTTTTTGCCTTTTCATGTCTTTTCAATTCTTGATTAAGTTGGGCAACGTTTTCATTCCTTTCTCCAAAAAAATATCTCTTATTCCTCTTCTCTAATGTCGTTTTACTTTTTGTATAAGTAAACAACGAGTTCCTTTTCGTGTTTAGACAAATTTACTTCTCTGGTTTTTGTAGGTGACGGACGCGACCCGCGCGGGCCGGAGTGTGTGCCCCGCGCGGGCTGAGGTGTGTTGCGCGTGTTCACTGGAATTGAGCACTGCGCGGGCTAAGGTGTGCCCCGCGCGAGCTGAAGTGTGCCCCGTGCGGGCCGAGGTGTGCCCCGTGATGCCCGAGCGTGCTGATGACCTCCCCGACCCGTGCTGAGTTTGCTGGAGGTCAAGCCCGGTGAGGTTGTGTTATTCCTTTCCGATTGTTGTCCTGTTTGTGCCGTGATGATCCTCGATGTTGGTACTTTTTCTTGTGTACGTCCTTTAGCTGCAGAATGAACCGAATACGCATTAAATTCTATAAGAACACGAAAACACAAAAACGAATAAAACGGATACAAAATCATACATAAACATCGCATCTATATCGTAAACATCTCTAAAATCGTGCAAGAAATATGTATGAAAATGAAACAATTCAAATCCCCCATACTTGAATGTTTGCTTATCCCTAAGCAAACGTACACGTAGAACACGTGGGGTATATAAAATTCGAGAATTCCCCTTTCTCCTAGAAATACCGCTAAAGCGAACATAACCGATCAAACTAAACAAGCCACCGTGACTCTCTCCACCAAACAAGACTTTAGACAAATTCTAAACCTAGAACAATCGAGGATACTTGTTTCTTTTCTGAGCTTCTTTCTTCCCTTTTTTTCTTTTTCTTTTCTTTTGTTTTTATGTCTTCTTCTTTCTTTTCTCTTTTTTTATGCATACACACTAGGCTTCTAGGACGTCGGATTTGAAGGGATCCAGCCTCTACTTAGACCCAGACTACCGATGACGGTATACTCATGCATCTCGTTCAAGAGTGCAGCGGAGTAGGCGGCGTTTTTATTGTGCCATGACCTTAGGACGTAGAAAGATGATCGTCAACCCACCACTTAGACCCGAACTATCGAAAGAGTATCAAGGTCGATGCACTCATATCGATTTTAGATCATGCTTTTAGGCATTATTTCTATCGAGAGCGGAGTGTTAGTGTGTGCTCTTAATCTGCAAAATAAGCTCGATTTCATACGATCTACTAATCCTCATAAAAAGAAGTAAAGCATCGTCTATACAAAGTATGACCATCTGGATAGAGAGAATAAACGATAAAGTAGCTTAGCAACCTCGTCTAAACCTCCTACAAGTAACACTAGGATTCCCAAAGAATTACGACCTATTAGTTTTCAGCCGACTAATAGCTCTAACGCTTTGGGAAACCCTAGCTCAAACATGCAAAATCTCATGGAAAAGGCCAACTTCTTAAATTTCTTAGGTTCAGGGTTCATCTCAAAACGCGGCACCGGACAAGTGCCTAGGATGACTCTGACTCACGAAAACAAAAACAATCTAAAAACTACGAAATCAAAGAGAAAATAAAAGAAAATGAAACGAAGTCACCTGATAAACATTAGCTTCTCCCCCAGACTTGAATTGAACGGCGTCCTCGACGTGAAGCTCCGATGGAGGATAAGAGAAGTGAAGTCACATTTGTGGTGGTATTTTTGTGTTTTTTAAACTGAGTCTTAAACTAAATAACTAAGAAAATAGAAAATAAATAGCTGGGTTGCCTCCTAGAAAGCGCTTATTTAATGTATTTAAGATTTGAAGTCTCCATTCCTCATGCATGCGCGATGGGTGGATCGTAAAGGGAAACGGAGTTTCCACTTTCGATCGGTTGAGCGGCTTTGCAGAGCTTTAGTCGCTGCCCATCAGCTTTGAACATTCCGCTCGAATCGCTCCATAGTTCCACTTCTCCATGTGTGAAGACTTCTCGTACCTGAAAAGGACCAGACCAACGAGACCGTAGGTTGCCCGAGAAAAGCTTAGGACGAGAATTGAAAAGTAGAACTAAATCACCTAGTTGGAAGTCATGAGGTAGGGTATTTTTTTCGTGCCATCCCTTAGTCATTGCTTCTTTCTTTGGCACATCATGCACGAGATTCACTCGTTCGCTGCCTGAGGTTGGATAAATGGTATTTGCATCGAAACGTTTTATGACGGCTTTTTCCATTACCTATTGCAAGTGCGGGTGCAGCCTCCTTTGAGTTTCGGTGAAAGGTTCGTGGCTGTCTTGCGTATAATTTTTGTGCATACACATTGAAGAGCTGACTCTCCTACGCCTCTTTACGTGTGTGGATTGTTTTCTCGTCTCATCTGCACTTAAGTTAGCATTCATAACAGCAGGATATATTTTATCACATTCGACGTACTCATACCGAAAAGAAGATGGAGGAGGCTCGGGCTCAAGTTTGGACGTCTTCTCCACTGCGAAATCAGCGTGCATCTCGTGTGGTATCTCCTCACTTGGGGCATCTCCTAGTGCTTCAATAGCACTCATGATTGGCTCCTTCGTCCGTAAATCGTGCATTATGGAAAACTCGTGTTAAATATCATACAAGAGGATGAGAAACACTTACTTGATCATGCGTGTCTTTCTCTAACTCATCCGTCCAATCGACTATAAAGCAAGACTCATGGAATGAGGGTCCGTTCATGGGGCTGGACAAGTTGAATTCTATCGTCTCATCTCCGACACGTAAGGAAAGATTTCCTTGTTGTACGTCTTTCATGGCACCTGCAGTAGCTAAGAACGGTCTACAAAGAATAATAGGTATCCTAGCATCTTCCTTTATTTCAAGTACAACAAAATCAGTGGGAATACAGAGATTACCTATCTTGGTGGGAACGTTTTCAACAATTCCCACCGGATATCTTTCCGAATGATCTGCGAGGCGTAGACACATCTTTGTAGGTTTGAGATTCCCGAAGTCCATCCGCTTGAAAACCGAGTCTGGCATAATGCTCACGCTTGCTCCTAAATCACACAAAGCATTGTCAATGTCAATATTACCTATTCTGCATGGAATGGAGAAGCTTCTGGGGTCCTTCAATTTCGGGGGCATCGTGTTTTGAAGGATAGCGCTGCATTCCTCGGTCAGTGCTACCGTTTTGTTCTCTTCGATATGCCTCTCTTTGGAAAGAACCTCTTTGAAGAGTTTGGCGTGATTAGGTATCTTTTGGAGGGCTTCCACAAATGGGATGTTGATCTCAAGCTCATTGAGACCCTCTACAAGTCTGCACACTCTCTCTTCGTTCTTGCTGCTCACCAAAGATTGAGGAAACGGTATCGGAGGTTGGTACGCCGGTGGAGCTGATGCGTTATCAAAGTCAAACATATATTTAACCTAAACTACCCGCAAGTGCACTGCACGTGTGTAGTACTTTAGGTGTCGATCCCACATGGACTACGCAACACAACCTAAACTCAAATTACGAATCAAACTTGCAAACGAACGAAATTTGGGAATCGAGAATGAAATACTAAACGAACGAAATAAACAAACTAGTTCTTAACAATGAGACAAAGGTTCTAGGAATCCGGTTTCACCGCAAGACTACCAAAACCAACAATCGACCTATCTACCATGCAATCCCAATCAAGTCATCTAAGGTAGACGATCCTAATATGATATCTACCCTCTGTCAAAGCATAGACACGTGATCTAGTCAAGTTATCCCCTACTTTTGTGGCTGACACCTTGAACTATTCCCATAAGCTCTATGATTCATCCGTTTTACCCATAACTGTTGCTACCTTACTTTCGTGGCCTAACCTCGATTGTTCTAAACTTGAACTTCTAGGACGAGAATTTTCCTTTCGGTCCTTCTCCTACCCCCTAACACATGCGTCTACTTGGCCTTCGTAAACACAAGTTATTCAAGCTCTCAGATAGAGAATAGATAAACGAAAACGAGAATATGCATTCAAAGATAAATCATAGTGGTTCCAGGATAGCCATGGGCTAATCCCTTCTCCTAGAACAAAACAAACTACTCGTTCATGCGTCCGTAAACAAACATAATTGAAGTAGAAAGTCTAAGGAACATGAAAACAAAACGAAACCGAAGTCTTGGGCTTATCTCCAATGCTCCTTGTACGTCTCCTTCGCAAGAATCTCCTTCTTCTCTCTACACTCTCTCCTCGTGTGTATTCTCTAAACTAACTCTCTAACCGAAGCTCTCATCGACCCCTAGCTCCTATTCTTCCTTTTCCTTCTTTTTCTCCTTCTTTTCCTTCCGGCCGTTCGTTCTTTTCCTTTTGTTGCAGCAGCCACCGATTTTGCCATTTCATGAGTTTTCCATTCTTGAATATGTTGGGCAACGTTTCCATTACTTTCTCCAGCGAAAGATCACTTATTCCTCTTCTCTAAAGTCGTTTTCCTTATTGTATAAGTCACCAACAAGTTCCTTTTCGTTTTAAGACAAATTAACTTATCTGTAAGTTGCAGGTGGCGGACGTGACCCGCGCGGGCTGATTGTGTGACCCGCTCGGGTGCGGCGCGCATGATTGCGCATGATCATGATGGAAAACAAGGTGACCCGCTCGGGCAAGGGAGTGCCCCGGTCGGGCTGGGGTGTGCCCTGCTGGGGCTGATGCCTTGACCGTGCTGCTTGCTTGCCCGACTCGTGCTCAAGTTGATGGACAAACTTTCCGACTAAACGCCCCACGCGGGGAAGGGTGTACCTTGAACGGGCTGAACTTATTCCTCGCCGATTCTTGTCGCATTTGTTCCGTGATGATCCTCGATGTTGGTACTTTGTCTCGTGTCCGTCGTTTAGCTCCAAAATGAACCGAATACACCTAAAAACCTATAAGAACACAAAAACACGAAAACGAGTAAAACGGATACAAAATCATACGTAAACATCGCATCTATATCGTAAACATCTCTAAAATCGTGCAAGAAATACGTATGAAAATGAGATGATCAGGAGCAACATATGGTTTATCCAAATCTGGTTCGACTCCTTCCATAATTGCGACGGTACCTTTGCCTTTTCTCATGGACATACCATAAACTTGCTCTCGTTCTTTCGAGGGCGAATGCTCGATCATATCAGTGCTACACACAGAAATAGTGTTAACGTAATCTCTCGGGTTTAATTTGGGTTTACCGGGAAGCTGTCCGGGATTCCGACAGGATGAGGCCGCTCGCTGTGCTATGGAGTTCTCTAAGCTCTTCACATGGTTGCTTAAGGATTCCATATGAGTTTTGAGCTCGTTGATCGCTGTCCCCACATCCGCATTGAATTTGGCTTGAGTTGAATGTTGCTACCTTTGCTCCTTGATAAATTTGAGCATTACCGCCTCAAGGTTTGACGAAGGGGCTTGAGGAGGTTGAGGAGCTTGCGGAACTGGCACAGCATGCTGAAATTGCTGGTTATTTTGCTGGTATGTCTGCTGTGGTTGCTGAAATCCCAAATACTTCATCGGTTCAGTCGTTCGACATGACAAGTTTGGGTGATTCTTCCAATTCGTGTTGTAGGTATTCCCGAATTGCGTTTTTTCTTGCTGTTGGCCATAACTCATGTATTCCATGTTCTCTTGCAGCGTGCATTGATAAGCCACGACTTTTGTATCTCCGTAATTCACGCATTACATGGCGTTTGTTGTATTACCCGTTGCTCTGCCCTGATTCTGCTCATATAAACCTCGAATTCTATTAGGCATACCTCTCGGTGTGGACCATGATAACACGTAATCCGTAGTAGTTTTTATGTCATTCTTAGGTCTAGTTTTAGGTAGATTTATTAGATTTCATTCATTTATCGAGATTATTCGAGGATTTCATCTACATTTCGTGTTTTGTGTAGGAAACGAAGACATGATGAGAAACACGAGAGAAATTGGCAATTTAACCCCAAAATGACAAGGTTCAGCTTGTGCAAGACCGTGGATTGAAGAGAACGTGCAAACACCGAGCAAAAGGAGCGAAAACATCATTTTAAGTCGTGCACGATCGGGCATCAGAAGTGTGCCCGATCGGGTAGTTGATGCCATGACAACCCCGTAGCCTTACACGACTCGGGTGCCAAAGGAACATGGTCGGGCATGAGTGCCCGATCGGGTGAAAATAGATGTACACGGTCGGGTATAAGGCCTGCACGAGCGGGTAGTTGCTGTGCCCGCTCGGGCCCTTGTATTTCTCAACAAATTCCCAAGATTTATTTGTCGCTGAGTTATTCCCATCTTTAGGTTTAGTTTGCATTTAGATTAGTTTGCATTCCCCTACGATTTGATTCATCACGTCTTATTCATTGGTCTAATAGCTTTAGAATCGCATCAATTCCTTGTGTTCGACCCTAGTTGCTACACGATCCGTATCCTTGCGGAAGCGTTAGTCTAGGTAATTTATTACTTGAGTCTACGCACATCAAGTTTTTGGCGCCGTTGCCGGGGAGTTGATTACGATTTTAGGGTTATTATTACTTTTGATTAAGACATAGTCCTTTCCGGAGTCTTCATTTATTTTTTCGTTTTGTTTTGTTTAGAGTCATAAAAAAAAATAAAAAAAAAAGAGAGAATTATTACCTCTCAAAGCTTAATTGAATTTTATTTTTTATTTTGCGAGGTAATATGAACAACAACAACTTTTGGAGTGCCGATATAGCTGAAACGAACTATCAATTTTCAGAACCTCGTCATATGCCATATAATTCATACCGTCCATCGAAACAATCATGGGAACAAGACGTTTGGGGAAACACCGATGGTGTGCTGAATAGTCAATATGGATTTGGGAATTTTCAGCCATGGATGCAACCCCAAATTCAGAATTATCCATCATATACACCCCCATGTCCGCAACAAGAGGCCAACTCCGATATTATGTCCATGCTTGCCCAAATCTTACAAGTGCAAAAAGATCAATCCAATGAAATTAGAGCGTTGAAAACGCAACAAGAAGAGATGCGAGCAAGTTGTAGAGACATGAATAATGAGTTTAAAGAAATGATAATGCACGTAAAGATCTTGGACAATCAAGTTGCACAACTCGCTGCAAATTCCTTTGAACCACAGGAGGTTTTAATGGAAAGTTTAGAAACGGATCTTGGTGAGCATGTCAACGAAATTTGCCTAAGGGATTATTTGACGAAGTATCGGCCCATTGCAATATTTGAAAGAGGTGAAGCATCTATCAAAGTTGCGGAATTGGATGCCAATGAGCTTAAGGAGAAGCTTGAGGAAAAGGAGGAGCCAAAATATATCAAACCGGAACCTAGACCACCTCCCTTGCCGTTCCCACAACGTCAACGCATAAAGACGGTAGATAAGCCAAATCCCTCAATGAGTGACAAAGGAGATGAACCTAATATAGGAGTGGATAAGGCTATGGGCATTGATAAGGCTATGACGAAACCCGAGATGGAAGAAGAGTTCAGCTTGGTGAACACACATGAGCAACCATGCGTTATCGATTTTGTGTTCCCCAATGGCATCTTTGAGAGTTTAGCCGTGGAAGTTTGTGACGAATTTGAGAACACGGATTCCCTAGATATGAATCTCTTAGCAGCTGGAGAAGATTCATACAAGGTACAAAATGAGCTATTTGATAATGAGAAGAAAAGGGAATCCACAGAACGAGCCTTCCACGCGACACTAGCCAAACGCGGCTCAAATCAGTACACGAACGATCCCGTAATGCCGCGAAGCTACATCCAACGTCCAGCACACAATTGGGACGTTGACAAGAAGCCCAAGGTGAAGATGAAGCCTTCACCACAAAGGAGCTCCACTAATCCGCGTGCCGCGCCCTATCGAACATATTATGCACGCGAGACTCTACGAACGCGACGACGTCGAGGACGTCCATCTAATGGGTAGCATTTGGTCAGGCTCGAGACCTTAAACAAGCGCTTATCGGGAGGCAACCCGACTTTTCCACTTTTGCATTTTTCATTTCATTTTTCTTTTGGACTATTTCTTTTTCTTTTCATATTGATGTACTTGGTGGAATCGTATTCCTTCCTCTGGATTGTGTGATTCTTTTCACAGGCTTTTCAACGTTGATATCATCCTTGAGGAGGAGACGCATACAACGTCCGGACACAAACACGGGATTGCAAGATACACAAGGTGCACACGTTCTAACCCTTATTCTTCCCGTTGTTTGGTATGCGAGTTTCTTCTAGGTTTTGAACACCGGGACGGTGTCTCATTTAAGTCTGGGGGGAGTACTCGTCGAGTATTGTCATGTGATTAGGATTGGATTATTAAGGTTAGATTTTGAGTTTTGTTTTTAGGAATATACGGATGGATACCTAGCATGAATTGTCGAGCTTTAGTCATTATTGTGCGACTTTGTCGAATCATGAACTAAAAAGTCTAGGTGTGTTTAGAAGTCTTCTTGATTTCCGATTAGTTGAAGTAATTGTGCTTGAAACCATGACTTATAGTTACATTCACCTCCTAGGTTTCAGTACCAAGTATCATATCTCCGTGTATACCGATTATTTATTGCTTGTTTGATAGATTTTTATCGTTCATTAGATTCCACACGCTTATACTCCGCTGTCAATTTTTTTCGCCTTGGATAAGTCTTGACTATTTTAGGTTTTCATTGACATGAGTACATCGAGATCGATGGTTCGGGTCTAAGTGGTGGGTTGAGGCGTTATTCTACGTCCTAAGGGTTAGATTGATGCGTGTTCTTCATGATAAAAAAAAAAAAGAGAATCAGGAAATAAGCTTTAATGGCGCATCTCTTCACTCCTCTAAGGACGCGCAACCTTATGAGTGTGCCATAGGCAGCCTGGGTCTAAGTAGAAAGCCACCCTCTTCGACTTCGACGTCCTAGGAACAAAGCGTGGATTTATAAAAAAAAAGGAGAAAAGAAGAAAGAAAAAGAATAAAAAAAAAAGGAATAAGAACGAGAATTGAGCTTAATGATATCTCAAGTTTAGAAGAGTTTGGTATGGAGATCGCTTGGACGTTGTTAGGAGTACGGATTAGACTTAGGTCATTGGTAGGATTGCATGGTTCGAGACTTTTCGGATTGATAGAAGTCTGAACTTGGTACGCTTAGGCTTGCGTTCATGTGACGCGTTGTTTTGCATGATGGCTATTCCTTTGATGTATTTGTGCTAGTATCCGATGTTGTTTAGCTTTTCTAGTACTCGACTCTAGGTTTGCTCGAGGACGAGCAAAAGGTTAAGTCTGGGGGAGTTTGATAACACGTAATCCGTAGTAGTTTTTATGTCATTCTTAGGTATAGTTTTTATTAGATTTATTAGATTTCATTCATTTATCGAGCTTATTCGAGGATTTCATCTACATTTCGTGTTTTGTGTAGGAAATGAAGATATGAGGAGAAACACGAGAGATATTGGCAATCTAACCCCGAAAATGAAGTTGTGTAACAAGGTTCGACTTGTGCAAGGCCACGGATGGAAGTGAGCACTCAAACACCGAGCGAAAGGAGCGGAATCGACATTTCAAGACATGCCCGCTCGGGTGGATAGGGAGTGCCCGGTCGGGCTAATTCATGCCAAGCAATCCCGTAAGTCTACACGACTCGGGTGCTCAATGGACATGCTCGGGCATAGGTGCCCGCTCGGGTGTATTTGCATTGCCCGCTCGGGCCAATTCATGCCAAGAAGCACCGTGAGTTTTACCCGCTCGGGCTCAATACACACATGGTCGGGCACGAGTGCCCGCTCGGGTGAAAATGGATGAACACGCTCGGGCACAAGGCTTGCACGAGCGGGTATAAGGTGTGCCCGCTCGGGTCCCTAGATCTCAACAACTTTCCTAAGTTTTGGAACGGCCAAATCAAGGGAAATTAGATCTATTTAAAGAGGATTCGAGCTAGAACAGAAGGGGGGACGATTCAGAGGCATTAGAGCACGAATTGGAGACATCACGGAGGACGGAACGAGGGATCCGAGGCATGGAGGATCTATTGAAGACATAGGGAGTCATCTCTTTCTCTTTCTATGTTGAATATAGATTTGTTTTGTGTTTCGTTTTCTGAGTTCATGTTCATATAGATCTATTGCCATAGGATAGAGAGTATTGCCAAGATGTAATGGAGTTTCGTGCTTAATGAATGGTGGAACTTAATGCTTTCATTACCTGTACGCCACTTGAATGAATGAAATCGGTATTTTATCATGTTTTTAGATTTCATGGTTGTTCTTAATGCTTTCTCTACCTGTACGCCACTTGATTGAATGATCTTAGAAGCCTAATAAACCAACGCCAGGGCATTAGACTTCGGAACTTAGCCATGATTTAGGGTTTGCCGGTTTAGAATCTACGCCAGGTCAATCGGTTAAATCTAGGGATTAGGATAGCGGTCGTAATGCGTCTATCCATGTAAGATACGCAATGGATACATTGGTATATGCATGGTAGATAGTGGACAAGTCTACGCCAGTCAGTTCCTATAGGAGAGCTTGAATTCCCTGAACTCATGATAGTACCTTAGACCAATTATCTCGTTAGAACTCCGTTACATTGTCATGCAACTCTCGATACCTATGGTGATTAGTCTTAGAGTCATTCCTACCTATCTTTAGTTTAGTTTGCATTTAGGTTAGTTTGCATTCCACCACTATTTGATTCATCACGTCTTATTCATTAGTTTAAATAACTTGTAGTCGCATCAATTCCTTGTGTTCGACCCTAGTTGCTACACGATCCGTATTCTTGCGGAAGCGTTAGTCTAGGTAATTTATTACTTGAGTCTACGCACATCAGACCACATGGTGTGGTTCATGGCAAGGTTATCGATCAGCTCGTATGCCTCCTTGACGCTCAGATTCATAAACGATCCTCTAGCAGCATTATCCAACGTCGTTCGGTGTTCATTTGAAATTCCGTTATAGAAAGTTTGGATAACATACCACTGCTCGAGACCATGGTGTGGACACATCTGTAGAAGATCCTTAAATCTGTCCCACGTTTCGAACAACGTTTCTCCATCTCTGCATCTAAACGCTGTGATTTCCCCCTCATCTGAATCATCTTGCTCGGAGGAAAGAATCGTGAGAGGAACAATGTGCAGAGCTGGTCCCAAGTCGTGATTGAACCAGTGGAAAGCGATTGCAACCATGTTTTTGCTCGTCCCCCATTTGAAAAGAGGAAGAGACGTAGTAAGATCGCATACTCCGAGACTCCGTGTATCTTGAATGTACCGGAAAGCTCTAGCAAGTCTATGAGGTGCTGATGAGGATCCTCGTGATTTCCACCCATGAATTGCTTCTAATAAAGCATGTTAATCATTGTCGACTTAATCTCAAACTGTTCCCTAGCAACAGCAGTCATCCGTATGGCTGTTTGCATGTTGTTCATATTTGGCACCACGTAATCTCTGAGGCGACGTGGTGGAGGAGCCTGTTGTTCTCGCGATTGAGGTGTGAGTTGTTGTTGTTACATATTCCCCAAATTACTTATAGGTTTTGAGGTTGTTCGTGGCCGTTCTGATTATCCATATCTTTTTTATTTGACGGCTCAGTGTTACCTTCTTCCTTGCTCTTTCTCAATTGTCTACAAGTGCGCACGATCTCGGGGTCGATTTGGAATAGACTGGAAGCACCTTGAGATCTGGTCATAAACCAACAAAGGACAAACAAACGGGATGAGGTAGAAAGAAATGAAAGAAAAGAAAAACAAAACAAGGATGACTCTAGGCTCGAATCTAAGATGTGTTGACAACAGTCCCCATCAACGACGCCAAAAACTTGATGTGTATTCAAAGTTAAACAAATAACCTAAACTACCCGCAAGTGCACGGCACATGTGTAGTACTTTAGGTCTCGATCCCACAGGGACTATGCAACACAATCTAAATTCAAACTATGAATCAAACTTGCAAAAAAATGAATATTGAGTTTTAAGATTGAAATACTAAAAACAAATAAACTACGAGTTCTTAACAGTGAGACAAACATTCTAGGAATCCAGTTTCACCACATGACTATCGAAACCAACAACCAACCTATCTAATCATGCAATCCCCATCAAGTTATCTAAGGCAGATGATCCTAATATGATATCTACCCTCTCTCAAGGCATAGACACGTGATCTAGGCAGATGATCCTAATGTGATTCATCCGTTTTAACCTCAACCGTTGCTACTCTACTTTTGTGGCCTAACTTCGGTTGCTCTAAACTTGATTATCCAGAATTAGAATTCTCCTTTCGGTCCTTCTCTTAAGTTCCGAAAACATGCATCTACGTGGCCATCGCAAACACAAGTTAATGAAGCACTCAGATAAAGAATAGATAAATGAAAACGGGAAATTGCATTCAAAGATAAATCAAAGTGGTTCCGGGATAGCAAATGGCTAATCCCTTCTCCTAGAACAAAACGACTACTCACTCATACATTCAAAAGAAAACTTAATCAAAGTAGAAAGTCTAAAGAACATAAAAACCAAATGAAACCGAAGTCTTGATTTGATATTCAACGCCCCTTGAATGTCTCCTCCACAAGAGTGTTCTTCTTCCTCGATAAAAAACATAAAAACTCACTCTCACTGAATCTCCTCCGACCCTAGCTCCTCTTCTTCCTTTTCCTTCTTCTTTTCTTTCCATTTTCCTGGTTTTTTCCTTTTGGCCATTCACTTCTTTTCCTTTTGTCACAGCAGCCACTGTTTTTGCCTTTTCATGTGTTTTCCATTCTTGATTAAGTTGGGAAACATTTCCATTCCATTCTCCAACAAAATATCTCTTATTCCTCTTCTCTAACATCGTTTTACTTTTTGTATAAGTAACCAACGAGTTCCTTTTAGTGTTTAGACAAATTTACTTATCTAGTTTTTGCCGGTGTTGGACGCGACCCGCGTGGGGCACACACTCCGGCCCATGCGGGCTGAGCCCTGTGCGGGCTGAGGTGTGGGCCGCGTGGGCTGAGGTGTGTTCGGCACGAGCTGAGGTGTGCCTCGTGATGCCCGAGCGTGCTGATGACCTCCCCGACCCGTGCTGAGTTTGCTAGAGGTCAAGCCCCACGCGGGCTGTGTTATTCCTTGCCCATTCTCGTCTCGTTTTTTCGGTGATGATGCTCGATGTTGGTACTTTGTCTCGTGTAGGAAAAGGGGTGCAACACGAGAGACAAACGCAAATAGGAAATACGAAGAAAAAGGAATATTCGAGAGTCAAATGCAACGCAAGCGGAGTATTGACAAGAAATGACATTTGTATCCTAAGAAACTCGAAAACGGTATCTCCCGTCTCTAAAAATGCATTGGATCGACCTAAATAAAGGATTTTAAGCTCAAAATTGGGGTCCAATTGCCTTCAGCATCCCGCAGCATCGTGTTCCTCGAAAATAGTAATAAAATGTAAAAAAATCATGTAATTCGGAGCTTCATACGCAAAGTTATGGTATTTCCAACCCCGTCGTACAATTTATCTTTGTAGTCGTCTAATCACGTGAAAACAAAAACAAATAGCAGAAAAGGGGTGCAACACAAGAGACAAATGAAAATAGGAAATAGGAAGCAAAAGGAATATCCGAGAAACAAACGCAACGCAAGCAGCGTATTGAGAAGAAATGACATTCGTAACCTAAGAAACTCGAAAAGGGCATCTGTCAGCTCTAAATATTCAATGTATCGACTTAAATAAAGGATATTGAGCTCGAAAACTGGGTCAGGCTGCCTTCAGCACCCCACGGCATCGTTTATCTCGAAAAGATGAATAAAATATGATAAAAATCATGTAATTCGGAGCTTTGTATGTAAAGTAATGATATTTCAAAGCCCGTCGTAAAATTCATTTTTGTAATCGTCTAATCACGTGAAAACGAAAACAAAAAGCTGAAAAGGGGTGCAACATGAGAGACAAACGCAAATAAGAAATAGGAAACTAAAGGAATATCCCAGAGACAACTGCAATGCAAGCGGCGTATTGACCAGAAATGACATTCGTACCCTAAAAACTCGTAAAGGGCATCTCCCGACTCTAAAAATCCAATGTATCCACCTAAATAATTTTTTTGGAGTTCGAAAACGGGGTCAGGCTGCCTTCAGCAACCCACAGCATCGTTTATCTCGAAAAGAGGAATAAATTTGAAAAAAAAATCATGTAATTCGAAGCTTCGTACGCAAAGTTATTGTATTTCAACGTCGGTTATACAATTCATTGTTGTATTCGTATAATAACTTGAAAACAAAAACAAAAAGGGGAAAAGGGGTGCAACACGAGAGACAAATGCACATAGGAAATACGAAGCAAAAGGAATATGCGAGAGATAACCGCAACACAAACGGCGTATTGACAAGAAATGACATTCGTATCCTAAGAAACTGGGAAAGGGCATTTCTCGGTTCTAAAAATCCAACGTATCGACCTAAAAAAGCATTTTAAGCTGGAAAACGGGATCCAGCTTCCTTCAGCCACCTGGGACATTGTTTATCTCGAAAAGAGGAATAAAATGTGATAAAAATCATGTAATTCGGAGCTCTGTACGCAAAGCTATGGTATTTCAAATCCCGTCGTACAATTCATTGTTATAGATGTCTAATCACGTCAAAACAAAAACAAACAAGGAAAAGGGGTGCAACACGAGGGACAAACGCAAATAGTAAATATGAAGCAAAAGGAATATTCAACAGACAAACGCTACGCAAGCGACGTATTGACAAGAAATGACATTCGTATCCTAAGAAACTCGAAAAGGACATCTCTTGACTCTAAAAATCCAACGTATCGACCGATATAAAGAATTTTGAGATCGAAAATGGGTCGGGCTGCCTTCAGCATCCCGTGTCTTTGTTTATATCAAAAAGAGGAATAAAATTTGAAACAATCATGTAATTCGGAGCTTTATATGCAAAATTATGGTATTTCAAACTCCGTCGTACAATTCATTGCTGTAGTCGTCTAATCACATGAAAACAAAAACAAAAACCAGAAAAGGGGTACAACACAAGAGACAAACGCAAATAGCAATTACGAAGCAAAAGTAATATCCGAGAGACAAACGCAACGCAAACGGCGTATTGACAAGAAATGACATTTGTATCCTAAGAAACTCAAAAAGGGCATCTGCCAGCTCTAAAATTTAACGTATCGACCTAAATAAAGGATTTTGAGCTCGAAAACCGGGTCGGGCTGCCTTCAGCACCCCGTGGCATCGTTTATCTCGAAAAGAGGAATAAAATATGATAAAAATCATGTATTCAGAGCTTTGTACGTAAAGTTATGGTATTTCAAAGCCCGTTGATGTGTGGATTTTCAAGCTAAATATTTCCTAGATCACTTCACCGCAAGTATACGGTTCGTGTAGTACCAGGGTCGAATTCTAGGAACTAATGCAGCCAATCCTAAGAATGTAACTAAACTAAGACGATGAGAAGTAGATGATGGCGTGGTGAGAATTATCTAAAAGAATAAACTAAATGGTAGCAACGATAGAAGGTTATGGGAGACTTGACGATGAAGAACACTACGGGTGTCGGGACACCGGGAAACGCATGGATGTAACAACTAAAGATCATAGACCTATCGAATTATCTTGATGATGGGAAATTCATGCTCTAAAGTGAGAAATGGTTCTGCCGAGCCTAGACCTCCTAACCATAAGTATGAGCAATCCTACCTTCCAGCAGCGATTAACTCGTACTATGGCAGCGTTACGAGCGCAATCCTAATTCCTAAGTCGATTAACCGACCGGTCAGATTCTCATTAATCGAGCTTAACCTATAATTCAACAGTTCCGGATTCATACTTTAACCTTCCAGCAAAATATGAATCCCTATGTTACTGGGCGGGCAGCACTCGTATAGGCGTTACGATGTTGATTATAGGACCGAATATCAAGACAAATAAAATAGATCTAAGCATTAACGCATAAATTGTACATCCGTTACAAATCCGATATCCCTAACCCATAGTTGGGAATCTACTCACTCATGGAGTTTGCTAACAAAGAAGATGACATAACCCTAAATATGATAAACCCTAGGAAACTTGATGCCTCGATCTTCCCTATTGTGTTATCGATGTGTTGATTGATGCTTCTCTCCTTCTCCCGCGTCTCCCGAGCCTTTCCTGATGATTTCCAAGCATTTCCTTGCCTTAGGCATTGCCCCCTTCCGTCTGGATCTGTTCTGTTCTTTTAATTTGCTTGTTCAAACTCTAGATCTAGGTTGTTGTGAGAAAGGCGGCCCGCTCGGGTACATGTTATACCCGATCGTGCAGAGGCGCGCCCGATCGTGTAGAGTGTTGAGCCCGATCAGGCATTGCTTCCCGATCGCGTGGTTGAACAACCCGAGTCGTGTAAACTCTCGGGGATTTTCTGGACCAGTTGACTGCCCGACCAGGTACCTTGTTGCGCCCGATTGGGTATGGTTACCCAATCATGTTGTCTTCGTGCCCGGGTGGTGCAAGTTGTTGTAATTAAACCCCGTAGGTTTTGCCCGAGTGAGTAGACCTCAGTGCCCGAGCGGGCACTCTTCAATTCATTCTTTTGCTCTTTTCCGCTCGATGGTCGGGTGTGCCATTGAGTTCTGTGGCTTGATTTTGGCTCCGAGTGAATTGTATCTTCAATTTGAGTGATTTGGTTCAGGAATTTGCCTTTTTACGCTCGTTTAGGCCTTGACCCCTTAAAACCTGAAAACCAATAAAATGGGCGTATATAACGAATAATCGTATCGGAAATGTAACTCGTGCTATCAAATCTATGCGAACATGATACAAATACCTAGCCTAAAACTGATACACTTTACGTGTTATCATACTCCCCCAGACCTGAAGCTTTGTTTGTCCTCAAACAAAAATAAAGCCAACCGTAGGAAGAATCTAATAACGATGGATACTAGCACGAAAATATTCGAAAAGTTAGTCATTCCGCAAATCAACGCGTCACATGAACAAAAGCCTAAGCGTACCGAGTATAGCCTTATATCTACCGAAAGTTTCGAGCCATGAAATCCTACCAAAAACCTAAGTCTATTTCACAACCCTAGATAGCATCCAAGCGATCTCCATACCAATTGCCCTAAGCTTTTGATAACATTAAACTCATTTTTCTCATTCTTATTCATTTTTGTTTCTTTTTTCCTTTTTTTATACTTAGATCCACGCTTGGTTCCTAGGACGTCGAAGTCGAAGAGGGATGGCTTTCTACTTAGACCCAGGCTGCCTATGGCACACTCATAAGGTCGTGTGACCTTGGCAGAGTGAAGAGGTGCGTTATTGAAGATTATTTTTTTCTTTTTTTTCGCTTTTTCATTTTTTTAGATTACGCATCACTCTAACCCTTAGGACGTAGAACAGCGCCTCTACCCACCACTTAGACCCGAACCATTGATCATCGATGTACTTATGTCAATGCTAACTCGGAATAGTCATAAACTTATCCTAGATGACAGTGGAGTATAAGCGTGTGGAATCTAAGAACTCATGAACGGTATAGATATATCAAATAAGCAAAGGCTAGACGGTATACACGGAGATATGGCTACTTGGTACTAAAATCTAAGGGGTGAATTCAACTATAGATAAAGGCTTCAAACACAACTACTCGACTAATCAGTATCCAAAAGATTTCTTAGCAAACCTAGACCATTATTCATTATTCGACAATGTCGCAAGAAATGACTAAAGCTCGAAAATTCGTACTAGGAATCCATCAATTATTCCTAATCCTAGTCCTAATCATAATCCTAATCGCAAATATGTCGCTCTAAAAAAATCGTATCACTCAAAACGAAGAGTACCCTCCCCCAGACCTGAACGGAACACAGTCCCGGTGTTCGAGATCTATGAGGGATACCCGCATGCAAAAACTCGAGAAAATATGTGAAAGAATAAGAGCGAATACACCTGGTGTGTTTAGCTTTCTCGAATTTGTGATACATCCGGATTTGTGATACTCTCTCCCAGAAGCGCTTATTTAGTTTAGCTTTCTCGAATTTGTGATACATCCGGATTTGTGATACTCTCTTGCTCTATTGCGGGTGTTATCATGAAGGACCTGTGATGTGAATCATGCAACGCAAAAGATAGAGAAAAGAGTACTAGATCAATAAGTCCCAAAAAGCGTACATAAGCACGAAAACTAAAAAAAATAAAATAAGGGAAATAGTTCCATAAAGCAAGAACATAAAAAGAAAGAAAAATGAAAAAGGAAGAAAGGTGGCCTAATCCTCTTCCTCTACACCGCGAGTGGTCGGAGGGTCTGCTGGCTCCGCGGGTGCCCTTTCCCCAGATGGGAAGTAGAAAGACTGTAGCTCGTACGGAATGTCAGGGCGATACGGAATGGCGCCAGTGTGGTAGTCCTGCGGGATCAGCACGTACGGCTCCTGATAGTGCTGCATGCTGAGCTGCTGGAATCTGCGAACGGACTCCGTGAGGTAGTATGTGTGCTGTATCGACTGCTCCTGAAACTGCTGCTGCTCCGCATACCTCGCAGCCTCAATGTCGTACCTCTGCTCTGCCATAAAAGACTGATACCTACTCTCCTCCGCAACATACCTGAGGACGTCGGAGACACCTTCCATGGAAAGGAAGTCAGAGCGAAGATGAGGGTACTCTGGTCGGGCGCGAGAGTGAATGGCGCGTCGGCTGCACTGTCGAGACATCGACGGTCCTGGTGCAGCGGGTGGAGGTGGATTTACCTCACCTAGTCCCGGGCTGATGTGTTCGATGGCTGGATCAATCCTGAATCGAGAGCCCTCCTCGTCTAAACTCGGCATTTGAATCTCGTGTAGGTCAACTTCCAAGTTTCGACCGTGCTCATCCTTGAAGCTCCAGATGACTCTATACCTCTCAATCTTTATCGCCCTTCGGTTGCGCAAGTTCTAAAGGTTCAGCCCAGGCTCCTCATTGATCTTGTCCTCTGACAAGATGCCAAGGTTGATCTCGACTCTGTATGCTATCATCGTGACAATCCCACCGCACATGATCTTCGTGTATGTGCTACATTTCTCGGTGGCGATGTCATGGAAATGCCGCATGACTAGCGACGCCAAGTCGACGTCTAGAATGTCCCACTCGTCAACAATAAAGCCTGTGCTTACCACCCGCCTAAGGTACGCCAACTCCGTGTGGTTGACACCGCCTTGTGCTCCTTTTCCTAGTATAGACGAGACTAGGAAATAATGGAAGTACCTTAGAGCAGGGTGGCGTATGTGACTGGCTTTCGATCTCATCGAGTATTCACCATAAGCAATCTAGGTCCAGAATTGCGCTTGCCGGCTCCGGTTGTGCTCGGGCATCTTCGTGAAGTTGCAATGCGGAGCGTCAAGTATAATCGCGAATTGTCGCGCGCTGAGCCGGTAGTTCTGTCCCAGCAGACGGAACTCCATGAGTGCTCTCTCCCGATCTCCAGACTCGGGGAAAATGCTGTGTAAGACGTGAAGAATTCCGCTGTGAGGTTGCGGTATGTGTACTCCTGAGTGTCCCTCAATCCCATCCATCCCAAGGTGTTGAAGATGGCGTCGATGTGCTCCTCGATGTGGAGGGCACTCATAGCTTCCGAGGAAAAGAAGTGGGATGGGAAAATCCCCGGCTGCAACTCGGTGAATCTCGACTTCTGACCGGACAAGAAGGTTGTCGTCCGGTAGTTGTATTGCTGATGGGACGTTGTTATCGGCATGTATGGCGTTAGTTCCGTGATGGCATCCGACTTTGATGGCCATCCGTGTTCTGGATTGTAGGCATCAGATCGACGTTTCTTTGAGCCCTGGAAGATCTTCGGGGCCATCTGCAAAACAAACGAAGAAGAAAAATCGAATTTTAGTCACTGTTTGCAGGATGCCCGATCGGGTAGAAGTGATAGCCCGCTCGGGCTCAATTTCATCAAATTACCCCCGTAGGCACCGCCCGACTCGGGTGGAAACACTCCCCGATCGGATCAAATTCAAACTGCCCGATCAGGTGCTAACCCTGGCCCGATCGGGTTGCATCGTGAAATCGCGACCCAACCATTCAAATTCATGGTTCAATCCTCAAATTCGCCTTAGATCCTTTCTAATCAGACCTAAATCTAGCCCGTAGCAGTCTAAAATCACTCAATATTGCATAAATATACCTGGAATTCGCGAGGAATTGAGAGATTTTTGGGTATTTAGCGAGAGGAGGGAAAAGGGTATTTCGAGTAACAGAGGGTGTCGACCGGCAACGATGGTGAATGGCGGCGACGTACAAGCAAGTCCGGCGCATGAGTTGCGACGTGAAGGGTTGCAATTTGTGGGAGCACGCTCGGGTGAAATTTCTGAAGTGAGAGTGGCCGCTCGGGTTACTAGAAATGAAAACTTACTTGTGAAGAAGATTTACGGTGCCCGCTCGGGTCCTCTGAGTCGCCCAATCGGGCGTCTTTCGTTTTGACCTACCCGCTCGGGTGGAGATGTCAGCCCGACCGGGTAGTGCTGCAAAAACAGAAAAATACGAACGAGGAAAACCTTGCAGCAAAAATTAACAAGACCACTAAAATTCCTAAATCCTAAGAAAATTGTCCAAGTCTAAAAAAAAGAGTTCAAGAATATAGAAATAAAATGAAAACAATGAAAAATGATACGGGGCTCGGGTTGCCTCCCGAGAAGCGCTTGTTTAAGGTCGCGAGCCTGACCAAAGTGTGCTACTCATCAGGTGGATGTCCTCGACGTCATCTTGTACGTAGCGTTTCGCGTGCAATATGTGCTCGATAAGGTGTGGCACGCGAAACAGTTGAATTCCTTTCACGATCGGTATTGTTCTCCCTAAGATCGGTCATGATGCTCTCTAAGTTCGGCACTAGATCGTGTTGTCCAAAACTTCTAGTCGAGATGTCCCTAAGTGCGGTTGAGTACTCCATGTAATTGGTTAGGCGTTTGTCTCTTGTTGCCATCAGCGTCTCCAGAGATGTTTTGTGAGTGAGCCTTTGGGGTGAAGGCTTCATCTTTACCTTGGGTGCTTTATCGATATCCCAATTGTGAGTTGGGCGTTTTGTACTTCTCCGGCATCTCGGGGTCATTTGTGTTCTGATTGCACCGCATTTAGCTTGGGTTGTGTGGAAGTCTCGGTCGGGGGATTCCTCCTTCTTTTCATTGTTAAGCAGCGCATTTGATACCTTGTAATTTCATTCCCCAACTGCTATGCGATTCATATCTAAGGAATCCTTATTCTGAAATTTCTCACAACCTTCCTCGGCTAAATTTTCAAAGATGCCTTCGGGGAACACGAAATCGATAGTGCATGGTTGCTCAATTGTGTCCACCAAGCTGAATTCTACTTTCACCTCGGGTTTCTTCATGTTCTCATCAATGTCCGTAGCCTTATCCACTGTCGTGTTAGATTCATCTTCTTTTTCAATCAACGATGGATTTGGCTGCTTTACCGTCTCACAATCCCTTAGGTAGACTTCGCTGACATGATCACGAGGATTTATTTCTCAACTTTCCGATGGAACCTCTTGTGGTTGCAATGCCCCTAGTGCAAGTTCTGAAGCTTGTGCATCCAATTGTCTAAATAAGCTTCCTATCTGCTCATTGGCGCTTTCTTGTTCCGATTCCACTCCCATAGACAAGTTGTTTCAATTCTCCAACAGTTCAAGGAGGTGGGTGTACGTGGCGGAACAATCGAGGGCTGCTACGGATAGGGTAGGGTATGGCTGAGGCACATATGATTGATAGCTCTGAGTTTGGGGCTCCATCCATGGCGGAAAGTTCCCAAACGATTGTTGTGCATTCACCGTACTCTCGGTGTTCCTGTACGGGAAATATGTGTGATCGCTCCATCCGTGATTGTACGTATTCCCGTACGGCTAAGTGTAGCTGTCGTAGATCTCTTCTTCATACCCCCAAGCGTTTTGTTCCCATGATTGCTCTGAGTATTGCGGATAGTATAAATCAGAGAGCATACGACGAATCTCGGAAAGTTGATATCTCAATTCCGCTATGTCGGTACCCGAAGAATTGGAGATGTCCATGTTACCTCGCAAGATAAAGGACACCGAACTCGATTAAGCTCTGTGAGGTAAAGAAATTTTTGACTCCATAAGAAAACAAAAGCAAAAATACGGAAAAAAAAACAAAAGAAGACTCCGGAAAGGACTAGATCTTAATCTAGCTAATTCCTAGTCTAGGCCGTAATTAGTCCCCGGCAACGGCGCCAAAAACTTGATGTGTGGATTTTCAAGCTAAATATTTCCTAGACCACTTCACCGCAAGTATACGGTTCGTGTAGTACCAGGGTCGAACTCTAGGGACTAATGCAGCCAATCCTAAGAATGTAACTAAACTAAGACTATGAGAAGTAGATGATGGCGTGGTGAGAAATATCTAAAAGACTAAACTAAATGGTAGCAACGATAGAAGGTTATGGGAGACTTGACGATGAAGAACACTACGGGATTCGGGAAACCGGGAATCGCATGGATGTAACAACTAAAGATCATAGACCTATCGAATTATCTTGATGACGGGAAATTCATGCTCTAATGTGAGGAATGATTCTGCCGAGCCTAGACCTCCTAACCATAAGTATGAGCAATCCTACCTTCCAGCAGCGATTAACTCGTACTATGGCAGCGTTACGAGCGCAATCCTAATTCCTAAGTCGATTAACCGACCGGTCTGATTCTCATTAATCGAGCTTAACCTACAATTCAACAGTACCGGGTTCATACTTTAACCTTCCAGGAAAATATGAATTCCTATGTTACTGAGCGGGCAACACTAGTATAGGCGTTACGATGTTGATTATAGGACCGAATATCAAGACAAATAAAATAGATCTAAGCATTAACGCATAAATTGTACATCCGTTACAAATTAGATATCCCTAACCCATAGTTGGGAATCTACTCACTCATGGTGTTTGCTAACAAAGAAGATGACATAACCCTAAACATGATAAACCCTAGGAACCTCGATGCCTCAATCTTCCCTATTGTGTTACCGATGTGTGGATTGATGATTCTCCCTTTCTCCCGCGTCTCCCGAGCCTTTCCTGATGATTTCCACGCCTTTCCTTGCCTTCGGCGTTGCCCCCTTCCGTCTGCATCTGTTCTGTTCTATTAATTTGCTCGTTCAAACTCTAGATCTAGGTTGTTGCGAGAAAGGTTGCCCGCTCGGGTACATGTTTTACCCGGTGGTGCAGAGGCGCGCCCGATCGTGTAGAGTGTTGAGCCCGATCAGGCATTGCTTCCCGATCGCGTGGTTGAACAACCCGAGTCGTGTAAACTCTCGGGGATTTTCTGGACCAATTGACCTACCAACCGAGTACGTTGTTTCGCCCAAATCGGGTATGGTTACCCGATCATGTTGTCTTCGTGCCCGGGTCGTGCAAGGTGTTGTAATTAAACCCCATCGGTTTTGCCCGAGCAGGTAGACCTCAGTGCCTGAGCGGGCACTCTTCAATTCATGCTTTTGCTCTTTTCCGCTCGATGCTCGGGTGTTCCATTGAGTTTCGTGGCTTGATTTTGGCTCTGAGTGAATTGTATCTTCAATTTGAGTGGTTTGGTTCAGGAATTTTCCTTTTTACGCTCGTTTAGGCCTTGTCGCCTTAAAACCTGAAAACCAATAAAATTGGCGTATATAAAGAATAATCGTATCGGAAATGTAACTCGTGCTATCAAATCTTTGCGAAAATGATACAAATACCTAGCCTAAAACTGATACACTTTACGTGTTATCACCCATCGTACAATTCATTGTTGTAGTCATCTAATCACGTGAAAAAAAAAACAAAAAGCGGAAAGGGGTGCATCATGAGAGACAACCCCAAATAGGAAATAGGAAGCAAAAGGATAATCTGAGAGACAAACGCAACGCATGCGGCGTATTGAAAAGAAATGACATTAGTATCCCAGGAAACTCGAAATGGGCATCTCCTAGATCTAAAAATCAACCGTATCGATGTAAAAAAAGGATTTTGAGCTCGGAAATAGGGTTCGGCTGCCTTCGGCAACCCGCAGCATCGTTTATCTCGGAAAGAGGAACAAAATATAAAAAAACATGTAATTCGGAGCTTCGTACATAAAGTTATGTTATTTCAAAGCCCATCATACAATTCATTGTTGTAGTTGTCTAATCACGTGAAAACAAAAACAAAAAGGGAAAAGGGGTGCAACATGTGAGACAACACAAATAGGAAATAGAAAGCAAAACGAATATCCGAGAGACAAATGCAATGCAAGCGACTTATTCAAAAGAAATGACATTCGTATCCTACAAATTCGAAAAGGGCATCTCCCAACTCTAAAAATTCAATGTATCCACATAAATAAAGGATTTTGAGCTTGAAAACCAGGTCGGGATGCCTTCAGCATACCGTGCCATCGGATATCTTGAAAAGAGAAATAAAATGAGAAAATAATCTTGTAATTCGGAGCTTTGTACGCAAATTTATGGTATTCCAAAACCCGTCGTACAATTTATTATCGTAGTCGACTCATCACGTGAAAACAAAAACAAAAAGCAAAGGGGGTGCAACACGAGAGACAAACGCAAATAGGAAAAAGGTAGTAAAAGGAATATTCGAGAGACAAATGCAACCCCATCGGCGTATTGGCAAGAAATGACATTCGTATCCTAAGAAACTGGAAAAGGGAATCTCTCGGCTCCAAAAATCCAACGAATCGAACTACATAAAGGGTTTTGAGCTTGAAAACTGGGTCCGGCTGCCTTCAGCATCCCGCGGCATCGTTTTTCTCGAAAAGAGGAATAAAATGTGCAAAAAATCATGTAATTCGGAGTTTCGTACGCAAAGTTATGGTATTCCAAAACCCGTCGTATAATTCATTGTTGTAATCATCTAATCACGTGAAAACAAAAACAAAATATGGAAAAGGGATGTAACACGAGAGACAAATGCAAATAAGAAATACGAACCAAAATGAATATCTAAGAGACAACCGCAATGCAAGCGGCGTATTGGCAAGAAATGGCATTCGTATCCTAAGAAACTCATAAAGGGCATATCTCGGCTCTAAAAATCCAACGTATCGACCTATATAAAGGATTTTGAGCTCGAAAACGGGGTCGGGCTTCCTTCAGCATCCCGCGTCTTCGTTTATATCAAAAAGAGGAATAAAATGTGAAAAAATCATGTATTTTGGAGCTTCATATGCACAATTATGGTATTTCAAACCCCGTCGTACAATTCATTGTTGTAGTCGTCTAATCGCATGAAAACAAAAACTAAAAGCAGAAAAGGGGTACAACACAAGAGACAAATGCAAATAGCAAATACGAAGTAAAAGGAATATCCGAGAGACAAACGCAACGCAAATGCTGTATTGACAAGAAATGACATTTGTATCCTAAGAAACTCTCTGAGCATTAAATTCAACGTATCGACCTAAATAAAGGATTTTGAGCTCGAAAACCGGGCCGGGCTGCCTTCAGCACCCCGTGGCATTGTTTATCTCAAAAATAGGAATAAAATATGATAAAAATCATGTAATTCAGAGCTTCGTACGTAAAGTTATTGTATTTCAAAGCCCGTCGTACAATTCGTTGTTGTAGTCGTCTAATCACGTGAAAAGGAAAACAAAATACGGAAAAAGGGTGCAACACGAGAGACAAATGCAAATAAGAAATATGAAGCAAAATGAATATCTGAGAGACAACCGCAACGCAAGCGGCGTATTGACAAGAAATGACATTCCTATCCTAAGAAACTCGTGAACGGCATCTCCTGGCTCTAAAAATCCAACGTAACAACCTAAATAAAGGATTTTGAGCTCGAAAACCGAGTTGGGCAGCCTTCAACACCCCGTGGCATCGTTTATCTCGAAAAGAGGAATAAAATATGATAAATATCATGTAATTTGGAGCTTCGTGCGTAAAGTTCTGGTATTTCAAATGCCGTCATACAATTTATTGTGGTAATCATCTAATCACATGAAAACGAAACAAAAAGCGGAAAAGGGGTGCAACACGAGAGACAAACCCAAATAGGAAATAGGAAGCAAAAGGAATATCCGAGAGACAAACGCAACGCTGGCGGGGTATTGACAAGAAACGACATTAGTATCCTAAGAAAGTCGAAAAGGGCATCTCGCGGCTCCAAAAATCAACTGCATCGACGTAAATAAAGGATTTTGAGCTCGGAAACGGGGTCCGGCTGCCTTCGGAAATCCGCGGCATCATTGATCTCGGAAAGAGGAATAAAATATGAAAAAAATCAGGGAATTGGGAGCTTCATACGTAAAGTTATGGTATTTCAAAGCCAATCGTACAATTCATTGTTGTAGTCCTCTAATCACGTGAAAACAAAAACAAAAAGCGGAATAGGGGTGCAACACGAGAGATAAACGTAAATAGGAAATAGAAAGCAAAAGGAATATCCGAGAGATAAATGCAAGGCAAGCGGCGTCTTCACGAGAAATTACATTCGTATCCTAAGAAACTCGAAAAGGGCATCTCCCAGCTCTAAAAATTCAACGTATCGACCGAAATAGAAGATTTTGAGCTTGAAAATCGGGTCGGGCTGCCTTCAGCATTCCATGCAAAAGTTTATCTCAAAAAAGAGGAATAAAATGTGAAAACAATCTTGTAATTCAGAGCCTCGTACACAAAGTTATGATATTTCAAAGCCCGTCGTACAATTTATTGTTGTAGTCGTCTAATCACGTGAAAAAATAAACAAAAAACGGAAAAGGGGTGCAACACGAGAGACAAACGCAAATAGGAAATAGGAATCAAAAGGAATATTCGAGAAACAAATGCATTCCCAGCGGCATATTGGCAAGAAATGACATTTGTATCCTAAGAAACTCGCAAAGGGCATCTCCCGGCTCCAAAAATCCAATGATTCGAACAAAATAAAGGGTTTTGAGCTTAAAAACGGGGTCGGGCTACCTTCAGCATCCCGCAGCATCGTTTATCTCGGACAGAGGAATAAAATGTGCAAAAAATCAATTAATTCAAAGCTTCATATGGAAAGGTATGGTATTTCAAAGCCCGTCGTACAATTCATTGTTGTAATCGTCTAATCAGGTGAAAACAAATACAAAAAGCGGAAAATGGGTGCAACACGAGAGACAAATGCAAATAAAAATAGGAAGCAAAAAAAATATCCGAGAGACAACCGCAACGCAAGCGGCGTATTGATAAGAAATGACATTCGTATCCTAAGAAACTCGTAAAGGGCATCTCTCAGCTCTAAAAATCCAACGTATCGACCTAAATAAAGGATTTTGAGCTCGAAAATGGGGTTGAGCTGCCTTCAGCATCCCGCGGCATCGTTTATCTCGAAAAGAAAAGTAGAATGTAAAAAAATCATGTAATTCGGAGCTTCGTACGAAAAGTTATGGTATTTCAAAGCCCGCCGTACAATTCGTGGTTGTAGTCGGCTAATCACCATAAAACAAAAACAAAAAGCGGAAAAAGGGTGCAACACGAGAGACAAACGCAAATAGGAAATAGGAAGCAAAAGGAATATCCGGTAGACAAATGCAACACAAGTGGCAGATTGATAAGAAATGACATTCGTATCACAAGAAACTCGGAAAGGGTATCTCTCGGCACTAAAATCATTTGTATCGACCTAAATAAAGGGTTTTGAGCTCGAAAACAGGGTCGGGCTGCCTCCTGCATCCCGTGGCATAATTTACCTCGGAAATATGAATAGAATGTGAAAAATCATGTAATCCGGAGCTTCGTACGCAAAGTTATGGACAATTCATTGTTGTAGTCGTCTAATCACATGAAAACGAAAATAAAAAGCGGAAAAGGGGCGCAACACAAGAGACAAACGCAAATAGGAAAAGAAAGGAGAATGATCTCTAGGGTGATTCCTAGGGTGATTTCCGGCGAGCTTTCCGGCGACCGTAACTAGGGTTCCGGCGAGTTTTTCGGCGGCGTTTCTAGGGTTCCGGCGAGTTTTTTCCGGCGAGTTTTCTTTCAAGCAGCAACATACTACACGATTGTGAAGAGCTAGGGTTCGGTTAGTGCAAGCAAGGTTTGGCTTCGGTTCCCTAGGGCTCCTTGGAGCTCCTTGGAGCTCTGAATCCGCCGGAATCAACTGATTCTTGGCCGAATTTTGGGTCTTGATACTGGTGAAACCGACGGTTCTGGTTCTTGGCGGACTTAGAAGCAGTTCTTGAAGGTCTCTTACTCGGGTCGACTGATTCTTGGTCATTGTTCGAGCTCGAGCTCTTGCGGCTCCAAGACTGGTTCAGGGTTCTGTTCGAGATTGTTCAAGGTGCAGGTGGAACTTCAAGGTTATTCGAGCTCCGTGAGGTGTCAGGGGGCAGGTTTCTTGCTCGAGTCGACTGGTTCTGGATTCTTGTTCGACTGGTTCTGGATTCTTGCTTTACTGGTTCTTGCTCGACGGGTCTGGATTCTTGTTCGTTTTTCGTCTGGTTCTGGAGTCTTGCTCGACTGGTTTTACTCGACTGGTTCTGCTCGACTGGTTCTGGATTGTTGTTCGTGTTTGAGTTTCTTGCGGTCTCAAGACTGGTCTAGGTTCTTGTTCGAGGTTGTTCGAGGTCGAGTTCTGGGTTGCTCGAGCGGGCTGGTTCTGGGTTGCTCGAGTTTG
>CM071870.1:12802657-12816524 GCA_036759665.1 Gynandropsis gynandra | reverse complement strand
GACTTGTCAAGAAAGAGACTCAGAGGGACGTATTTTCCTTTCATCAACACTGTGTTCCCTTAAGACTATCACATTTAATATTCGCTGATGATATTGTTATGTTTTGTCGTGGTGACGCAGGGTCAGTAGGGGTGCTAATGGAATGTCTTACACGGTTTAGTGCCATGTTTGGTCTCCAAGTAAATGAAAGGAAATCCTCCATATTTTTGGCGTCGGTATCAGATCAGGAACGAGCGGCACTGTTGGGAGCCACAGGATTCAGGGAGGGCGTTTTTCCTTTCCGCTATCTAGGCATCCAATCGGGCCCACAGGACTTAGAGGGATACACTCCAAGCCACTACTAGATAAGATAAGTTCTCACCTTACCATCTGGGCAAAGAATCTGATTACTTTTGCTGGTCGCAGGGAACTCATTGGGTCAGTGCTACAAGGAAGCGCCGGATTCTGGCTCTCCATGGTTGATGTACCTCGGGGTGTTATCCACAGCCTCACTCTATGGTGTTATCCATACCCTTACCTCTATTTGTAGAGGGTTTCTGTGGAAACACCCCCGAGTACGATGGACTGAGGTGTGGATACCAAAGAGAGAAGGAGGACTTGGACTTCTGGACCTTAGCACATGGAATAGAAGCTTCATGATCAAGCACTGGTGGCACATCACAACGCAACGAGATAGCCTATGGGTAAGGTGGGTTCACCATAGGTACTTGGCACGGACAGGCCCCTGGGAATGGAGGGTGAGTCGGCGGGATTCCCCATTGATAAAGACCATTCTACAAGCCCGAGACACGGTGCGTGAATTAGCAGGAGACGAGGCTAGAAGCATAGTTAGGATGGAGGATTGGTGTGAGATGGGACGGTTTCGGGTATCTAAGGCATATGAAGATATCCGACCTAGGCAACCGGTGGTAAATTGGGTTAAGGAGGTGTGGCCGAAACACAACACGCCGAAGCACTCCTTCATCCTATGGTTGGCATTACGAGGTAAACTCCCTACCCTTGATCGTCTTACATATTTAGATATCGCCACAACATGCAGGTTATGCAACCAGCATATGGAGAGTCATAGGCATCTGTTCTTCGAGTGCGTCTACGCTCAGCAAATATGGTACCAAGTGTGCGACCGGATGCACATCCCACGGTCCAATATGACAATCCAAGATGCTCTTACCTGGCTGAGACGGAACACCGTTCGGGATGATTGTCTAGCGCAAGCACAACTATATGCACTTGCAGCCTCGGTCTACCACCTATGGCGTGCCAGGAATGGGAGCATATTCGACAACAAGAGAGTTCCAATAGAGGTAGTAGTCCAACTGATTATGGGCCACATATCCTTGGTGCTACACGACAAGTTCCCACCAGCCATAGTGGAGACTATGCAACTTCGAAGATAGATGGGCGGTAGTACTGTATGAAGCTGGATCATGTTGACTATATTGTGTATTGTTTATCTTGTTTTTGCTTCGTCCTCTGGTTGCTTGTGTTGGCTAGTATCCGTCGCAGGGGGGCTCTTTTTCCTCCTTGACGGGTTTCTCCCTTTGGGTTTTACCGCATTGAGGTTTTAATGAGGCCCGGGGTATCATGTACCCTGCTCTCATAGCTGCGATGTAGGTCTTATATGGTTATGTAGTCGTAGCATAGAATGGGTGATCTGCGTATTATCCCGTTTATGTTCACGACACCGGATTGTATTGTAATCGTTTCTATTATCCCTTTATGGGACACATGAAATAAAATTTACTTCCAACCAAAAAAACGCAAATAGAAAATAGGAAGTGAAAGGAATATCCGAGAGACAAACGCAATGCAAGCGGCGTATTCAAAAGAAATGACATTTGTATCCTAAGAAATTCGAAAACGACATCTCCCAGCTCTAAAATTCAACGTATCGACATAAATAAAGGATATTGAGCTTGAAAACCGGGTCGGGCTGCCTTCAGCATCCCATGCAACCGTTTATCTTAAAAAGAGGAATAAAATGTGAAAATAATCTTGTAATTCGGTTCTTTGTACGCAAAGTTATGGTATTTCAAAGCCCGTCATACAATTTATTGTTGTAATCGTCTAATCACGTGAAAACAAAAACAAAAAGCGGAAAAGGGGTTCAACACGATAGACAAACGCAAATAGGAAATAGGTAGCAAAAGGAATATTCGAGAGACAAATGCAACTCCAGAGGCGTATTAGCAAGAAATAACATTCGTATCCTAAGAAACTCGAAAACGGCATCTCTCGGCTCTGAAATTCCAACGAATCGAACTAAATGAAGGGTTTTGAGCTTGAAAACGGGGTCAAGCTGCCTTCAGCATCCCGCGGCATCGTGTATCTCAAAAAGTGAAATAAAATGTGCAAAAAATCATGTAATTCGGAGCTTCGTACGCAAAGTTATGGTATTTCAAAGCCCGTCGTACAATTCATTGTTGTAATCGTTTAATCACGTGAAAACGAAAACAAAATACGGAAAAGGGGTGCAACACGAGAGACAAATGCAAATAAGAAATAGGAAGCAAAATGATTATCCGAGAGATAACCGCAACGCAAGCGGCGTATTGACAAGAAATGACATTCCTATCCTAAGAAATTCGTAAAGGGCATCTCCCAGCTCTAAAAATCCAACGTATCGACCTAAATAGAGGATTTTGAGCTCGAAATTCGAGTCGGGTTGCCTTCAGCACCTGCACCCTGCGGCATTGTTTATCTCCAAAAGAGGAATAAAATATGATAAAAATCATGTAGTTCAAAGCTTCGTACGTAAAGTTATGGTATTTCAAATTTCGTCGTACAATTCATTGTTGTAATTGTCTAATCACATGAAGACGAACAAAAAGTGGAAAAAGGGTGCAACACAAGAGACAAACCCAAATAGGAAATAGGAAGCAAAAGGAATATCTGAGAGACAAACGCAACGCTGGCGGCGTATTGACAAGAAATGACATTAGTATCCTAAGAAAGTCGAAAAGGGCATCTCTCGACTCTAAAAATCAACCGTATCGACGTAAATAAAGGATTTTGAGCTCGGAAACGGGGTCCGGCTGTCTTCGGAAACCCGCAGCATCATTTATCCCAGAAAGTGGAATAAAATATGAAAAGGTCATGTAATTCGGAGCTTCGTACGTAAAGTTATGGTATTTCAAAGCTCGTCGTACAATTCATTGTTGTAGTTGTCTAATCACGTGAAAACAAAAACAAAAAGCGGAAAAGGGGTGAAACACGAGAGACAAACGCAAATAGGAAATAGGAAGCAAAAGGAATATCCAAGAGCATATTCACGAGAAATGACATTCGTATCCTAAATAACTCGAAAAGGGCATCTCCCAGCTCTAAAAATTCAATGTATTGACCTAAATAAAGCATTTTGAGCTTGAAAATTGGGTCGGGCTGCCTACAGCATCCCGTGCAATCGCTTATCTCAAAAATAGGAATAAAATGTGAAAACAATCTTCTAATTTGGAGTTTCGTACGCAAAGTTATGGTATTTCAAAGCCCGTCGTACAATTTATTGTTGTAGTCGTCTAATCACGTGAAAAAAAAAACCGGAAAAGGGGTGCAACACGAGAGACAAAAGAAAATAGGAAATAGGAAGCAAAAGAATATTCTAGAGACAAATGCAACGCCAGCGCCATATTGGCAAGAAATGACATTTGTATCCTAAGAAACTCGAAAAGGGCATCTCCTGGCTCCAAAAATCCAACAAATCAAACTAAATAAAGGGTTTTGAGCTTGAAAATGTGGTCGGGCTTCCTTCAGCATCCCGCAGCATCGTTAATCTCAAAAAGAGGAATAAAATGTGCAAAAAATCATGTAATTCGGAGCTTCATGCGCAGTGTTATGGTATTTCAAAGCCCGTCATACAATTCATTGTTAGAATCGTCTAATCACGTGAAAACGAAAACAAAAAGCGGAAAAGGGGTGCAACACGAGAGACAAATGCAAATAAGAAATAGGAAGCAAAAAGAATATCAGAGAGACAACTGCAACACAAGCGGCGTATTGATAAGAAATGACATTCGTATCCAAAGAAACTCGTAAAGGGCATCTCTTGTTTCTAAAAATCCAACGTATCGACCTAAAAAAAGGATTTTGAGCTTGAAAACGGGGTTGAGATGCCTTCAGCATCCCTCGGCATCGTTTATTTCGAAAAGAAAAATGGAATGTTAAAAAATCATGTAATTCGGAGCTTCATACGCAAAGTTATGGTATTTCAAAGCCCGTCGTACAATTCGTTGTTGTAGTCGTCTAATCACCATAAAACAAAAACAACGCAAGCGGCGTATTGACAAGAACAAAAAGCGGAAAAGGGGTGAAACACGAGAAACAAATGCAAATAGGAAATGGACAGCAGAAGGAATATCCGAGAGACAAACGCAACGCAAGCGGCGTATTGACAAGAAATGACATTCGTATCCTAAGAAACTCGAAAAGGGCATCTCCTAGCTCTAAAAATCCATTGTATCGACCTAAATAAAGGATTTTGAGCTCGAATACCAGGTCATTCTGCCTTCAGCATCCTGCGGCATCGTTTATCACAAAAAGAGGAATAAAATGTGAAAATAATCTTGTAATTCGGATCTTCATACACAAAGTTATGGTATTTCAAAGCCCGTCGTACAATGTATTGTGGTAGTCGTCTAATCACGTGAAAACAAAAGCAATAAACGGAAAAAGGGTGCAACACGAGAGACAAATACAAAAAGGAAATAGGAAGCAAAAGGAATATACGAGAGACAAACGCAACAAAAGCGGCGTATTGACAAGAAATGACATTCATATCCTAAGAAACTCGAAAACGGCATGTCCCGACCCTAAAAATTCAACATATCGAAGTAAATAAAGGGTTTTGAGCTCAAAAACGGGGTTGGCATGCCATTAGCATCCCGTGGCATCGTTTATCTCGAAAGGAGGAATAAAATGTGAAACAAATCATGTAATTTGGAGCTTTGTACGCAAAGTTATGGCATTTCAAAGCCCAACGTACAATTCATTGTGGTAGTCGTCTAATCACGTGAAAACAAAAACAAAAAGCAGAAAAGGGGTGCAACACGAGAGACAAGCGCAAATAGGAAATACGAAGCAAAAGGATTATTTGAGAGAAAAATGCAACGTAAGCGGCGTATTGACAAGAAATGACATTCGTAGAAACTCGAAAAGGGCATCTCCCGGCACTAAAAATCCAACGAATCAAACTAAATAAAAGGTTTTGAGCTCGAAAATGGGGTCGGGCTGCCTTCCGTATCCCACGGCATCGTTTATCTCAAAAAGTGGAATAAAATGTGCAAAAAATCATGTAATTCAGAGCATCATACGCAAAATTATGGTATTTCAAAGACCATGGTACAATTAATTGTTGTAATCGTCTAATCACGTGAAAACGAAAAGAAAAAGCAGAAAATGTGTGCAACACGAGAGACAAACGCAAATTAAAAATAGGAAGCAAAAGGAATATCCGAGAGACAACCGCAACACAAGCGGCGTATTGACAAGGAATGACATTTGTATCCTAAGAAACTCGTAAAAGGCATCTCCCGGCTCTAAAAATCCAATGTATCGACCTACATAAAGGATTTTGAGCGCAAAAATGGGGTTGGGCTCCCTTCAGAAACCCGTGGCATTGCTTAGCTCGAAAAGAGGAATACAATGTGAAAAAAATCATTTAATTCGGAGCTTCGTACGCAAAGTTATGGTATTTCAAAACCAGTCGTACAATTCACTGTTGTAGTCATCTAATCACATGAAACCAAAACCAAAAAGTGGAAAACGGGTGCAACACGAAAGACAAACGCAAATTGGAAATAGGAAGCAAAAGGAATATCTGAGAGACAAACGCATTGCAACCGGCGTATTGACATTAAATGACATTCGTATCCTAAGAAACTCGAAAAGGGCATCTCCCCGCTCTAAAAATCCAACGTATCGACCTAAATAAAGGATTTTGAGCTCGAGGCTGCCTTCAGCAACCCGCAGCATTGTTTATCTCGAAAAGAGGAATAAAATGTGAAAGTAATTATGTAATCCAGAGCTTCGTATGCAAAGTTATGGAATTTCAAAGTTTGTCGTACAATTCATTGTTGTAGTCGTCTAATCACGTGAAAACGAAAACAAAAAGCGGAAAAAGGGTGCAGCACGAGCGACAAATGCAAAAAGGAAAAAGGAAGCAAAAGGAATATCCGAGAGACAAATGCAACGCTAGCGGCGTGTTGACTAGAAATGACATTTGTGTCCTAAGAATCTCAAAAAGGGCATCTCCCGGCTCTAAAATCCAATCTATCGGCCTAAATAAAGGAATTTGAGCTTGAAAATGGGGTTGGGCTGCCTTCAGCATCCCACGACATCTTTTATCTCGAAAAGAGGAAAAAAATGTGAAAAACATCATGTAGTTCAGAGCTTCATACGCAAAGTTATGGTATTTTAAAGCACGTCGTACAATTCATTGTTGTAGTCGTCTAGTCACGTGAAAACAAAAACAAAAAGCCAAAGGTGTGCAACACTAGAGACAAACGCAAATAGGAAATAGGAATCAAAAGGAATATCCGAGAGACAAACGCAACACAAGCGGCGTAATGACAAGAAAGGACACTCGTATCGTAAGAAACTGGAAAAGGGCATCTCCCAGCTCTAAAAATCCAACGTATCGACCTAAATAAAAGATTTTGAGCTCAAAAATAGGATCGGCTGCCTTCAGCATCACGCGGCATTGTTTATCTTGAATAGACGAATAAAATGTGAGAAACATCATGTAATTCGGAGCTTCGTACACAAAGTTATGGAATTTCAAAGCCCGTCATACAATTCATTGTTGTAGTCGTCTAATCACGTGAAAACAAAAGCAAAAACGGAAAAGGGGTGCAACACGAGAGACAAATGCAAAAAGGAAATAGGAAGCAAAAGGAATATATGAGAGACAAACGCAACAAAAGCGGCGTAATGACAAGAGATGACATTCGTATCCTAAGAAACTCCAAAACGGCATCTCCCGACTCTAAAATTCAACATATCGACCCTAAATAAAGGTTTTGAGCTCGAAAACGGGGTCGGGCTGCCTTTAGCATCCCGCGGCATCATTTATCTTGAAAAGAGGAGTAAAATGTGCAAAAAATCATGTAATTCAGAGCTTCATACGCAAAGTTATGGTATTTCAAAGCCCATTGTACAATTCATTGTTGTAATCGTCTAATCACATGAAAATGAAAACAAAAGGCGAAAAGGGGTGCAACACTAAAGACAAACGCAAATAAGAAATAGGAAGCAAAAGGAATATCCGAGAGACAACCGCAATGCAAGCGGCGTATTGATAAGGAATGACATTTGTATCCTAAGAAACTCGTAAAGGGTATCTCCCCGCTCTAAAAATCCAATGAATCGACCTAAATAAAGGATTTTTAGCTCGAAAACGGGGTCGGGCCTGCCTTCGGCAACCCACTACATCATTTATCTCAAATAGAGGAATAGAATGTGAAAAAAGCATGTAATTCCGCGCGGGAGATGAAGGCCCCGCGTGGGCTGTGTTAGTTCTTGCCGATACTCGTCTCGTTTTCTCCGTTATAATCCTCGATGTTAGTATTTTGTTCTGTGTACGTCCTTTGGCTTAAAAATGAACCGAATATGCATTGGAACCTGGAAGAACACGAAAACACAAACACGAGTAAAACGGATACAAAGTCATACGTAAACATCGTATATATCGTAAACATCTCTAAAATGGTGCAATAAATACGTATGAAAATAAAATGATCATCGGGCTGCCTTCAGCAACCCGTGGCATCGTTTATCTCGAAAAGAAGAATAAAATGTGAAAAACTTAATGTAATTCGAAGCTTTGTACGCAAAGTTATGATATTTCAAAGCACGTTCTAGAATTCATTGTTGTAGTCGTCTAATCACGTGAAAACAAAAAAAAATAAGCAGAAAAGGGGTGCAACATGAGAGACAAACGCAAATAGGAAATAGGAAGCAAAAGGAATATCCGAGATACAAATGCAATGCAAGCAGCGTATTGACAAGAAATGACATTTGTATCCTAAGAAACTCAAAAAGGGTATCTCCCGGCTCTAAAAACCCAACATATCGACCTAAATAAAGGATTTTGAGCTCAAAAACGAGGTCGGGCTGCCCTCAGCATCCCATGGCATCGTTTATCTCAAATAGAGGAATAAAATGTGAAAACCATCATGTAATTCGGAGCTTTGTACGCAAAGTTATGGTATTTCAAAGCCTGTTGTACAATTCATTGTTTTAGTCATCTAATCACGTGAAAACAAAAACAAAAAGCGGAAAAGGGGTGCAACACGAGAGGCAAACGCAAATAGGAAATGGGAAGCAAAAGGAATATCCGAGAGACAAGCGCAACGCAAGCGACGTATTGACAAAAAATGACATTCGTATCCTAAGAAAATCGAAAAGGGCATCTCTCGACTCCAAAAATCCAATGTATCGACCTAAATAAAGGATTTTGAGCTCGAAAACGGGGTCGGGCTGCCTTCAGCAACTAGTGGCACATTTAGCTCGAAAACATGAATAGAATGTGAAAAAATAATGCAATTCGGAGCTTCGTATGCAAAGTTATGATATTTCAAAGCACGTTGTACAATTCATTGTTGTAGTCGTCTAATCACATGAAAACAAAAACAAAAAGCGGAAAAGGGGTGCAACACGAGAGACAAACGTAAATAAGAAATAGGAAGCAAAAGGAATATCCGAGAGTCAAACGCAATGCAAGCGGTGGTATATTGACAAGAAATGACATTTGTATCCTAAGAAACTCGAAAAGGGAATCTCCTGGCTCTAAAAATCAACATATCGACCTAATTAGAGGATTTTGAACCTAGAAATGTGGTCGGTCCGCCTTCAGCAACACGCGACATTGTTTATCTCGAAAAAAGGAATAAAATGTGAAAAACATCATGTAATTTGAGCTTCATAGGCAAAGTTATGGTATTTCAAAGCCTGTCGTACAATTGATTGTTGTAGTCGTCTTACCACGTGAAAACAAAAACAAAAAGCGGAAAAGGGGTACAACACGAGAGACAAACGCAAATAGGAAATAGGAAACAAAAGGAATATCCGAGAGACAAACGCAACGCAAGCGGCATATTGACAAGAAATGACATTCGTATCCTAAGATACTTGAAAAGGGCATCTCACGTCTCTAAAAAACCAACACATCAACCTAAATAAAGGATTTTGAGCTCGAAAACAAGTTTGGGCTGCCTTCAGCAACCCATGGCTCCGTTTAGCTCGAAAAGTGGAATAAAATGTGACAAAATCATATAATTCGGAGCTTCGTACGCGAAGTTATGATATTTCAAATACCATTGTACAATTCATTGTTGTAGTCGTCTAATCACGTGAAAACAAAATGATAACACGCAATCCGTTGTAGTATTTACGTGATTCTTAGGTCTAGTTTTGAGTAGATTACTTAGATTTCACACATTTATCGAGTTTATTCCAAGACTTCATCTACATTTCGTGTTTTGCATAGGAAACAAAGACATGAGGAGAAACACGAGAGATTATGGCAATTTAACCCCGAAAACGTAGTTGAATGACAAGGTTCAACTTGTGCAAGGCCATGGATTGAAGTGAACATTCAAACACCGAGCGAAAGGAGCGGAAACAACAAATCAAGACCTGCACGCTCGGGTATGGAGAGAACCCGCTCGGGCACAAGTTGAGGAATTAAGGCAAAAGACCCCCGTAGCTTTGCACGACTCGGGCGCTCAAGGAACACGATCGGGAAGGTGTGCCCGCTCGGGTGGAAAAGGAGTGCCCGCTCGGGCGCTCGGGTGGATTTGGAGTGCCCGCTCAGGCTAATTACCATCCAAAAATAGCCGTAGGTTTGCACGACTCGGGCTAGATGAGCCACACGCTCAGGCATGGGTGCCCGCTCGGGCTGGATGAGGGCACACGGTCGGGCATAAGGCCTGCACGAGCGGGTAGAGGTTGTGCCCGCTCGGGTCCTGATTTCTCTCAACCAACTCCTAAGTTTTAGAACGGCCAAATTAATGAGAAATCAGATCTGAAAGAGGGGATTCGAACGAGATTGGAGAGGAGATCATTCAGAGACATGATGGAAGATTGAAAAAGGAAGAAAGGACGGAACAAAGGATCGGGAGCAAGGAGGATCTATTGAAGACATCGGTTTATGAATAGGGAGCAATCTCATTCTCTATCTATGTCGAATTTAGTATTCTCTTGTGTTTCTTTTGCTGTGTTCATGTCTGAGTAGATCTATTGCCATGGGTTAGAGAGTATTGCCAGTATGTAACGAAGTCTTATGCTTAATGAATGGTGGATCTTAATGCTTTCATACTTGTACGCCACTTGAAATGAATGAATTCGGTACTTGATCATTTTTCAGATTGATTGGTTGTGTTTAATGCTTTCATTCCTTTGCGTTTAATGCTTTCATTCGTGTACGCCACTCGAATGGATGATGTTAGAAGTCTAATAAATCTACGCCAGGGCATTAGACTTTGGAACCTAGCCATGATTTAGGGTTTAATCGGTTTAGAATCTACGCCAGGTCAATCGATTGAATCTAGGGATTAGGATAGCGGTCGTAATGCGTCTATGTATGTGAGATGCGCAATAGATATATTGGTATACGCATGCTAGATAGTGGAAAAGTCTACGCCAGTCAATTCCTATAGGAGACTTGAATTCCCTCAACTCGTGATAGTATCTAAGACCAATTATCTCGTTAGAACTTTGTTACATCGTTGTGCAACTCTCGATACCTATGGTCCTTAGTCATAAGTTTATCTCGTCAATTAGTTTAGCTAGTTCATTCCCAATCCTACCATTAGTCAATTTACACATATTATCCATTAGTTTAATAGCTTAAAAGTCGCATCAATTCCTTGTGTTCGACCCTAGTTACTATACGATCTGTATTCTTGCGGAAGCGTTAGTCTAGGTATTATTACTTGAGGTTAACGCACATCAAGTTTTTGGCGCTGTTGCTGGAGAATTGATTACGGCTTTAGAGTTAGGATACTTTTGAATTAAGACATAGTCCTTTCCGGAGTCTTCATTTGTTTTTTGTTTTCTTTCTTATTGAGTCAAAAAAAATAAAATAAAAAAGTTTACCTCTCAGAGCTTAATCGAATTTTGTGTTGTTTCTTTTGCGAGGTAACATGAATAACGTGAACTCTTTGGATGCCAATATAGCTTGGGTAAATAATCAACTTGCCGAACTTTGTCATATGCTGTCTAACTCATACCATCCACATTACTCGGAGCAATCATGGGAACAAGAAGTTTGGGGGTATGAAGAAGAGATCTACGAGAGTTACAGTCAGCCTTTCGGGAATACATACAATCATGGATGGAGCGATCACGCGAATTTCTCGTATAGGAACACCGATGATATGCTGAATGCACAACATCAATTGGAGAACTTTCAGCAATGGACGGAACCCCAAATCCAGAATTACCAGCCATGTGCACCTCCCCCTCCACAACAAGAGGTTAACTCTGATATTACGTCTATGTTTGCTCAAATCTTACAATTACAAAAAGATCAAACCAACGAGTATAGAGAGATGCGAGCAAGTTATAGAGACATGAAGAACGGGGTTATAGAGATGACAATGCACCTAAAGATCTTGGGCAATCAAGTTGCATAACTCGCTGCAAATTCCTCTGAACCACAAGGAGTTCCACCGGAGAGATCGGAAACAGATGCTCGTGAGTATGTCAATGAAATTCGCCTAAGGGATTGTTTGACGGTGGATCAGCCTACTTCAATGTCTGAAAGGGATGAAGCATCTATCACAGTAGCGGAATTGGATGTCAATGAGCTTAAGGAGAAGTTTGAGGAGGAAGAAGAGCGAAAGTATGTAAAACCAGATCCGAGGCCACCTCCATTGCCATTCCCACAACGTCAACGCATGAAGACGGTAGATCAGCCAAATCCTTCAATAATTGAAAAAGGAGATGAATCTAACATGGGAGCGGATAAGGCTATGGACATTGATAAGCATATGAAGAAACCCGAGATGGAAGTAGAGTTGAGCTTAATGGACACACTTGAGCCACCATGAGTTATCGATTTTGTGTTTCCCGACGGCATCTTTGAGAATTTAGCTGAGAAAGTTTGTGAGAAATTTCAGAATACGGATTCCCTAGATATGAACCTCATAGCAGCTGGATTGTACAAGGTATCAAACGAGCTGCTTGACAACAAAGAGAAGGATGAATCCCCCTACCGAGACTTCCGCACAACACGAGCTAAATGCGGTGCAAATCAGTACATAAACAATCCCGAGATGCCGCGAAGCTACACCAAACGTCCAGCACACAATTGGGACGTTGACAAGGCACCCAAATTGAAGATGAAGCCTTCACCACAAAGGCTCACACACCAAAAATTTCTGGAGACGCTGAAGGAAACAAGCGACGAATGCCTAACCGGTTTCATGGAGTATACAACCGGACTTATAGACAGCTCGACCAGAATTTTTGGACAGCACGATCTAGCCCCCAACTTAGAGAACATCATGACAAATATTAGGGAAGACATGACTGATCGTGCAAGGAACTCAATGAATCTGCGTGCCACACCCTATCGAGCACATATTGCACGCGAGACGCTACGCACACGACGACGTCGAGGACGTCCACCTAATGAGTAGTATTCGGTCAAGCTCGAGACCTTAAACAAGCGCTTATCGGGAGGCAACCCAACTTTTGCATTTTTTTTATTTCATTTTCGGACCTATTCTTTTTCTTTTCACATTGATGTACTTGGTGGATAGTATTCCTTCTTTTGGATTGTGTGATTCTTTTTCACAGGTTTTTCAGCGCCGATATCATCCTTGAGGAAGAGACGCATACAACGTCCGGACGCAAACTCGGGATTGCAAGATACACAAGGTGCACTTGTTCCAACCCTTATTTTCCCGTAGTTTGCTATGCGAGATTCTCTTAGGTCTTGAACACCGGGACGGTGTTTCATTCAAGTCTGGGGGGAGTACTCGTCGAGTATCATTCCCACAGAGACTACGCAACACTACCTAAACCCGAACTACGAATCAAACTTGCTAACGAAAGAAGGTGAATAAGGAATGAAATACTGAAAGTAACTAAACTACTTGGGTTCTAACGATAAGACAAGCGTCCTAGGAAACCGGTTTCACCACAAGACTACCGAAACCAACGATCAACCTATCTATCATGCAATCCCGATTAACGCTATCTAAGGCGGACGATCCTAACATGATATCTACCCTCTCTCAAGGCATAGACACGTGATCTAAACAATCTGCCCCCTACTTTCGTGGCTGACACCTTGAACTAAACCCATAGACTCTGTGATTCACTCGTTCACCCTCAACCGTTGCTACCCTACTTTCGTGGTCTAACCTCGGTTGTTCTAAACCTGACTTTCTAGGACTAGAATTCTCCTTTCGGTCCTTCTCCTAACCCCTAACACATGCATCTACGTGGCCAGCGCAAACACAAGTAAATTGAAGTATTCAGATAAAGAATAGATATACTAAAACGGGAAGATGCATTCAAAATAGATCAAAAGCGGTCTCGGGTTAGCCAAGGGCTAATCCCTTCTCCTAGAACAAACAAACTACTCGCTCATGCGTCTGTAAAGAAACATAAACATAGTAGAAAGTCTAAGAAACATAAAATCCAAACAAAACCGAAGTGGTGGTGCTTGATCTCCAATGCTCCTCGCTTATCTCCTCGCAAGAATCTGCTCTATCTTTCGCTGAATTGTTCTCCTCTGTAAGCTTGCTGTAATGACGTCTTTTTGCCTCCTTTTAAGCCTCTTAATTCGGTCCCATTGTTGCCTAAATTGCCCCACGAGTTCCCTTATGTTTTAAGTTAATTTAACTTAAGTTTTGAGCAG
>CM071870.1:12776548-12795530 GCA_036759665.1 Gynandropsis gynandra | reverse complement strand
ATTCTCCTTTGTTTCTTTTGCTGTGTTCATGTCTGAGTAGATCTATTGCCATGGGTTAGAGAGTATTGCCAGTATGTAACGAAGTCTTGTGCTTAATGAATGGTGGATCTTAATGCTTTCATACTTGTACGCCACTTGAATGAATGAATTTGGTACTTGATCGTTTTTCAGATTGATTGGTTGTGTTTAATGCTTTCATTCTTGTATGCCACTCGAATGGATGATATTTGAAGTCTAATAAATCTACGCCAGGGAAATTAGACTTTGGAACCTAGCCATGATTTAGGGTTTAATCGGTTTAGAATCTACGCCAGGTCAATCGATTGAATTTAGGGATTAGGATAGCGGTCGTAATGCGTCTATGTATGTGAGATGCGCAATAGATATATTGGTATACGCATGCTAGATAGTGGACAAGTCTACGCCAGTCAGTTCCTATAGGAGAGCTTGAATTCCCTGAACTCGTGATAGTATCTACGACCAATTATCTCGTTAGAACTTCGTTACATCGTTGTGCAACTCTCGATACCTATGGTGCTTAGACATAAGTTTATCTCGTCAATTAGTTTACCTAGTTCATTCCCAATCCTACCATTAGTCAATTTACACATCTTATCCATTAGTTTAATAGCTTAAAAGTCGCATCAATTCCTTGTGTTCGACCCTAGTTACTATACGATCCGTATTCTTGCGGAAGCGTTAGTCTAGGTATTATTACTTGAGTTTAACGCACATCACAAAAACAAAAACCGAAAAAGGGGTGCAACACGAGAGACAAAGGCAAACAGGAAATAGGAAGCAAAAGGAATATTCGAGAGACAAACGCAACGCAAGCGGCGTATTGAAAACAAATGACATTCAACTCTAAGAAACTCGGAAAGGGCATCTCCCGGCGCTAAATATCCATCGTATCGACCTAAATAACAAATTTTGAGCTCGAAACTGGGGTCGGGCTGCCTTCAGCATCACGCGGAATCCTTTATCTCAAAAAGAGGAATAAAATGTGAAAAACTTAATGTAATTCAAAGCTTCGTACGCAAAGTTATGATATTTCAAAGCACGTCCTACAATTCATTATTGTAGTCGTCTAATCACGTGAAAAAAAAAAGCAGAAAAGGGGTGCAACACGAGAGACAGACGCAAATAGGAAATAGGAAGCAAATGGAATATCCGAAAGACAAATGCAATGCAAGCTGTATATTGACAAGAAATGACATTTGTATCCTAAGAAACTCGAAAAGGGCATCTCCCAGCTCTTAAAATCCAACGTATCGACCTAAATAAAGGATTTTGAGCTCAAAAACGAGGTCGGGCTGCCTTCAGCATCTCACGTCATCGTTTTTCTCGAATAGAGGAATAAAATGTGAAAACCATCATGTAATTCGGAGCTTTGTACGCAAAGTTATGGTATTTCAAAGCCCGCCGTACAATGCATTGTTTGAGTCATCTAATCAAGTGAAAACAAAAACAAAAAGCAGAAAAGGGGTGCAACACGAGAGGCAAATGCAAACCGGAAATGGAAAGCAAAAGGAATTTCCGAGAGACAAGCGCAATGCAAGCGGCGTATGGACAAGAAATGACATTTGTATCCTAAGAAACTCAAAAAGGGAATCTCCCGAGTCTAAAAATCCAATGTATCGACCTAAATAAAGGAATTTGAGCTTGAATATGTGGCATTGTTTATCTCGAAAGGAGGAATAAAATGTAAAAAACATCATGTAAGTCAAAGCTTCGTACGCAAAGTTATAGAATTTCAAAATCCGTCGTACAATTCATTGTTGTAGTCGTCTAATCACGTGAAAACAAAAACAAAAAGCGGAAAAAGGGGTGCAACACAAGAGACAAACGCAAAAAGAAAAAAGGAAGCAAAATGAATATCCGAGAGACAAACGCAACGCAATTGGCGTATTTACAAGAAATGACATTTGTATCCTAAGAAACTCGAAAAGTGCATCTTCCGTCTCTAAAAATCCAACATATCGACCTGAATAAAGGATTTTGAGTTCGAAAACAGGATCGGGCTGCCTTCAGCAATCCATGGCATCATTTAGCTCAAAAAGAGTAATAGAATGTAAAAAACAATCATGTAATTCAGAGCTTCGTACGCAAAGTTATGATATTTCAAACCCCGATGTACAATTCATTGTTGTAGTCGTCTAATTATGTGAAAACAAAAACAAAAAGCGGAAAAGGGGTGCAACCAAGAGACTAATGTAAATAAGAATTAGGAAGCAAAAGGAATATCCGAGAGACAAACACAATGCACACGACGTATTGACAAGAAATGACATTCGTATCCTAAGAAACTCGAAAAGAGCATTTCCCGGCTCTAAAAATCCAATGTATCGACCTAAATAAAGGATTTTGAGATCGAAAACGGGGTCGAGCTGCCTTCAGCAGCCCACAGCATCGTTTTTCTCAAAAAGAGGAATTAAATGTGAAAAACTCATGTAATTCAGAGCTACTTACGCAAAGTTATGGTATTTTAAAGCCCGTCGTACAATTCATTGTTGTAGTTGCCTAATCACGTGAAAACAATAACAAAAAGCGGAAAAGGGGTGCAACACGAGAGACAAACGCAAATAGGAAATAGGAAGCAAAAGGAATATCCGAGAGACAAACGCAACGCAAGCGGCATATTGACTAGAAATAAAATTTGTATCCTAAGAAACTCTATCCCGGCTCTAAAAATCCAACTTATCGACCTAAATAAAGGATTTTGAGCTCAAAAACGAGGTCACGCTGCCTTGAACAACTAGTGGCATCATTTAGCTCGAAAACATGAATAAAATGTGAAAAAAATAATGTAATTCGGAGCTTCGTATGCAAAGTTATGATATTTCAAAGCACGTTGTACAATTCATTGTTGTAGTCATCTAATCATGTGAATAAAAAAACAAAAAGCGGAAAAGGGATGCAACATGAGAGACAAAGGTAAATAAGAAATAGGAAGCAAAACGAATATCCGGGAGAAAAACGCAACGCAAGCGGCGTATTGACAAGAAATGACATTCGTATCCTAAGAAATTTGAAAATGGCATCTCCCGGCTCTAAAAATCCAACATATCGACCTAATTAGAGGATTTTGAGCTAAAATCAAAGCAATTTAATTATGGAAGTGAACGCAAGGACAGAAAAATTCAAGAAAAAGATGGAGGGCATTGAATATCATCTTAGACATTTGGAGATGCAATTCGAGCAATTAGCGCAAGAAGCAGCGGAAGAGGCCCTTGTCGAGCTCAAGGAGTAAACCGAGGAGGAAAAGGAGAAGTACATAGAACCAGCCCCGAGGCCACCTCCTTTGCCGTTTCCACAAAATCAGCGCAAGACAATGGTGGATCAGCCCATTACTTTGACATTTGAAAAAGGTGAAGCTTCCATCAGAGCATCTAGAGAAGGATTCTGTAAGGACCCAAACGAGCTGATGGACGAAGCTGATAACAACCCCACCGAGCTGTACACTAAGCACGATAGAGGTCCCTCGTTTGAGAGCAGCACAATCGGGCTTATGGGGAGCACAACCGCATGGATTGAATTTCCAAAAAGTCCGACGAATCTGAGTTTTATGCCTAATGGAGTATTCCTTATCAACAAGATTTCGGATTCTCCTCCATCCGAGCAGCATTTTAAACCCGATTGGAGGATTGAGGAAGCATCAGTATGTGCCATAGGATTTGGGACCCCAACGGGAAGGAGACTGCACAAGTGACCTCGTGCAAGAGAACAACGAGGACGCCCACCTCGATATAATGAGTAGAGCTTGGTCAGGCTCGAGACCTTAAACAAGCGCGTATCGAGAGGCAACCCGACTTTCGCATTTTCTTTTCATTTGACGGACCAATTCTTATTCTTTCCACATTGATGTACTCGGTGGGTTAGTATTCCTTATTTTGGATTGTCTGATTCTTTTCACAGGTTTTTCGACGTCGACATCATCCCTTAAGAAGGAGACGCGTACAAGGTCCATCCACATCACCAATTCGGGATAGCAAGAGACACAAGGTGCACACGTTTTATCCTTATTGTCCCGTGTTTTGGTGTGCGAGATTTTCTCTTAGGTCTTGAACACCGGGACGGTGTTTCATTCAAGTCTTGGGGAGTACTCGTCGAGTATCATGCATGTGATTAGGATTAGATGATTAGGATTTGACGTTGATTCTTTTTAGGAATAAATGGATGGATACCTAGTATGAAATTTCGAGCTTTAGTCATTATTTTGCGACTTTGTCGAATCGTGAACAATAGTCTAGGTTTGCTAAGAAGTCTTTTGGATACTGATTAGTCGAGTAGTTGTGCTTGAAACCATGATCTATAGTTGCATTCACCTCCTAGGCTTCAGTACCAAGTATCCATATCTCTGTGTATACCATTTATATTTGTTTGATATATTTTACCGTTCATTATTTATTAGATTCCACACGCTTATACTCCGCTGTCACCTTGGATAAGTTTCTAACTATTTCAGGTTTACATTGACATGAGTACATTGAGATCGATGGTTCGGGTCTAAGTGGTGGGTTGAGGCGCTATTCTACGTCCTAAGGGTTAGAGTTGATGCGTAATATTTGGTAAAAAAAATGTTCTTCAATGACGCACCTCTTCACTCTGCTAAGGTTACAAGACCTTATGACTGTGCCATAGGCAGCCTGGGTCTAAGTAGAAAGCCATCCCTCTTCGACTTTGACGTCCTAGAAACCAAGCGCGGATCTATATATAAAAAATAAAAGAGAATAAGAACGAGAATAAGAGTCTAATGATATCTCAAGCTTAGGGGAATTGGTATGGAGATCGCTTGGACATTGTCTAGGGGTATGAAATAGACTTAGGTTATTGATAGGATTGCATACCTCGTGACTTTCGGTTCATAGAAGTCTGAACTAGGTACGCTTAGGCTTACGTTCATGTGAAACGTTGTTTTGCATGATCACTACTCCTTCGAAGTTTTCGTGCTAGTGTCCATTGTTGTTTAGCTCCTCTTGTACTCGACTCTAGGTTTTGCTTGAGGACGAGCAAAGGGTAAGTCTGGGGGAGTTTGATAACACGTAGTGTGTGTTAGTTTTAGGCTAGGAATTTATATCATTTTCTCATAGTTTGTATAGCACGAGTTACGAATCCGACACGAACGTTCTTTATATACTCCCTTTATTGTTGATTTTCAGGTTTTAAGGCGACAAGGCCTATTCGAACTTTAGAATGTCGATTCTTGGATTCAACCGCGTATAATAAGAGCTACAAGCCATTCGGAGCAACTTCAGGCCACGGAATCAAATGGAACACCCAAGCATCGAGCGAAAGGAACGAAAACAAGAAGATAATTAAGCCCGCTCGGGCTTGGAAGAGGCCCCGCACGGGCTACAACTCCAGCAAAGTTTGCATGACTCGGGGAGGCTTGGAGCACGCCCAGATTTGGCTGAAGAACCCTTGCCCGCACGGGGTGTCTAAGGTACCCGCTCGGGCTGCATGATCATCTCGTTTTCATACGTATTTCTTGCACGATTTAGGAGACGTTTTTGATACATATGTGATGTTTTACGTATGATTCCGTATCCGTTTTACTTGCTTTCGTGCTTTTCATGTTCTTACAGGTTTTTACGCGTATTTGGACTATTTTGGAGCTAAAGGAACATGCACGGAGCTAAGGAGCAACTTGGGGGATCATCACGGGACAAACGGGACGAGATTGAGCATGGAAAAGCCTCACCCGGTCGGGCACAACCCTTGCACGAACGGGCAAAACCTACGGCCAATTGTGCGGACCATTTAGCACGACTCGGGCAAGCATGCCCGACCATTTTGCCCTGTGCCCGAGCAGGGCACACATGCCATGCCCGATCGGGCACCATTCCAGCACCACAGGACACGCGGGTTCCCCTAGCCGCACCCGAGCGGGTACACTCACTACCCGAGCGGGTCGCGACCCGTAACTGCTCAAAACTTAAGTAAACTGAACTTAAAACATAAGGGAACTCGTGGGAAATTTTAGGCAACAATTGGACACCTATTATACTTGGTAGGCCTTTCTTAGCTACTGCAGGTGCGATGATAGATGTACAACAAGGGAAACTTTCCCTATGTGTCGGAGACGAAACGATTGAATTCAACTTGTCCAAAACCATGAACGGACCCTCTATGAAGGAGTCTTGCTTTCGAATCGACTTGCTGGACGAGCTAACGAACGACACGTTTGATCAAGTAAGTATCTCCGATCCACTCATTAGATGTTTAACTCAAATTTGCGAAGATGCAGGTCTTACCGACGAAGAAGCTGAGGCGTACGCAGAATTCATGAGTGCTGTTCAAACACTAAGCAACGTTCCACATGAGAAGATAACTCACGAAGTACAAACTGACTTCGCAGTAGAGAAGGCACCCAAACTCGAGTTGAAGCCGCTGCCCTCTTCTCTTCGGTATGAGTATCTCGGACTTAATGATACATATCCCGTTATTGTCAATGCTGACTTGAGTGTAGATGAGACGCAAAGGCTGCTTGAATGTTTGAGAAAGCATAGGAAAGTGATCGGATATACCATCGAGGACATCAAGGGTCTAAGCCCTTCGTTATGCATGCATCGGATTCTCATGGAGGACGGGCATAAACCGTCAATTGAAGCGCAAAGGCGGCTGAACCCCAACTTAAAAGAGGTAGTGAAAAAGGAGATTCTTAAACTTTTGGATGCAGGTATCATATATCCTATCTCGGACAGCGAATGGGTGAGCCCCGTGCATGTCGTGCCCAAGAAAGGAGGGATGACGGTAGTGCGCAACGATAACAACGAGCTGATTCCAACAAGGACCGTCACGGGATGGAGGATGTGCATAGACTACCGCAAGCTCAACAAGGCAACAAGGAAAGATCACTTCCCTCTTCCATTCATCGATCAAATGTTAGAACGGTTAGCGAATCATGCCTACTTTTGTTATTTGGATGGATATTCTGGTTTCTTTCAGATTCCCATTCACCCTCAAGACCAAGAGAAGACAACTTTCACGTGTCCTTATGGGACATTCGCCTACCGACGTATGCCTTTTGGCCTCTGCAACGCTCCGGCTACTTTCCAGCGTTGTATGATGGCAATCTTTTCGGATTTGATCGAACATATCATGGAAGTATTTATGGATGATTTCTCGGTTTATGGTTCTACATTCGATGATTGTCTTGTTAACCTTTCTAGAGTGTTACAGCGATGTGAGGAAGCGAACCTTGTTCTAAATTGGGAAAAGTGTCATTTCATGGTGAAGGAAGGTATCGTGCTCGGACACATGATCTCCTCACGGGGCATAGAAGTCGACAAAGCCAAGATTGAGGTAATCGAGAAACTTCCTCCACCTATTTCGGTTAAACAAATTCGTAGCTTCCTAGGGCATGCAGGTTTTTATCGGAGGTTCATCAAAGACTTCTCAAAGATCACAAAACCATTGACGGAGCTGCTGGCCAAAGACGCCACATTTGAATTCTCTCGAGAGTGCCACGACGCCTTCAACACCATCAAGAAAGCACTGGTTTCGGCACCCATCATTCAGCCACCTGATTGGAGCCTTCCATTCGAGATTATGTGTGACGCTAGCGACTACGCTGTAGGCGCTGTCCTAGGGCAGCGAAGGGACAAGGTCTCTCATGTCATCTCCTACGCTAGCAAGACATTGGATGACGCCCAAATCAACTATGCCACAACCGAGAAGGAGCTCCTTGCCGTCGTCTTCGCCTTTGACAAGTTCAAATCCTATCTCGTCGGGTCAAAGGTAATCGTTTATACTGACCATGCAGCACTTAAGTATCTTCTAGGGAAGAAGGACGCGAAACCACGCCTCATCCGATGGATCCTTCTTCTACAAGAGTTCGATCTCGAAATCAAAGATAGGAAGGGGTCGGAGAATGTCGTTGCAGATCACCTCTCTCGCATTGTTGTAGAGGATGCGAGACCTATCAATGACTCCTTGAAAGACGACAGCATATGCGTAATAGATTCGGGTAAACCCGCTCCTTGGTATGCTGATTTTGCTAATTTTCTTGTGAGCGGTACGCTACGCCCTGATCTTTCTTTTCATGCACGCAGGAAGTTCTTTTCGGATGTCAAACACTACTATTGGGACGACCCAATTCTGTACAAGAGATGTGGGGACGGAGTCATTAGGAGATGCGTCCCCGAGGAAGAGGTAGAGAGCATCCTATTCCATTGATCGGATTATGGAGGCCACTTCAGCAAGTCCAAGACCGCTTCAAAGGTGCTTCAAGCAGGTTTTTATTGGCCAAACCTCTTCAAGGACACCCATAGGTACGTTTCCTCTTGTGATAGATGTCAAAGAACGGGAAATATAGGTAGGAGGAACGAGATGCCACAGAATTACATCCTCGAGGTAGAATTGTTCGATGTTTGGGGTGTAGATTTCATGGGACCTTTCCCATCATCATGTGGCAACCAATACATATTGGTAGGTGTAGATTATGTGTCTAAGTGGGTAGAAGCCATAGCAACGCCAACTAATGATGCTAGGGTAGTAATGAAATTCTTTAAGAAGATCATATTCCCTCGTTTTGGAGTTCCTAGGTTAGTCATTAGTGACGGAGGTTCACACTTCATTGCACGACAATTTGAGTCCCTCCTTAAGCATTATGGCGTGAGACATAGGATAGCTACACCATACCACCCACAAACCTGCGGATAGGTAGAGGTTTCGAATAGGGAAATTAAGAGCATACTAGAAAAAACCGTGTCTAGGTCCCGTCGAGATTGGTCGATGAAGTTAGATGATGCATTATGGGCCTATAGGACAGCGTTCAAAACTCCAATTGGTATGACTCCTTTTCAGCTTGTTTATGGAAAATCTTGCCATTTACCTGTCGAGCTAGAGCACCGCGCCTATTGGGCGACAAAGCTCCTTAACTTTGATCTTAAGAGCGCAGGTGAGAAACGACTTTTGCAGATTAACGAGCTTGACGAGCTCCGTCTTGACGCCTACGAGAACGCTAAGATCTACAAGGAGCGTGCCAAGAGATGGCACGACAAGAAGATCCTACCTCATGATTTTCAGCAAGGTGACTTGGTTCTACTTTTTAATTCTCGTCTTAAGCTTTTTCCGGGAAAACTACGGTCGCGTTGGTCTGGTCCTTTTCAGGTACGAGAAGTATTCCCGCATGGAGCAGTAGAACTTTGGAGCGAGACGAGTGGCGCATTCAACGCCAATGGACAGTGGCTTAAGCTCTACCAAGCCGCTCAACCGATCGAAAGTGGAAACTCCATTTCCCTTTCCGATCCACCCGTCGCGCACGCATGAGGAATGGAGACGTCAAAGCTTAATGACGTTAAATAAGCGCTTTCTGGGAGGTAACCCAGCTGTTTGCTTTTAATTTTCTTAGTATTTAGGTTAAAGACTCGGTTATTTATTTTTCAAAAAAAAAAATAAACAATACCACAAACGTGCTTCACTTCCTTCCTCCTCCATCGGAGCTTCACGTCGAGGACGCCGTTCAATTCAAGTCTGGGGGAGCAGCTCACGTTTTTCAGGTGATTTCGTTTCATTTTCCTTTGATTTTTAGTTTTTAGGTTATTTTTGCGATTTTTAGTTCGTTTTTGTTTTCATTGAGTCAGAGTCGTCCCAAGGCACTTGTCCGGTGCCACGTTTTGAGATGAACCCTGAACTTAGGAATGCTTAAGAGGTTGACCTTTTCCGTTAGACTTTGCATGATTGAGCTAGGTTTTCCTATGCGTTAGAGCTTATTAGTCGGCTGAAAAACAATAGGTCGTAGTTCTTGGGAATCCTAGTGTTGCTTGTGGGGAGGTTTAGACGAGGTTGCTAGGCTAGTTTATCGTTTATTCTTTCTACCCAGATGAATATACTTCGTGTAGACGATGCTTTACTTCTGTTCTATTGAGGATTATTGGATCATATAAAATCGAGCTTGTTTTGCAGATTGAAAAGCACACACTAACACTCCGCTGTCGATAGAAATAGTGCCTAATAAGCATGATCAAAAATCGATATGAGTGCATCGACCTTGTTACTCCTTCGGTGGCTCGGGTCTAAGTGGTGGGTTGGCGATCATCTTTCTACGTCCTAAGGGCAAGGCATAAAAAGCCGCCTACTCCGCTGCACTCTCACACGAGATGCATGAGTATACCGTCATCGGTAGTCTGGGTCTAAGTAGAGGCTGGATCCCTTCAAATCCGACGTCCTAGAAGCCTAGTGTGTATGCAAAGAAAAAGAAGAAAAGAAAAGAAAAAAATGGAAAAGAAAAAAATAAAAGAAAACAAAAGAAAGAAAATTCATAAAAAGAATAACAAAAAGAAGAAAAAGAAAAAGAAAAGAAAAAGAAAGAAAGAAGCTCGGAAAGAAAGAAACAAGTATCCTCGGTTGACCTAGGTTTAGCATAGTCTGAAGTCTTTTCTGGTGGAGGGAGTTACGGTAGTGTGTCTAGTCTCCTTTGATTTACTTTCTTATGGGTAACCGTGGTGGACCTAGGATTAAGGCTGAAAACTCGATTAGGCCGAATTTGCTCTCGATTTGCTAGTTGATCGGTTAGGTTCGCTTTAGCGGTATTTCTAGGAGAAGGGGAATTCTCGTATTTTTCACACCCCATGTATTCCACGTTTACGTTTGCTTAGGGACAAGCAAACATTCAAGTCTGGGGGATTTTGATCATCTCGTTTTCATACGTATTTCTTGCACGATTTAGGAGACGTTTTTGATACATATGTGATGTTTTACGTATGATTCTGTATCCGTTTTACTTGCTTTCGTGCTTTTCATGTTCTTACAGGTTTTTACGCGTATTTGGACTATTTTGGAGCTAAAGGAACATGCACGGAGCTAAGGAGCAACTTTGGGGATCATCACGGGACAAACGGGACGAGATTGAGCATGGAAAAGCCTCACCCGGTCGGGCACAACCCTTGCACGATCGGGCAAAACCTACGGCCAATTGTGTGGACCATTTAGCACGACTCGGGCAAGCATTTAGGACCATTTTGCCTTGTGCCCGAGCGGGCACACATGCCATGCCCGATCGGGCACCATTCCAGCACCACAGGACGCGCACGAACTGCCCTAGCCGCACCCGAGCGGGTACACTCACTACCCGAGCGGGTAGCGGCCCGAAACTGCTCAAAACTTAAGTAAACTTAACTTAAAACATAAGGGAACTCGTGGGGCAATTAGGGCAACAATTGGACCGACTTAGGAGGCTTAAAAGGAGGCAAAAAGACGCCGTTACAGCAAGCATACAGAGGAGAAGAATTCAGCAAAGTTAGAGCAGATTCTTGCGAGGAGATAAGCGAGGAGCATTGGAGATCAAGCACCGCCACTTCGGTTTTGTTTGGTTTTTATGTTCCTTAGACTTTCTACTATGTTTATGTTTCTTTACAGACGCATGAGCGAGTAGTTTGTTTGTTCTAGGAGAAGGGATTAGCCCTTGGCTATCCCGAGACCGCTTTTGATCTATTTTGAATGCATCTTCCCGTTTTAGTTCATCTATTCTTTATCTGAGTTCTTGAATTTACTTGTGTTTGCGATGGCCACGTAGATGCATGTGTTAGGGGTTAGGAGAAGGACCGAAAGGAGAATTCTAGACTTGGAAGGTCAGGTTTAGAACAACCGAGGTTAGGCCACGAAAGTAGGGTAGCAACGGTTGAGGGTGAACGGGCGAATCACAGAGTTTATGGGTTTAGTTCATGGTGTCAGCCACGAAAGTAGGGGGCAGCTTGTCTAGATCACGTGTCTATGCCTTGAGAGAGGGTAGATATCATGTTAGGATCATCCGCCTTAGATAGCTTTTAACTGGGATTGCATGATAGATAGGTTGATCGTGTGTTTCGGTAGTCTTGTGGTGAAACCGGTTTCCTAGGACGCTTGTCTTATCGTTAGAACCCAAGTAGTTTAGTTTACTTTCAGTATTTTATTCTTCATCACCACTCTTTCGTTAGCAAGTTTGATTCGTAGTTCGGGTTTAGGTAGCGTTGCGTAGTCTCTGTGGGATCGACACCTAAAATACTACACACGTGCCGTGCACTTGCGGGTAGATTAGGTTATATTTAACTCTGATACGCATCACTGCACATGACCAGCAAGAAGAGACCTGGTCGGGCTGGTGAAGAGCCCACTCGGGCTGGAGATCACTCACCCCGCACGGGTAGAGCTTGTGCCCATGAGGGGCCCCCCTTTTTTCTCAACAACTTTGGTTTTTGAATTCAAAATTGAATTAGAAAGAGAGGGGGCGATCTAGGGAAGCAAGGAGGACGTACAGGCTAGGAGAGGGACTGAAAAATACAAGGAGAAACTCGGGGAAGCTGGAGAAGAAGAGAAACAACAATCCGGACTTCGGTATCAAGATAGGGAAGATCGAGGAATCGTATTTCTTACTCTTTATCATGTCTAGGGTTTATTTCTCTTGTTTTACAGTAGATTCCATGAGTGACTAAGCCTCTAGCTATGGGTTAGGATTGCCGGATTTGTAATGGATGCTTGAATTTATTCGTTAATGCTTAGACTTATCGAAGTATTCTTGAAATTCGGTTTTGCAATCAACATCGTAAACGCTTTATACTAGTGATGCCCGCTCAGTAACCTAGGAATTTTTGTTTAGCTGGAAGGTTAAATTATGAATCCGGAACAGTTGATTGTAGATTAAGTTTGATTAATGAGAATCTGACCGGTCGGTTAATCGACTTAGGAATTAGGATTATGCGCTTAACGCTACCGTAATCACGAGTTAATCGCTGCTGGAAGGTAGGATTGCACGTAATTATGGTTAGGAGGTCTAAGTTAGGCAGAATCATTCCTTATTTCAGAGCATGAATTCCCCGTTGTCAAGATAGTTCGATAGGTTTATGATCTTTTGTTTGTTACGTCCTTGCAAATCCCGATAACCCGAAATCCATAGTGTTCTTAATTATCAAGCCTTCCACGTTTCCTCGATCGCTGTCATCATACATGCAAATCCCGGTAACCCAAAACCCATAGTGTTCTTAATTATCAAGTTTTTCACGTCACCTCATCGCTGTCATCATTCCATTTAGTGTCTTAGAAGTTCATCTCACACCGCCATCTATTCAATCCGTCTTAGTTTAGTCGTATTCTTAGCTTAGGTTGCATTAGTCCCCAGAGTTCGACCCTTGTATTACATCGATTCGTATACTTGCGGTAAGTGGATATTAGGCATTTGTATAGCTTGATATTTCCCACATCACCGAGCTAACCAAAAGGCAGACGCAACCAGATAGAAGGACGTTGGTCTTGTGACCCAAGCTAAGGCTAGGGAGGAGGAGGCCTCGACCCTACGAGCTGGTTCCGTGACCCGAGCCAAAGCTACGAAGCTTAAGGAAGCAATCATCGGGATACTCGCGGCCAACCACTATCAAGAAGATTATCCAAGTCCACGTGAAGTGACCAACCTACGTATCGTTCTTCAAGCTGAAGCTCGCCCCGCAATGGTTAATAATTAGGTAAAGTGACCCGCATGTACTCTTTTCCCTTCGTTTGTTTTGTCCCACGGGGGTTTTCCAATGATGACGAGGCCATGTATCAATTTTCCGTAACCTAATTATTATCCCGAGGGCTTCAAGATAAGTTCGTAACCCAACGGCGCAACTTACAAATTACAACTTGACCATTAATGTTTAGTGATTTTTCTAGACTATTAATTGGTTGCCTTGCATGGTGACTTGCATTTAATGATGTATTAAGTGTTGCATGGTTTGTTCTTGTTATTATGGTCGGGCATGTGTTCTTGTAGAAGACAATCTTGAATTTGAAATGTTATCATATTTTCCTTTGTGAAATCATCATTTGTTGGTGCGTATTATCCAGAAACCTGATGGTGTGTCGAAAAGAGGAAAAAAATGTGAAAAACATCATGTAATTCGGAGCATTGTACGCAAAGTTATTCTATTTCAAAGCCCGTCGTACAATTCATTGTTGTAGTCGTCTAATCACATGAAAACAAAAACAAAAAGCGGAAAAGGGGTGCAACACGAGAGACAAACGCAAATAGGAAATAGGAAGCAAAAGGAATATGCGAGAGACAAATGCAACGCAAGCGGCGTATTGACAAGAAATGCCATTTGTATCCTAAGAAACTCTAAAAGGGCATCTTCGTGCTCTAAAAATCCAATGTATCGACCTAAATAAAGGATTCTAAGCTTGAAAACGGGGCCGGGCTGCCTTCAGCATTCCACGACATTGCTTATCTCGAAAAGAGGAAACAAATGTGAATAACATCATGTAATTCGGAGCTTTGTACGCAAAGTTATGGTATTTCAAAGCCCGGTGTACAACTCATTGTTGTATTCGTCTAATCACATGAAAACAAAAACAAAAGCGGAAAAGGGGTGCAACACGAGAGACAAACGCAAATAGGAAATAGGAAACAAAAGGAATATCCGAGAGACAAACGCAACGCAAGCGGTGTATTGACAAGAAATGACATTTGTATCCTAAGAAACTCAAAAAGCGCATCTACCGACTATAAAAATCCAACGTATCGACCTGTATAGAAGATTTTGAGCTCGAAAACGGGGTCAGGCTGCCTTCAGCAGCCCACGGCATTATTTAGCTCGAGATGAGGAAAAATTGTGAAAAACAAAACATGTTATTCGGAGCTTTGTATGCAAAGTTATTGTATTTCAAAGCCCTGTGTACAATTCATTGTTGTAGTCGTCTAATCACGTGAAAACAAAAACAAAAAGCGGAAAAGGGGTGCAACACGAGAGACAAATGCAAATAGGAAATAGGAAGCAAAAGGACTATCCGAGAGACAAACGCAACGTTAGTGGCGTATTGACAAGAAATGAAATTCGTATCCTAAGAAACTCGAAAAGGGCATCTCCCGGCTCTAAGAATACAACGTATCGACCTAAATAAAGGACTTTAGGCTCAAAAACCGGGTCGGTCTGCCTTCAGCATCCCACGACATCGTTTATCTCGAAAAGAGGAATAAAATGTGTAAAACATCATGTAACTCGGAGCATCGTACGCAAAGTTATGGTGTTTCATAGCCCGTCGTACTATTCATTGTTGTAGTCGTCTAATCATGTGAAAACAAAAACAAAAAGTGGAAAAGGGGTGCAACACGAGAGACAAACTCAAATAGGAAATAGGAAGAAAAAGGAATATCCGAGAGACAAACACAACGCAAGCGGCGTATTGACAAGAAATGACAGTCGTATCCTAAGAAACTCGAAAAGGTCATCTCCTGGCTCTAAAAATCGAACGTATCCACCTAAATAAAGGATTTTGAGCTCAAAAATGGGGTCGTGTTGCCTTCAGCATTCCACAACATTGTTTATCTCGAAAATAGGAAAAGATATGAAAAATATCATGTAATTCGGAGCTTTGTACGCAAAGTTATGGTATTTCAAAGCCCGACGTACAATTCATTGTTGTAGTCGTCTAATCACGTGAAAACAAAAATAAAAAGCGGAAAAGGGTGCAGAAGGAGAGACAAACGCAAATAGGAAATAGAAAGCAAAAGGAATATCCGAGAGACAAACGCAACGCAAGCAGCATATTGACAAGAAATGACATTCGTATCCTAAGAAACTCGAAAAGGGCATCTCTCGGCTCTAAAAATCCAACGTGTCAACCTAAATAAAGGATTTTGAGCTCAAAAACGGGGTCGGGCTGCCTTCAGCATTCCACGACATTGTTTATCTCGAAAAGAGGAAAAAAATGTGAATAATATCATGTAATTCGGAGCTTTGTACGCAAAGTTATGGTATTTCAAAGCCCGATATACAATTCATTGTTTTAGTCGTCTAATCACGTGAAAACAATAACAAAAAGCCAAATAGGGGTGCAACACGAGAGACAAATGCAAATAGGAAATAAGAAAAAAAAAGAATATCCGAAAGACAAATGCAACGCAAGCGGCATACTGACAAGAAATGACATTCGTATCCTAAGAAACTCTAAAAGGCCATCTCCTTGCTTTAAAAATCCAATGTATCGACCTAAATAAAGGATTTTGAGCTCGAAAATGGGGTCGGGCTGCCTTAAGCATTCCGCGGCATCCTTTATCTCCAAACAAGGAATAAAATGTGAAAACATCATGTAGTTCAGAGCTTCGTACGCAAAGTTATGGTATTTCAAAGCCCGTCGTACAATTCATTATCGTAGTCGTCTAATCACGTGAAAACAAAAACAAAAAGCGGAAAAGGGGTGCAACACGAGAGATGAATGCAAAAAGGAAATAGGAAACAAAAGGAATATTAGAGAGACAAACGCAACGCAAGCGGAGTAATGACAAGAAATGACATTCATATCCTAAGAAACACGAAAAGGGCATCTCTCGGCTCTAAAAATCCAACGTATCGAACTAAATAAAGGATTTTGAGCTCAAAAACGGGTTCGGGCTGCCTTCAGCATTCCACGACATTGTTTATCTTGAAAAGAGGAAAAAAATGTGAATAATATCATGTAATTCGGAGCTTTGTACGCAAAGTTATGGTATTTCAAGGCCCGGTATACAATCCATTGTTGTAGTCGTCTAAACATGTGAAAACAGAAACAAAGAGCGGAAAAGGGGTGCAACACGAGAGACAAACGCAAATAGGAAATAGGAAGCAAAAGGAATATCTGAGAGACAAATGCAACGCAAGCAGCGTACTGACAAGAAATGACATTCATATCTTAAGAAACTCTAAAAGGGCATCCCATGTCTCTAAAAATCCAATGTATCGACCTAAATAAAGGATTTTAAACTCGAAAACGGGGTCGGTTTGCCTTCAGCATTCCACAGCATCGTTTATCTCCAAACAAGGAATAAAATGTGAAAATATCATGTAGTTCAAAGCTTCGTACGTAAATTTATGGTATTTCAAAGCCCGGCGTACAATTCATTGTTGTAGTCGTCTAATCACATGAAAACAAAAAAAAAGCGGAAAAGGGGTGTAACACGAGAGACAAATGCAAATAGGAAATAGGAAACAAAAGGAATATCTGAGAGACAAATGCAACGCAAGCGGCGTACTGACAAGAAATGACATTCATATCTTAAGAAACTCTAAAAGGGCATCCCCTGTCTCTAAAAATCCAATGTATCGACCTAAATAAAGGATTTTAAACTCGAAAACGGGGTCGGTTTGCCTTCAGCATTCCGCAGCATCGTTTATCTCCAAACAAGGAATAAAATGTGAAAATATCATGTAGTTCAAAGCTTCGTACGTAAATTTATGGTATTTCAAATTCCGGCGTACAATTCATTGTTGTAGTCGTCTAATCACGTGAAAACAAAAACAAAAAGCGGAAAAGGGGTGCAACACGAGAGACAAATGCAAATAGGAAATAGGAAACAAACGGAATATACGAGAGACAAACGCAACGCAAGCGGCGTAATGACAAGAAATGACATTCATATCCTAAGAAACTCGAAAAGGGAATTTCCCGGCTCTAAAAGTCCAACGTATCGACCTAATTAATGGATTTTGAGCTCGAAAACGGGGTCAGGCTTCCTTCAACATCCCTCGGCATCGTTTATCTCGAAAAGAGGAATAAAATTTTAAAAAGTTATGTAATTTGGAGCTTCGTACGCATAGTTAAGGTATTTCAAAGCCCGTCGTAATATTCATTTCAAAGCCCGTCGTAATAGTTAAGGTATTTCAAAGATCGGGGAAGGAATTCAATTGATCCGCGTACTACACTCTATCGACCACCTCATGTACGCAGGATGCTACGCACACAACGACGTCGAGGACGTCCATCTAGTTGGTAGCACATTTTGGTCAAGCTCAAGACCTTAAACAAGCGCTTATCGGGAGGCAACCCGACTTTTGCATTTCTCATTTCATTTTCGGACTATTTCTTTTTCTTTTCATGTTGATGTACTTGGTGGGGTCGTGCTCTTCTTTTTGGATTGTGTGAATCTTTTTCGCAGGTTCTTCAAAGTCCATATCATCCTTGAGGAGGAGACACAAACTCGGGAGTGGAAGTTATACAAGGTGCACACGTTCCAACTCTTGTTTCTGTTTACGATTTCCTCTTAGGTTTTGAACACCGGGACGGTGTTTCATTTAAGTCTGGGGGGGGTACTCGTCGAGTATTGTCATATGATTAGGATTAGACTATTAGGATTAGATGTAGATTTTTGTTTTTAGGAATAAACGGATGGATACTTAGCATGGATTTTCGAGTTTTAGTCATTAGTGCAACTTTGTCGAATCGTGAACAATGGTCTAGGTTTGCTTAGAAGTCTTCTTGATTCCGATTAGTTAAGTAATTGTGCTTGAAACCATGACCTATAGTTACATTCACCTCCTAGTTTCGGTACCAAGTATCATATCTCCGTGAATACCAATTAATCGATGCTTGTTTGATAGATTTTTAGCGTTCATTAGACTCTACACGCTTATACTCCGCTGTCAATTTTTTCTCCTTGGATAAGTTAACTATTTAAGGTTTTCATTGACATGAGTACATCGACGTAGATCGATGGTTCGGGTCTAAGTGGTGGGTTGAGGCGCTATTCTACGTCCTAAGGGTTAGAGTGATGCGGATTTTTCATAAAAAAAAAAAAGAAAACCATGGTTTAAAATGAGCTTCAATGACGCATCTCTTCACTCCTCTAAGGCCGCGCAACCTTATGAGTGTGCCGTAGGCAGCCTGGGTCTAAGTAGAAAGCCAACCTCTTCGACTTCGACGTCCTAGGAACCGAGCATGGAATCATAAAAGAAAAAAAGAAAGAAAAAAAATCAGCAAAAGCGCAACCTCTTCACTCCGCTAAGGTTACGAGACCTTATGAGTGTGCCAATTGACAACCTGGGTCTAAGTAGAAGGTTGTCCTCTTCAACTCCGGCGTCCTAGAAACCGAGTGCAAATTTCGAAAAAAATGTGTGGAAACCGAAAAAAAGAAGAAGAAGAAGAAAAAGAGAACCGAAAAAGAAGAAAAATAATTGTCTTAAGAATGGTATCGAACTGTTGGCGCATTAGAATAAGTATGGAGATTGCTTGGATGTTGTCTAGGGGTTAGTGAAATGAACTCAGGACATGTGTAGGA
>CM071870.1:12756179-12776180 GCA_036759665.1 Gynandropsis gynandra | reverse complement strand
CCTAAGATCTAGAACGGCCAAATTAAAAGATAAATCAGATCTGAAAGAGGGAATTCGAACCAGGAGAGATCAGAGCAGATAGAGAGACATTAGAGCAAGAAGAAGAAGGAAGAAGAGACGGATCTACGGATCGGGAGCGAGAAGAATCTACCGAAGGCATCGGTTTATGAATAGGGAGTCATCTCTTTCTACATCTATGTCGAATCTATACTTCTCTTGTGTTTCCTTGTCTGTATTTATGTCTGAGTAGATTCCTTGCCATGGGTTAGAGAGATTTGCTATGTTGTAATGAAGTCTTACGCTTAATGAATGGTGGTGCTTAATGCTTTCATTACCTGTACGCCACTTGAATGAATGAATTTGGTATCTATCATGTTTTCAGATTTCATGGTTGTTTTTAATGCTTTCTCTACCTGTACGCCACTTGATTGAATGATCTTAGAAATCTAATAAACCAACGCCAGGGCATTAGGGTTCGGAACTTAGCCATGATTTAGGGTTTGCCGGTTTAGAATCTACGCCAGGTCAATCGGTTAAATCTAGGGATTAGGATAGCGGTCATAATGCGTCTATGCATGTAAGATACGCCATGGATACATTGGTATATGCATGCTAGATAGTGGACAAGTCTACGCCAGTCAGTTCCTATAGGAGAGCTTGGATTCCCTGAATTCATGATAGTACCTCGACCAATTATCCTTTTAGAACTTCGTTACTTCATTAGGCAACTCTCGATACCCATGGTTCTCAGCCATAAAGTTTTATCTCTTCGATCTAATTTAGTTCAGCTCAACCACGATTCCAATTTTAGTCTTCTCACGCGTCTAATTCAATTAGTTTAATAGCTACGAAGTCGCATCAATTCCTTGTGTTCGACCCTAGTTACTACACGATCCGTATTCTTGCGGAAGCGTTAGTCTAGGTTTTATCACTCGATATAACGCATATCACAAAGCCCATCGTACAATTCATTGTTGTAGTCGTCTAATCACGTGAAAACAAAAAAAAAAGCGGAAATGGGGTGCAACAAGAGAAACAAACGCAAATAGGAAATAGGAAGCAAAAGGAATATCCGAGAGACAAACGCAACGCAAGTGGCAAATTGACAAAACGGGGTCAGGCTGCCTTCAACAGCCTGCGGCATCGTTTAGCTCAAAAAGAGGAAAAAAATTTGAAAAAAACATGTAATTCGGAGCTTCGTACGCAAAGTTATGGTATTTCAAAGTTCGTCGTACAATTCATTTTTGTAGTCGTCTAATCACGTGAAAACAAAAACAAAAAGTCGAAAAGGGGTGCAACACGAGAGACAAACACAAATAGGAAATAGGAAGCAAAAGGAATATCCAAGAGACAAACGCAACACAAGCGGCGCAATGACAAGAAATGACATTCGTATCCTAAGAAACTTGAAAAGGACGTCTCCCGGCTCTAAAAGTCCAACGTATTGACCTAAATAAAGGATTTTGAGCTCGAAAACGGTGTCGGGCTACCTTCAGCAGCCCGCGGCATCGTTTAGCTCAAAAAGAGGAAAAATGTGAAAAAATCATGTAATTCGGAGCTTCGTAAGCAAAGTTATGGTATTTCAAAGCCCATCGTACAATTCATTGTTGTAGTCGTCTAATCACGTGAAAACAAAAAAAACGGAAATGGGGTGCAACACGAGAGACAAAAGCAAATAGGAAATAGGAAGCAAAAGAAATATCCGAGAGACAAACGCAACGCAAGCGGCGTATTGACAAAAAATGACATTCGTATCCTAAGAAACTCGAAAAGGGCATCTCCCGGCTCTAAAAAACCATCGTAACTACCTAAATAAAGGATTTTGAGCACGAAAATTTGGTTGGGCTGCCTTCAGCATCCTGCGGAATTGTTCATCTCAAAAAGAGGAATGAAATGTGAAAAGCATCATGTAATTCAGAGCTTCGTACGCAAAGTTATGATATTTCAAAGCCCATCGTACAATTCAATTTTGTAGTCTTATAATCACGTGAAAACAAAAACAAAAAGCGGAAAAGGGGTGCAACACAAGAGACAAACGCAAATACGAAATAGGAAGTAAAAGGAATATCCGAGAGACAAATGCAACGCAAGCGGCGTATTGACAAGAAATGACATTTGTATCCTAATAAACTCGAAAAGGGTATCTACCGACTCTAAAAACAAACATATCGACCTAAATAAAAGGTTTTGAGCTCGAAAATGGGGTCGAGCTGCCTTCAGCATCCCGCAGCATCGTTTATCTCGAAAAGAGGAATAAAATGTGAAAAACACATCATGTAATTCTGGGCTTCATACGCAACGTTATGGTATTTCAAAGCCCGTCGTACAATTCATTATTGTAGTCTTCTAATCACGTGAAAACAAAAACAAAAAGCGGAAAAAGTGGTGCAACATGAGAGACAAACGCAAAAAGGAAATAGGACCAATGCGACCCAACATGCGCGACCCATGCGACCCTCAACATGCGCGGCCTTTCGACCCATTTGACCCCTGCGACCCAACATCTACGACCCTTGCGATCCATACGTCCCATTTAACCTCTACGACCCATTTGACCCTTGCAAGTCAAGATGCGAACCAACATACACGACCCAAACGAACCCAGTTCAACCAAATATGAATCAAATTTAAAAAAAAAAAAAGTTATCAAGTTATTTACAAAAATATGAATCAATTTCAAGGATGACATGATGGGATGCCATTAGTCTCGGGTTACATCGATACTTTTTCCATTCGTAAATACATCAGCAAATTCCGTGGAACATCTCATTTTTCATTACAGCGGCTTCTAAGAATTGAAAGGCGTAAACACCATAGTCACTCGAGTTTTTTTGTGTGATATACCTTTGTAATACTTGTACTGCCATTTAACTTGTCCAGAAGTCAAGGAATGAAATTGTCTAAGTCAGAACATCTTGGGCAAACCTGTTCTTATAATCTCCATCACCAGATCAATATGTGACTCCTTCAACTTTCTCTGGCAGTCGTATATCATGATACATCGGGTTTTGAAATCAACTTTCATGGCTACCCAATGGCAAGGCATATATCGATTTTCAGGTGATATAATGTTTACAATCGAGACCAGGCCATCATACTCCTCCACTGTTTTGAACTTACGTCTGAATGGATAGATGCCATCCAAATAATCAATAAGATTTTTCGCGGTTCTTTCATATCCTCATACATCCACATTGTGAGTGTCTGCATGAAAACAATAGGATAAACGTAATAATTTTGATATAGTCCTTCAAATCTGTTGATGCAATCATCCAGCTCGAATAACGCCTCATCCAATTACTGCGAAAAAAATTAACACACATGAATACATATGACCCAAAATTATCTTTGTGACCTTTGTGACTTTCGTGACTAAGGGTTAAAACACGTACATCATCTTCAAGACATACATCAGCCTTTAATATGATCTCCCAAAACCCTGGCCCCTAAGGACAATCTAGTTCAGATTTCCACAAATGCTCTTGGCGAGGTTTCATCATAAATATATATAGTGTAGTCAATTGTAGATCGCTAGCGTCAATAAATGAATGCTCTCAGGTTATCTTGTCCGCTTCCAATCCCTTGGGCTTCCATAAAAAATGTGACTCCCTATAGATTCTTGAACCACCTTTTCTACGGATTCCTTAACCACTTCTTCTACGGGTTCTTAAACCACCTCTTCTACGGGTTCTTGAACCACTTTTTCTACGGGTTCTTGAACCTCTTCAGCTTTATCATCACCTTCTCTTTCTTCATCAGCTTCAGCAACACCTACACATCCTTCCTCTTCATCAACTTCAGATATAGGTGGAGCATCTACAATCTCTATTGCTTTTTTCATCCATGCTCTTCTTCCTTTTAGTCCCCTTTCATTTCCCTTTCTGATTATCACCAAAAGTTGCTTTTTGAGTCAACGATTCTTGCTTACGGATGTCCTCCCAAAAAATACCCTTTGGATTTCTATGTAGATGTTCTATCCATATATGAACATCGGGATCGTTGCATCCCTCGTAATCCTTCAGATCAAAAAGTAAAGCTTCCTCTTCGCGTTCAACACGAAGAATACTTCGAATATTCTGCAAAAAAACAAAAAAAAACCATTATCACCCTTTGTGACCCTTGTGACCATTTTGTAATTGTTACCTTAGAATCTCTTATCTGCTTCATTACGTCTACATACTTCGGGTTAAAAATTGGAGTTAACCATCGTTTTGCACATCTTTGGGCATGATGGATCGACATCCATAACATCAACATACCATCTGTTTCCGTCCAAACTAAGGATGGTTTCGAATGGAAGTAACTGAAATATTAAAACAAAATGATAAGAATGCAAAAAGTACGCAAACATCCGTGTTATTCGAATAATATATACAATTTACCATTAGTGGGATCATGAAACCGCCATAACATCATTTTGGTTTCGGTGCTTTCTCATTAACGTGCTTGTGGTAAGTATCCACAAGCTTCTCGAATGTGTAAAACCACCATGGAAAGCCTTCACAAAATTCCAAGTCATCAACCATGTCAATGAGATCATGGCTGAAAAAGTTGTCTGCTGAAGGATTGTGATCCAGAACTTGCCGTAACAACATCAAAGTTACCAACCTCGTCCAGTTAGCGGAATTCTTCGTTTTCACAAGCTTTCACTCACTTGTGCGGCGATCACCTTTCCACGATCAAAATTCTTCAGCCTGAATGTATCACCCCTTTTGGACTCCCATTGTCTGAGATAGGGTCTGTAGTTTAATCCAATAAATTAGAGCATGCTTCACTATAGAATACCGGATGAGAACATTGTTTACGCGAACCACAACTACTTCTTGTCTCGTACAATCACGAAGTGATTTAGTAGGACAAACATTTAAACCTTCGTTAATATGGACTCACATTGGAAATGGAATAAATGCCTAAATTGTGACTCCTTGTTGATTTAATACAACTCATAGTCATTTAAGATTCCTCTCAACTTCTTTATTATCTTCTGAGGATAACACTTGGTTGTGATCTCTGGCATTAGTCCATGTGCTTGAATTTATAAAAAATACTTTGGCTTTGGTGGCACCTACAAAATAATCAACAAAGAATACATTAGACTTTTACCGACTCAAGCGACCCTGACTCAATTAACCCTTGCGACTCAAGCGACCCATGTGTCTCAAGCGACCCAAGTAACTCAAGCGACCCAAGCGACGCAAGCGATCCATGCGACTCAAGTGAACCTTACAACCCAATGAGTCGCTTGAGTCGAAGAGGGTCATGAGTCTCAAACGACTCACTGAGACTCTTGACACTTTTCAACTCAAACGATGCAATGAGACTCAAGCAGCCCTTACGACTCAGACCCATGCAACTCAAGTAACCCTTGCGACTCAAACGATCCATGTGACTCAAGCAACCCTTGCAACTCAATGAGACTCGAGCAACCCTTGTGACTCAAGCGACCCTTGAAACCCAATGACCCAGTGCGACCGCAACTCGACGAGACTCTGTGACCCACTACGATCGTGTGACTCGGTGACAATCAATGACCCACTGTAACCGACTCATTGAGACTCACTGAGACTCAAACGACTCACTGAGATTCAACCGACTCACTAAGACTCACATCCATTTTAATTAACAAATTTTTCTTTCAATATCCTACAACGTAAAACCCTAAAAATCGATCCATTTACAGACGCCATTGAAGATTGACTCGTGCTCTCTTCTTCACTAGTGATTCTTGCTATTTCTTTCTCACTTAAAAAATTCTTTGGTCTCAACTTGAATTTTCTTTCTTGCTTACTTTGAACTTGATCTTTGCTCTCAAGTTCGAAATCCCCTCTCGTTTCTTGCTCTCAACTCTGAAACAGTTTTTCTGAAAGAGTTTTTCATTTCGAAAAATTACTTGCATGTATGTTTTTCAGATACGAAAATTAAAGACAAATTTATCTTTTCTCTACTTTTTTTTATTTAATAATTATTTTTACGAGTATAGATTAAGTCTTGAACCCTCCTCGAAAAATAAATAAAAGGAAAAAACTCAAGGATTTTTCCCTCTTTTTGGAACATTATGGAGCTGGTAAGGGGTAACTTCTAAAATACATTTGCAGGGTTAAATTACTTCAAAAATATCCTACCCTAAAAAAATATGTAACTTCAAAAATACTCTTATAATATTGATATTCCCAAAATACCCCTGTTGACCCTGTCGACCCGGTCGATCCAGCCGACCTAGCCTACCGTGCTGACTAGGACCCTACGACCTTGTCGAAAATCGCCGCAAACCGCTCACAAATCGCCAGAAATCGCAAAAATCGCTGAAAATTGCTCGCAATCACTGAAATCGTTGGAAATCACTGAAAATGGCTAAAAAATCGTTGGAAATAGCTCGAAAATTGTTGAAAATCGCTGAAAATTGGTCGCAATCACTGAAATGGTTGGAAATCACTGAAAATGGCTAAAAATCGTTGGAAATAACTCGAAAATTGCTGAAAATCGCTGAAAAATCGTTCGAAGATAAAAAAAATTACTCGAAAATGCAAGGGAATCTCTTCCAATTTCATTTCTCTCCTTTAATTTTGTCTTCCCCTCCGTTCTTACTACAATCACTAACAAAATAAAAGAAAACATATATTTTTTATCCATTTTTTTTCCTTGGTATTTTTGAAGTTATCTTGATATTCTCCCAGTTGGTAAGGATTCTTTTCGTGAAATTTAGGTCTCTCACAGCCACAGCCACAGCCACAGCCACAGGTGATTCAATCCGTTCCGGTTCTTCACTTTCACGAGGAAGAACATAAACTATAAAGGGAGAAAAGGACATACACGCACACACATCATATCCTCTTCAATGGCGTCCCTGCAAATCAATGGCGTGATCATGAAAGCCAAATCGTTAGCCGTTTTACCGGGGGTCAACCGTAGCGGCTGTTTCCGTCGGATTGATCATCTGGGTTTCCCTGGTTTCCACCGGAGATGTAGGATCATGTGGCCTTTGTTGCTCCGTCGTTATTCCGTCACCGGAGATCAAATCGGTGATCGCAAAGGCGCCGAAGATGATGATCAGGGTTTTATCGTTGACGCAGAGAGAGATGGGTCTGGTTCCGTAATTGGGTTTCATCTCATTCCTCCTGGTAATTCGTCTACACACACTAATATGTTTCTAATTTGGTCATAGTGTGTAGTGTTTGAAGATCATACGAGGGCCCACTTCAATTATCTCTAAATTTTCATCAAAAGTCTAAGTACTGTGTATATAAAAACGTTTTTCAGTGCGTCTCATTGACTACTCACTGTATATCACTCTTGATAAAACCTTTAGTTTTATATTACATTTCTCGTATGTATGTATGTACGTTATCGCATGTATATGCAGGAGAGCATCTAAGTTTGGTCATGACAAAGAGAAGTAATTACCTTCTTAATTTTCTCCTATTCTCTTTTTAGTTCTTTTCAAATTTGAAAAAGGTACTGAGTTTAAAGTCTCGCTGAATGCTTGAAGTAAGAATTTTTATTCTTACTAGAAAAAGTACCCGCACGATGTGCGGGATGATACTTTTTTTATATAACGCTTTATAAACATGAAGAAATAGTAAATGGTATGTTATAGCTTTAATAGTTGTTGTAATTCAAGGTGATGTTGTAATGTTCGTTGTATATAAATTTTAAATATTAGTATATAAAGTATATCGTTGAATCCAATATTTAAACTTGGCGATAGCTGCAGTGGTCTAAGCAAGTTCGCACAAGATTTGCTTTGTTTATTTCAAGACATGAGTTTATTAGAAAGAGAAGAACGATGTTACTTCGTAAATGAACCATTCAACAACCCCAAGATTGAATTGAAAAACCTAAAATCTTCTCATGAAAGTTAAGAAGTTCTTCATGATTTTGCAGAGCAGACCAACATGGTAAACTCCAAAACAAACAAACATAACCTAGAAAATCATCGATCTCAAAATTCCTCATTCACCATTGCTCCCCACTTATATTTGGATTATCTCTTGTTTGTTTTTTCTCTCGTCTTATTTTTCCCTTTAAATCCTAAACTTTAATGTTATTTCATGGATTTAGTTAGAGAATTATTTCATCTTTTATAAATATATATATATATACTGTAAGATAAAATCTCATATCGTATTATTCATTTCATATTCCTAAATTACTCAACTTAAATTATTATTTTTAATAATTGCAAAAAATATCCTACTCAAAATTCCTCATTCACCACTGCACCGCACTTATATTTGGATTACCTCTTGTTTGCTTTCTCTCTCGTCTTCTTTTTCCCTTTAAATCCTAATTTTTAACGTTATTCCATGGATTTAGTTAGAGAATTTTATTCATCTTTTATATATATGTATATATATATTGTAAGATAAAATTGCATATCCTATTCTTCATTTCATATTCCTAAGTTACTCAACTTAAATTATTATTTTTAATAATTGCAAAAAATATCCTACTCAAAATTCCTCATTCACCAAAAAAAATATCCCACTCCAAATTCATAAATTTGTTAAGATTTAATTCAAATACAACCTTTTTTTACCAATTTGAAAAGTAAATATGATGAATTTAATTAAATTTCATGTTACAGTGAAAACAAATTATGAAATTTTGGTATGAATTTTTGTAGGTTAAACTTTTATCAAAATTAAATGGGATCTAAGTGGGAATAAATGGATAAAAAGAAAGGTTTTTTATGGATATATCTAATATATATGAATAATTTTAAAATTTTAAATGAAATATAGAAAAAGCAATTTAGGTGTTCAAAAAAAACTTATTTTTTTAACATTTAATAATCCTTGTTGAGGTGGCTTCACCAAAAGCAACCTTGCAAGGATTATTATATATATAATTTGATATTTAAGGTGAATCGATTTTAAAAAAATATTTCTCTCTAAAGATTATGATTTTATAAACATTTTTATCAAAACAAATTATGAATTTTGGTATGATTTTTTGTATGTAAAATTTTTATCAAAATTAAATGGGATTTAAGTGAGAATAAATGGATAAAAAAGGTTTTTTTTATGGATATATCCAATATATATGAATAATTTTAAAATTTTAAATGAAATATAGAAAAAGTAACTTTGGTGTTCCAAAAAAACACTTTTTTTAACATTTAATAATACTTGTTGAGGTGGTTTTACCAAAAGTAACCTTGCAAAGTAAATATTTATGTATTTATAAATATATAAATATATAGTTATAAATAATATATTAATATTTGATTAAATATAATTAATTTAAAAACTTTTTAAATATTTATATTTGTATCTTTTGCAAGAACTTTTATATATATAATTTTATCTAAAGCAAGGCAAAAAGACGTTTGTCAAGTTTCTTGTTGTTCTATGTCTCTGGTTTTTAGTGTTTATACGAAATGTTGACTCCACATTGTTATAATTTGTGATTCACGTTAGTCAGGAAGCTCTAGCAGAGACCCTGTCAATTCGAGTCAAGGATGGTTTGACCTGTCTGTTTAGCTTGTTTCCAAAATGCAATTCTTTAGGGGCTCAAATTCGCTGAATCTTATCCTTCCATGGTTGGTTTGGTCGAGGTCTTACAGAAGGTCTTTAACTCCGAGTCTGCAACCTGTTTCAACTGATTAATCAGCGAAATTTCGTCTCTGATTCAAATATCCGGATTTCACAATTTTTTTAGGTTTTTAACTTGACGGGCTGCATTATTAGTTGGATTATTGCACCTTGAAGTGATATTATAGCTGTTCTTGAAGTAAATCTTCGGGTGGAAGTTCAGGTTCTGATGGTGACCTTATTTTACAGGTGATCAAGAAATCATCAGTTCTAATACATATGAAATTGCCCATAAAGAAGAACAGATGGATGATGACTCAGAGGAAATTGGTATGAGTGTTCAGGAACGCAGAGTGGTTAAAGAGGAAGATGCAGAAATTGGGATTTTCAGAGACGAGATAAAACTAGTCCATAACATCATCTTTGTTACATCCGAGGCAGCACCGTACTCTAAGACAGGAGGGCTAGGGGATGTTTGCGGTTCTTTGCCTATAGCTTTGGCTAAACGTGGGCACCGTGTCATGGTTGTCTCTCCTCGTTATCAAAACGGTACATCTGCAGACAAGAACTTTGCTCGGGCAAAGGATTTGGATACTCATATCAATGTACATTGCTTTGGAGGTTCTCAAGAAGTGTCATTCTTTCATGAATATAGAGAATGTGTTGATTGGGTAAGTGTCATTTCTTCATATGTACTCTTTGTATTTTTTGTGGATTACAGAATGAAACTGGAAATTTTTTACTCATCTGGGACGTTATAACAGTTTTTTGTGTTGCAGAAGTTTTAAGTATTTTCAGTTTATAATTTTCTTTTTTCTTATCATTTAATAGGTTTTTGTCGATCATCCCTCTTATCGTAGACCTGGTAACCCTTATGGAGATTGTTATGGAGCCTTTGGCGATAATCAGGTACTTTTGTCTTTTTCCTTGAACTTCCGTTTTTTTTTTCATAAGACCTACTTAAAATCTGATTCTATGATCGTGTATTGCAGAAAATATAATTCAAAATTACCTCCTTAGATTCTTTTGAATGTACGAATGTCCTTTCTTGGTACAGCGAGGGTGATAAATGCTTCTATTCATTTTGTGAAACAGTTTCGGTTCACTTTACTTTGCCATGCAGCGTGTGAAGCACCTCTTGTACTCCCTCTCGGAGGGTTTACTTATGGAGAAAAATGTCTGTTTATTGTCAATGATTGGCATGCCGGACTTGTTCCCATGTAAGTGCATTTTTTTATTCTTTCTCTGTCTCTTTGTCTTTTGTGATCTTAAGATCCATTTTATATGAAACTTTGCACAAAAGTTCCGATGTAAAGATGACTTTGTGGTAATCTTGCTCTCAAATGTAGAGTAAAACTATGAGTCAATAGTTGTTATACTCCTCTGTCTTTTCCAACAACGCAAAACTATTCCAACCATCTAAATACAACCCTATGACGGTGACATTTATCGAGATCATGGGCCACCAGTTGAGCCGACTATGCTTATTTTACAGACTGTTGTGTGTATTTAACTTCTGTATGCAATTTGATAGACTTATGGCCGGAAAATATCGCCCTTACGGAGTTTATAAGGATGCCAGATGTATTCTTGTAATACATAACCTTGCTCATCAGGTAAACTATTTCTTCAACTCCAATCATATGTAGTTGTTTGTCTTTCAGATGCATTTGTATAACCAAGTCAAGCGTCGATGTTATCTATCTATCTAGCATTTCCGCAACCACAGCCACTAAAAATACTATAGTCTTTGTCAGTAAATGACATTCACCAGTTAGAATCATGCTACTTCAAAGTGCTTAAGTGTCATTTCTTCCTGTATACGTTGTGCTTGCAAACGTCTTAGGGAGTAGAGCCTGCAGCTACGTACCAAAACCTGGGGTTGCCGTCGGAATGGTATGGAGCGTTGGAATGGGTGTTTCCGACATGGGCAAGGACTCATGCTCTTGACACTGGTGAAGCAGTCAATGTTCTTAAGGGTGCTATCGTCACCTCTGACCGGATTGTTACCGTGAGCCAGGTGATGCAATCTTCATGTAAAATCATCCTTTTTCATGTTTTTCAGTATGTAAGCTTGGTTTCGAGTAGTTTCTAAGAGATTTTAATAAACCACTACAACCTGCAATCAATCCCAAAGAAGAAATTTTGATGGTTCCCTTGCGAAAATATTTTCCCCATTTCAGGGTTATGCATGGGAAATCACAACTGTTGAAGGTGGATATGGTCTACAAGACTTGCTCGCCAGTCGGAAGAGTATTATAAATGGTAACGTTGCTGATGCCACTGCTTAAACTTTGGAAAACCTCTGAAACAAATATTCTGTAAAATTCATTGTATTACCAGGAATCACAAATGGAATTGATATTGATGAGTGGGATCCGTCTAAAGATGAGCATATACCCTTCCATTACTCTGCTGATGATCTTTCTGGAAAGGTATCACCATGTTCTTTCAGTAATTTACTTATGGAAATTTGCTAGATCTTTGCCAAAACAAACTACTAAAAAGAGAGTTCAAAAAATACTTGCGAAATCATGAAATTTGGTCGGAAAACTAACTATATTGTGAGCCAGAAGCTCGAATGCAATGGTCAGATGCTATAAAACAGTGAAGTAAAAAAGTATTCTTGTTTATGAGCATGCTTAAAGGCCTGAGAGTATTCCAGGGGATCTCAGGCTTGAACTCACCCATTCGCCAGTGCCGAATTCTATTAGAAAAATCTATGCATTAGTTTGTCAATTGACTCGAGGTTGCTTGCCAAGTGCAGGTTAGTTGCAAGATAGCTCTGCAGAAGGAACTGGGTCTTCCCATTAGGCCAGAATGTCCTCTGGTATGACTGAAAACACCGTTTTTTTTTTCGTCTTTTCATTTTCAACTATATAAGTATCATATCTAACATGACTTAACACTCTTACAGATCGGGTTTATTGGGAGGTTAGATTACCAGAAAGGTATAGATCTGATCCAGTGGGCTGCTACTGACATGTTGGAGGATGACATTCAATTCGTAAGTGAGTCTTTTGCACGAATTAACATAAAACATGAATGCTTTGACTGGTGTCAAAATGATAGTAATGTTTGTTTGTGCATTCACTATATATTTTAACCATCACCTACCATTTTTTGCTTTGTATGAAAGAGATTATGCTATTGTTTCACTTGAAAAGACTCACTCTCGTTCTTAGTATTTGCTCTAAGAATTTAAATCTCTTTTATGGTTTGATTCTTGAAGGTCATGCTGGGTTCAGGAGACCCAAAATATGAAGAATGGATGAGAAACACAGAGACAAAACATGGAGATAAGTTCCGTGGGTGGGTCGGATTTAACGTCCCTGTTTCTCATCGAATCACTGCTGGGTAAATCTGGAAATCTCTCTAACTCATACACTATCCGAGCAAGAACAATGCATCACAAAAAACAACGTTTAAAAGCATGGGTGATGGTTTATATTTCTCTTACAAGAAAAGGCATGACAATAATCATACCATTTGCTCATCCCAAGTTCTTGAACTTCAAAACAGCTGTGACATTCTCCTAATGCCGTCAAGATTCGAGCCTTGTGGTTTAAACCAATTGTATGCAATGAGATACGGAACCATTCCAGTCGTTCATGGCACCGGGGGTCTGAGAGTGAGTCTCAAACAAGAATTCTATTAAAGTTCCTTCTCTTATCTACAAATTGTATTCTTCATATGGTTCAAACTCGGAAGATCATTATAACTGCTTGTTTTGATTTAGGACACGGTAAAGAACTTCAATCCATATGCCGCAGGAGGAGCTGGCGAAGGCACCGGGTATCAAATATTCCAAGAGATCAATTACTTATTTCTGCGATCATTTTGAACGAATCTTGATCTTTTGATTCATCGCTTTTTCTTTCATCCATGGTATATTTCAGATGGGTTTTCTCTCCCTTGGTGAAAGAAAGCATGTTGAGGGTAATATTTTCGATTACTATATTCTAGAATATAGTTGTTATCCATATATAGTAATGTAAATGTCTTCAGAGGCTAGTCGGATTAATCGACTGCCAAATAATACAACCGACTATTGCATTATTGGGATGCCCTTCTCCGCCGAGTATCTAAGCGGCTACCCCGAAAGATATTTATAACATTGTCCGATTCTGAGTCTGATAAGATATGTTACTGATCATGATTGGTGTTATCGTTGAGACCCTTGAACCATTAAGTTCCATTTTCGTGCTTAGGAAAGAAATTACAGAAACAGCCTTTTGTTCGTGCAGGCGTTGAGGCTGGCAACGACTACGTATAGAGAGCACAAGGACTCATGGAAAGGGCTGATGAGAAGAGGAATGGGGATAGACTTCTCGTGGCAAAACGCTGCCGTTCAGTACGAGCAGGTTTTCGAGTGGGTTTTCATAGACCCTCCCTATGTCGGTTAAATCCGGTTATCATACCAAATTCTAAAGTGCTCTTAGTAATTTCATCCGGTTTTGTTCTATGTGGGGAAATGGATAGAGGAGAGAATATATATATATATATGTGTGTTTCTTTTTTGTGTTATAATTTTTTTTCGTGTATCGTTTTTTAATGTGGTAATGTGTGTGATAATGGTGGAGCACATAAAAATGAGTTCCGGGATGAGTGGGGAAGTCTTATTTCATTGACCTTAATCATCATTTTGTACCAATGACAGGAGCAAAGAAGTTTACTTTGTACGAAATTAGGATTAGTGAACCCATGATTTAAATGTTTTAATTAGGATTAGTGGAACCCATGACTTAAATATGTTTTAATTAGGATTAGTGGAACCCATGATTTAAATATGTTTTAGTTAGGATTAGTGGAACCCATAAACATGTTATGTCCATTTCTCTCTCTCTTTTTTTTACGCATGATCAGTTTCCAAACATAATTGACATCGCTCTGTCCCGCTAATCACGATGAGGGATTTGTATAATAAGTGGAAAAAGGAGATTCGGTCTCTTTTCCCATTATATATATCATTACTTCGTTCTTTCTCTTTTTAATTTCATGACTACTGCATAGGAGAGTAAATTTTTTCATATTTTATTGCAATATTATTTGAACATTTATGAAAATTGGTCTAGAAATATTATATTAAAAATAAAATGTTTTGGTGAAAGTCATTTCATCTTTTAGTTTGATAAAAAAATAATTTATAGATAAAAGGTATAAATTTGATATAAAAAGTTACATATTATTACAATAATAATGAATTTACTACAATAATGAATTCGAAAAATTACAGATCACATAATATATTAAATATTTATTAATAACACATTAACATATCTTAATTTTATATAGAACGTTATTGAATAAGGCAATCGCACGTTTTTTTTATGTTTATTTAAATAGAAAAACTAACCATTTGGATGTTTATTTAAATAGAAAAACTAACCATTCTTCACAATCGCTAACGTTGTGGAAGGTCGCGATCTCCAACCCATTCCATCGGCTCTATATGCGAATATTGTGTGTTTCTCTGTTATTCTTATGTTGACGAAAACAAAAGGAATGACCGCAATCTATTTGAGAGTCGTAACCAAACGATGAATAGACAAAGAATAGGATTACAATGAAAAGGCGTAGATTCAGGTGGTGTCCTCAGTTTTGTTCAACAACATCAACGATTACCCTTTACCTCACCGTGCCGGAGAAGATTTGATGGTAAAACCGATCGGAACAAACAAGAAAACGTAGCCATGTTCACTTTATCAAATCCATAACAACATAAATTCTTCTTAAAAAATATGTTTAATATTTTTTTAAAAGAAGAAAATTTAAAGTTGGAATTTTAATTTTTATGTTTGAATTTTTAGAGAAATTTTAATTTTATCGAAAGACATTAGAGTATGGAATACAAATATAGATATATGGATTAAGCATGATAAAACTTATATGATTTACATTTTCAATAACTTTTTAAGTGATTTCTTTATCTTCCGGTAATATACGGTGATGAGAGATAATGAAGGTTAAGATAGAGAAAGAAAAAGCAAAGAGAGAACAATAAGAGAAATAATTTGCAGAGATAGAAAAAAAAAACCATCATTTTTTTGTTAAAGGATTATCACATTATGAAATTTTTAATTTTTGTTAAAAAAATACAAAAAGAAATTCATAAAAAGATTCCCAAAATACCTTATATGAACCTGGTTTTATAAGGTACTAACATCAGGTACTAAGCAACGACATGCAAAGCTTACTGCACATTAGTATTCATAATTAGTCTCTGTTTATTTCATTTGCAATAAAATTATTTATTTATTTTCTATTTAAAATTTTTGTTTTTTATATGTTAAAAAATATATAAATAACCATTTATTTTTTACTAGAGTCATAAGCAAGGTCAGTAATACGAAAGAAAAATACCAAATTAATCATATTCATTGTTACAATGATATTTATGTTTCTTCGATAGATAGATAATACAATTTAAGAAAACTCATGTGACCTATTTTCATAAGATATCAATAATGTATAATATTGAATTTTATTATATACATAAATATATTTGAACGACTGTCAAATTAAACTAGATTGCTTACATATTTATATCTCTAGAAAAAATTCATGCATTTATGACGACATAAAATTTATCCTTCTATTAATTTTAAAATTGATTTTTATTATATAAAAAAGACTTTTTTAATGTTTTGGAAACTTGGAAACATGAAAATGGAATATTAACATTATATCAATTTATGTTTTGATGTTACATAATCCTTGGAAACATTATACTAAAGGCGTTAGCATTTTTAATTTGTAAACTTTAGTTACCCACAAACTAATTAAATACTATATTGCATCTTACAATTAATATCTTAAAAAAAAGTAAAATATTTAATCTATTATATCAAAATAATATCATGATCAATTCAACATTGACGGGAAGTACATACATAATATTTGCGTTCTTATCTATTCAACAATTTCTTCACTTCGATTGACATAATTTTTCTTCTTCCCTTGGATTAGTTTCTATAAACTTGAAATAAAACACGTTTTAACAATCATTTTCAATATGCTTATAACCACCATTGTTTGAAAACAAGGAAATATGTATGATTCCCAATATAACCGAATATTCATTATTCATGTAACGAGCGGTTGGGATAATGCATCTAGCTTGCATAAGTTAAATCTCCTACATGCTTTAGTATCTCGTTCTATGGATAAAATAAACAATTACAACAATGGAAAAATATAATATCATTATAGCACTTAAGAAAAATCTGAGGAACAGTATGTGTACATGTTGGATAACACATTACACCATCACCACAACTAGAGAAATCCAAAAAAGTTGTATGATTTATAATGTCTAGAATAGATAAATGAGGAAGAAAAGACACAATAAGTGAAATGGATAATAAACTTATAAAAACCTTTGTTGTGGCAAACTAAAACACTTTAGTTCATATCAATAACTATAGTCGTTGACAAGCAAGTGGATTAATATTTGATTACATTTGTTTACTATATCTATGCTTTTAAAAGTGATTTCTATAACATATAATAATTATACAAAACTTTTAAAATTATTTAAAATAAAGTTATATTTCTATTCAATTTATTATTTAATTATATCGTTAAATTTTATTAATTCAAATGCAATATACAATGTTGTTATCTAAGTTTTTTTCTTCAATTGTTCACTATCCCAATATTGATCACATAATAATTTAAAATGTGAAATATGTTTCAATAATAATTCATTTAATTACTTTAAATTAAAATAATTTATTTTTAAAGTTTCATAAATAATTTTAAATAAATAAATTAAAATCATTTCGTCTTCAAAATCCCACGCATTGCCTAGGTTTAATTGCTATTTTATTTGAAAAATCAAATGCAAAGCTTAGAGGGAGATTTAGATTGAGTTGGATATTTATGTATTTCTAATTTAAAATCAATTAAAAATGAATGAATTAATATATATTTCAAATAGATTATACTTGGTTATTTATATTTTTTATAAGAAGTTTTTAATAAACCATTTTATCATTTTATCTGGAATCAATCAAATTCTTACTTTAATATAACTATAAAGTTTACAGTTTTCTAACTAAAACCAATTAATATAAATAAATTAATCTATATTTACTTAAAAACTCTAAAATATCATGAATAAATATGAGATCGAGTAATACATTTATAATCATTGTCCAAACGTGGAAAAATAAATAATTTTCAACGACTATAGTTATTAGGATTATATTAAAAAGAATACACTTTTCTCTGTTATTAGAATTTCAGTCTTACCTTATTCTAAAAACAAAATCTCAATTTCAATTCTACCCTTATAATTAATAATTTCATAGTGCTCTTGTCCTTTAATCGAAAGTTTTTTCTCTCATCCAAAGCACTTCAATTTTTCTCTCTCCTCTGGCGCGAAAATTTCTCTTCCTCCATATCAGATTCGACATGAGTAGCTTCAAATCGACATTAGATTCACCATGAATAGGTTGAAATTGTTTGTTATCAACAAAAAAGCTTGGAATTAAATACGTTTCGTAGAAAAATCTGGTATATATAGTGATTTTTTTCGTGTTTTTTTTTGTGAATCAGATAACCCGGGTGAGTAGTGAATACGTATAGATTCAATTCTTCATTTGTCAAAATGAGTCTTATATTGATATAATCAAAACGAATCTCTGAGTGAAATGGAGTGAGTCATAGAGTCTGATCGAGTCGCACAGTCGCACTAGGTCACAACATGTTAAAAAACATGGTCGCAGTGGGTCACAAGTCACATTGGATCACAAAGTCTCATCGAGTCGTATAGTCGCACTGTATCACATTGTCATATTGAAACACATGGTCGCAGTGGGTCACAGAGTCGCATTGGGTCACAAAGTCTCATCGAGTCGCACTGTCGCATTGGGTCATAGAGTCATATTGAAACACATGGTCGTAGTGGATCACAAAATTTACTCTTTTTATGTTTTTGTTACAAGTGTAAAGGATTCAGTGGATGAGGAAATCAAACTGATTTATTTTTTGTATGATGGTAAATGGGAAAAAAGTAAATGGAGAATTTGAATGGGTTGGTTGAGTTTAGGAAAACTAGAGAGTATTTTTCTATTATCCTCCAATTAGTCTGACATACCAACAACTTATTGATGAGTTATGTGCAAAGATGATTGTGGGAAAAATACAATAGATTTAAAGTTAAATTATTTGCCCAATATTTGTCAAAATAGGAAACTGACATATATAATTAATGAGAAGCATCTTATTTTTTATTTGTACGATTGCATAAGAGGAATTCGACCACTAGTGTATGTGGAGATATAATCGGCAAGTGTGAAGTGTGAAATGGAAATTGAGAGGGAAGTTGAACCTCTAATTGTTGCTTTTGGAAGCATTGCTAGAGGAGGTGAGAATGGAGGTATTGTAGATTATAAGAACTGTGTTATTGTAGGTTCAAATAACAAAAGTGAGCTGGGAGTAATCCGACGAAAATAGTAAATATTTTGGATTGGGATAATTCTGATTCTGAACATACCAACGGATTAAGACAAGATGGATTCGTATAATTCTGATACTGACGTGCCAATAGAGCATAAGGATGGTGATGGTAATGGTGAGAATAAATAGTAGTTACGAGAAGCCAAACAATCAACATTTCGTTTTCGAGTTCGAAGATGGATTGCAACTTAAAATTGGACAAGAGTTTGATAGTAAGAAGGATGTACAAGCATTTGTAAGGAAGGGTTCACTTGAAGCCGGAGACGACAACTTTTTACTTAGACCATGGTTTCCAATTGGCACACTCATAAGATCTTGTAACCTTAGAGGAGTGAAGAGGTTGTGTTATTGAAGAACCGTTTAGACCCGAACCATAAGGTCACACATCAAATCTAACCCTTAGTGTTATGAAGAAAGGTTGCATCTCGCTCTTCGTGACCCACGTTCCGCTCTTTGTGACCCACGTTCCGGTCCTTTCTCCGCATCCCGCCTCTCTTGGCCGTGTCCTGCTCATTCTCGACCGTGTCCTGCATGATCTGGCCCGTGTCCCACGACCTACTCCCTTGGTCAAACCAATTTATGAGCTCCGCTATCTCCTATATCTTATTGACCGCTCCAGCCCATGCATGTTACATCTACACTTGTGCTTTGTATTTGTACTTATACTTTTCTTGTTTTCTCCTTTGTAGTTATTAGGATTTGTTGTATAAATAGGCATCTTTATATCCAAAGTTTACAAGAAGAGAACAATTATTCTTATTCTCTCTAATTCTCTCGATCTTTCGCTCGCTCTATATCATTCTAATCTTGCTTCCGCTAGGGGTGGGCACGGGTCGGGTACCCGGATTTTTGAGGGTACCCGAACCCGAACCCGAACCCGAACGGGTAGGCAATTTACTACCCGAACTCGAACCCGAGGGATGCGGGTACCCGGGGCTCGAGTACCCGAAGAATGAGCCGGGTACCCGCGAGTACCCGAACCCGAACCACAAAACGTAAACGT
>CM071870.1:12743895-12756157 GCA_036759665.1 Gynandropsis gynandra | reverse complement strand
GCCCCCGCGGGTACCCGAGGTTACATGCATAAATACCAAAATAACCATGTATTTTTATATAAATTACAAAAATGCCACTGATTTTAGGTTAACCTAAAATCAGTGGCATTTTTGTAATTTATATAAAAATACATGGTTATTTTGGTATTTATGCATGTAACCTCGGGTACCCGCGGGTACCCGTTTCTATGAATAGAAAACCCGAACCCGAACCCGCGGGTAATGAGATTTCATTACCCGAACCCGAACCCGAACCCGCGGGTTCGAGTAATTTTTCCGCGGGTCGGGACGGGTTTCGGGTCGGGACGGGTTTTTCGGGTAATTTGCCCACCCCTAGCTTCCGCTGATTCATCTTTGATTTACAAAATATACATGGTATCAGAGCGGTGGTCGAGTCACGAAAAACTTTTTGATCGATTTTGTTTCTTTTGAAATTTATTATCTTTCAAAAGTTGTTTTTCGGTCAAACTTTTTTAATCTCTCTTTTTTTTTGTTTCCCTTTATTTACTCGGATCTCTCATCACGGACTCGACCAAAAGCATCTCAATCTCGTTCAATGGAAACAATTATTCCATTTGGACGAAGATTGCTCAGGCCAATCTTGGCATGCGAGATCTTTGGGGTTTTGTGACAAGATTGGATTTGAAACCGGTAGATTCAAGTGCCAGATCAGAAAAATGGTTACAAAATTCCCTCGAATCTCATATACTTCATACATATAGGCACATAGAGTCTCCTAAGGAGCTTTGAGACGAGTTGAAACAAGTTTTTGACAATGAATCTAATCTTAACCGTGCGTATAAAGTCAAGAGAGGCCTTAATAATCTAAGGCAAGAGAGAAAGTATTTTAACCAGGCTTTGGGTGATTTTAAGGAATTATGGTCTGAACTCGATACTTTAAGGCCTTATACTATGAATATATGGAAATAGCTCAAAGAGCAAACCAGGATCAAGTCTTTAGCCTTTTATTCTCCCTCGACAACGGCCTTATTCATCACATACTTCGCCAAAACGAGTTTTCCTCGTTTAAAGAAGTTTGTATGATGATTAAAAGGGATGAAAGGGGAACCAACATCATTAAGCTCCGAGTGGTTTGTAGCTCCAAGTGTGTGCAGTTGACTCAAGGAATCAACATCATTAAGCTCGATTAGGCCTTATCACCTTAAAACCTGAAGCAATAAAAAGATTGGATAAAGGAATAATTTGTGTCGGTTTTGTAACTCGTGCTATGTATACTACGAAGAAATGATCTAAGTGTGTAGCCTAAAACTAACCTATGTGTTATCAATCATTGTGACTCTTGTGACCCTTTTGACCTTTGTGACCATTGTGACCATTGTATAATTGTTACCTCGAATCTTCGATTTGCTTGATCATATCTACATACTTCGGGTTCAAATTGGATACAACCCGCTTCTTGCACATATTTAGGCATGATGGATCGACATCCATATCATCAATTTACCATCCATTTTTTCCCAAACTATGGATAGTTTTGAATGGAAGGAACTGAAACATTAAAAAAATGATAAGAACACAAAAGTACGAAATTCATGTTATTCTAATAACATCTACAACTTAACATGAGCGAGATCATGAAACGCCACAATGCCATTTTGGTTTCGGTGATTCCCCGCTAACGTGCTTGTGGCAAGTATCCACAAGCTTCTCAAATGTGTAAAGCCCCCATGGAATTCACAAAATTCTAATTCATTAACCATGTTAATCAGATCATGGTCGATAGCATTGTCTGATGAAGACTTGTGATCCAACACTTGCCACAACACCATCAAAGTTACCAACCTCTTCTGGTCGGTGGATTTCTTCGCTTTCACAAGTTTTTTTACTCACTTGTGCCAAAGTCACCTTTCCATGACCAAAATTCTACAGACTGAATGTATCACACCTTTTGCACTCCCATCCTGCGGGATAGGGTCCGCAGTTCAATCCGATAATTAGTGCATGCTCCACTACAGAGTACCGGATGAGAACATCGTTTACGACAAACCACAACTCTTTATTGTCTCATACAATCACTGTGTGATTTAATAGGACATCCATTTAAACTTTCATCAGGATGGAGTCACATTGGTAATGAAATATATACCTAAATTGTGATTCCTTATTGAAGTGATGTCACTCATTTTCATTTAACATTAATCTGAACTTCTTTATTGTTTCATAAGGATAACACTTGGTGGAAATCGTTTACATTCTTTCCATGTGCTTGAATTCATAGAGAAACTTTGACTTTGGCGGTACCTACAAAATGACCAATTAAGAATACATTAGACTTCAACGACTCAAGCGACCCTTTAGACTCAAACGACCCTTGCGATTCAAGCGACCCTTGAGACCTAATGGGTCACTTGAGCATGAGTCTCAAGCGAGTCACTGAGACTCCTGATCCTTTTCGACTCAAGCGACTCATTGAGACTCATGACCCTCTTCGACTCAAGCGACTCACTGAGACTCATGACTATCTTCGATCCAAGTGACTCATTGAGACTCGCATACGTTTGAAATCAACAAACAATTTCACTTTCAACAACCTAATACCTAATGTATTTCATCTGAAACGTAAAACCCTAGAAATCGACCCACTCACATACACAATGGGGATTTGACTCGTGCTCTCTTTTTCATTACTGATCCTTGTCATTTAGTTCTTTCTTTCTTATTTCAAAATTTCTTTGCTCTCAACTTCGAATTTTTTTTCTTTTTCACTTGGAACTCGAACCTTACTAAAAAATTCGAAATTGTCTATCACTCTTTATTCTCAACCTTGAAATATGTTTAGTTTCGAAAGTTTTGTTAAACCGTATATATTTTTTTGTGTAAAAAATTAAGACACATTTATCTTTCTCTATTTTTTTTAATCCTTAAATTTTTAAAAGTACACGTAAAACAAGAATGAGAACATCTTATTATTTCGCGTGCTCGTTGTCTAAAGACGTCCCTTGAATTATTGCATAGAAGGAAAAAGATTATTCGTTGTCTCTCAAGTGTTTTTCATACTTTATCTAATAGAATTTTATTTTATTTTAATAAGAGTCATTCTCCATCAAACACGCACGACCCATCTCATATCTCGTCTAAATGTATTTTATAGTTTTTATAGTTCTCACCGAAGAAGTTCACGGCCTGTGTTTTATTTAATTAGTCTTTTTAATTTATGGATAACTTATAATTTAATGCTTCTACTCCAATCAATTTTTCTATATTCTCTTAACAAAATCGTGAGAATTGTTGTAATTTCGAAAACATTAATATATTGGTTGTATTTCTTCGTTGCTATCTAGATGCCTGAATCAAAGATATTGATCTTATTAATAATAATATCCTTTCTATATGGTGTTCTAAAAGTCGTTGCTTAACCGTTGTCTATGAGTTTGGTAGACGACACTCCATATTAAGTAGTGAATTCTTTTTGTAGATTTTTTTTATTTAAAAAGAATATAAAACTAAAATCAAATTAAAATAAATTAATTTATTGTTTTGATGTTTTTATTATATATAAATTCAATCATAATTTTTTGAAAAATAATAATGACGACCAAATTGATATATTTGACAACTACCAAATTTTTATTTGTAGAAAATGATGATAATATTAATTCGGAAGAAGTTGTATGTGATTTCATCGATATCAAGTATGAATCGGACAGTAAATGAGGATCAATGATTAAACACCGATTAATTTATCAAAATATTAGTTCGACATTGGTTAACCGGTGAAAGTCTAACCATTTTTACAGTACTATAATTATAGTACATAAAAAGAAAACTCCCCACGCTATATTTTTTTCTAATTCTGCGATTCGGGTGATCACTTTGTGTCTCATTTGTTTTCGGCTAGGAGGCTCTCTTTTATTTAATCCTTGGGTACCATATTTATCATTGATTTCTTGGTCATGAATGCTTTCAGTGTATATATTTTTTAAAACACATTTAGATTGCGAATTCGAATATATATATTTATAATTTTTAGTTAATAATATGTAATTCAATTTTGTTTAAAATATACATTCTATATTGATTTTTACCTTGTTTTGATTTCACATAATTTCATTTTAGTTTTTTTCCAATTAATTGTTTTTGAAAATTAAGGTGAATAAAATAAAAGGACCGAGCGTTTCTCCGCTAATAATGGGACAAAAGTGAAGTTAGAGCTTTCACATACCAAACATAACAATATTGGTCATTTTCCTTCTTACATCTCTCCAATTACTCTGTTGTTTCCTTCCGCGTTTTTGCTTTCCATTTGTGGGTTGCCGAGGAATGCTTATTAATTATCTGGGTTTTTTAAACTCTTCATTGGTTTGTCTCGCACAAATCCATTCTGTTCTTCGATCAAACCAGCTGGCGGAACACAAACAACAGTATTAGCGTACTTATCCCAGGTTACTTTTTCTTACTTTTTTGCCTGTACCCATCTGCTGTCTATGTTCTTCTTTATTTCGATTTTTTAACTGGAAATTGAGAATAATTGAGTTGAAATGTCCGAACTTTTGACGAACAGATCGGTTGCGTTTTGTGTTTACTTTTTCCTGTTAAATTGTTACCTGTGGCAATTTGAAATTGGGTTCTCTTTATTCTGTTCGTATGGTGAAACACTGGATCTTTTCGGTGTTATTCGATAATTTTATGGTAATCCCCTGAAATAGTGGTCTGGTTTGGTGAGTTATCTTTTTTTTTGAAGAAAATGGTTCCCTTAAAATTGTGGGTTTAGCGTCTGCACTTCTTTTAGGGTTTTAGATTTTCTTCGGATATAATTTCTGGCAGTTCGAATCCGTTTTTGCTTGTTCTGATTTTATGTTATGAAAAATTGCAGCTTTTTAATGAGAAAATCTCGGGTTTTACTTAGGTTTTTTAATTTTATTTCCGCAAGTTGTGTTTATTTTTGCTATTTTTTTTTCAAATTTGTATAAATAAACAGCAGCTTTTTCTTAAGGTTTTAAGTGTTTAATGCATAGTTTTATTTCTGAGAGCTTTTATAATTTCTTATAGAGTTTAAGAGTATTGTTAAAGATTCAGACAAAGTCTGTTTGTTTAAGATAGTACTGTAGGTTGCTTTAGATAGAGTTGTGGATTCTACTTCTTGTCTGTTTACTTTTTATAAGATTTGTTAACGTGTTGCTCCTGCCTAAACCCTCAGTCAGAAGATCTCAGGCTCAAATTTGATAAACTATAAAAAAAAAGTTTACAGAAAATTTGTTCAAAAGAGAGATCTGTGATCCAAAGACACAAGGGGTACGTCTCGAATGCTGAGTATAACTGATTCTGAGATCCATTTGGAGTAATTGGACCTCTAGAGAAAAAGATTCGCCTCCAAAGGGATCTAAAGGAAAATGTTTAGGTCTCATTGAATTTGTTTTAAATTGTGAGTAACTGGAGTAAACAGTCTGCAAACTGCAGTTGATGTTATAGAGCAAAGAAAAGCCTTGTTCTTGATATTTTCTTGTTCTTTGCTTTTGATGCTGTTGTTGTCATAGTTTTGTGATGGTGAAAAACCTGCTTGATATTATGATCAAGATGTTTCATTTGTGAAGATCTCTCTGGTTCTATAGAACAGTTTTCTGTCGAAGTTGATCTCACTGTGTTTTCACTTGGCTGACTTCTTTTTTTTTTTAAGCTTATTTAGTTATCTCTTTATTTACAGCTACAAGGAGACCCTCGGGTTTGCAGCTCTATCCATTGAACAAAAATGAGTACTGCGGCTACAATGCCTGTATCCCGAGAATCGTCGAACTATGATGAGATTTCTATGCAGCAGAGTCTGCTCTTCTCTGATAGTCTTAAGGTATATTTTTTGAATGTATGATCAAACAATCATAATCTTTTTTTTTCTTATTTGTTTGTGTTCTTTGTGAAATCCCAACTCTTTTACGACCTTTGTATTAATCCGACATTCTGCAGGAGTCTGATCTCTCTGCACAGAATTCTTGTCATCTCACAGTGAATATATGAAAACACATATTTGCTCTGATTGAAATGGATTAAAGGGATTGAAATGTTGAAACTCTTATTGTTCTGCGTATGAAGATCTGGCTCTTTTGTATTGTTTTTTCTTTGTTCCGACCAGTGAATGTTATGTCACATCTTAGGAAAAGAATATTTGCTGTAATTTTTAGGATCTGAAGAATTTGAGAACACAGTTGTACTCAGCAGCTGAGTACTTTGAATTGTCCTACATGAACGACGGTCAAAAACAGATGTGAGTGCATATATTTTGATTCCTTATTTTTCCCATTCTGTATCATTTACGGTTAGATTCATTGTCATTTAACCGGTTTTAGTATTGGAATTTCCGTGTTTATGCAGTGTCGTGGAGACGCTGAAAGATTATGCGATAAAGGCTCTGGTAAATACAGTTGACCATTTGGGTTCTGTTACGTATAAAGTCAATGACTTTCTTGATGAAAAGGTTGATGAAGTATCAGGGACCGAATTACGTGTATCTTGCATCGAACAGGTACTCAATTTTCCTTGGAGCATTGTCTTCATCATAGATTCTAGGAGATCAATTCAGTATCCTAAAACTACTGAAGAACTTGAAAGTATATGATCAGAAGGCATTGTTTTCTGTTCTCGGGTTCAAAATGGAGCATCATATCTACGATAGTATTTCTCACATTCTCCTTATTAGATCCATTCTTTTATTTATTCTTAGGTTTTTCATATTTACGGTCTGTGAATGCTAAGAAGATTGTTTTCAGTATCTTAAACATGCGCTTAAAGAACTTGAGTGCCAAGATTGTCTACATATCATATTCGATGTTCAAATTCAATAGATGATTCTACTTGGAAATTTCCTGAATTTTCTTATCAGTGTACCTTAGAATTCAAGCCCCAAGATTTTCTTTTCTGCAATTATGTCATAGAAAAATGTGGAGCACCACAATACCTTATTCATCCCTTTAAAGATATTGAAGCTGTGTTCTAAAAGGATCGATGCTTCTGTCTTCCGGTTAAAACTCAATAGGCGATCTCTATGTAGGTTTTCGCATATTTTAAGTGGTTGGATTAATTTTTTGACTTTGGTTACTGAGAATTTTTTTGCTTACTCAAAAACATCATCGAATGCTAGAGGCTACGGATGTGCCAGGAGTATATGGATCATGAAGGTCGTTCACAGCAATCACTTGTGATCAACACTCCAAAGTTCCATAAGCGATATGTTTTGCCGGGTAACTTTATATCTTCTTACATTCCGGGGCTTGCAACTTCTGTGTTTCCTTAAACACTCTAACCGAACTTCACTTTATATCAGCGGGCGAAATGATGACCAGTGCCAACCTTTCAAAGCTAAAGTTTGCGGGATGCAGTTTGGATGATGAAGATGACTGGAACCAATTCCGGAATGGTACTAATTCATTTTTTGGCTTTGTTTTATTCTCGTATATTTTAAGATTTATGTTTTTATGCTAACTGGATTGTTCTTTCGATTCATCTCTTGTGCTCAGCTGTCCGTGCTACCATTCGAGAGACTCCTCCGCCTCCACCTCCTGTCAGGTAAACTGCAGAACTCACCCCCTGTTACATTGGATGTGATAGATTTTTTCATTTGCAACCGTCCCAAATAATCTAATATCACCCTAAACACGAAATTCAACGTGGTTCTTGAAAGCGAGTTTAATAGTCTGTAGGCTATCACATGAGTCATACCTTTTGAATTGGTCTCTGCGGGTTTAGCGAGAGCTAACAGCTTTCATGAGCCAATGTTGTATCTTGCAGAAAACCAGCTTCTCAGACTCCGTCTCCACGTCAACCTCAACGATCAGCTACGTTTTCGTTCACTTCCACAACGCCAAGGAAAGAACAAGGTGAACTAGCAATAGCACGAGATACTATTTTGAAACTGTTCTTTTGACGTTTTGAGTTTGCATATGAAACCAGATAAGCGGACAATATCACCCCATCGGTTTCCGCTTCTAAGATCAGGGTCGGTTGCGATCCGGCCTTCTTCCATTAGTCGCCCAACGACCCCAAGCAAGAGTAGACCGATTACTCCTCAACGGGTAAGCACAAGACCTTATATGATTGGACTAAGATCAAAGTACACGTTTTCGATGGTTCTGAGCTCACCGGAAAATGAACTTGTCGTGTTTTTTTTTTCATGTTCAGTATCCATCGGAACCAAGGAGATCAGCTTCAGTTCGGATTGCTTTTGAGAAAGAACACCAGAAAGAACCAGAACAGCAACCGAGCAAGAGCAAAAGACTGCTCAAGGCTTTGCTTAGCCGACGCAAGACTAAGAAGGACGACATGTTATACACTTACTTGGACGAATACTGAAGAGAATCCCGGTTTATTTGTGGACCGTTGAATCAACGGTTAAATAATCGGATATTATATTCTGTTTCCAGTTTACCACATAATCTTTTGTTTTCTTATTTTAATCTATATGTCATAGCATATCTATATCTCTATGCTAAGTTCGGAGATCGTTCTGCGATTATGTATACCAAATCGATATTCATTTGAATGCAATTTTACAATTTATTTACCCACGATTGCACTAAAAAAACCATTCAATTGTACCCAGTAAAATCGAAGGGACACGATCACTTTAAATCATCTGGCTTCTGATGAACCGGTCTCAATTTTATAATTCAGTTTCCGGTTAAGCACGTATAAATCATATTCCGGTTTTTAATGAACCGGGACAAACCAAGTAGTTTATTTGGTTTTTTAATAACCCGGACTGAAGCATAGTACCAATTTATTATCGTATATTATAGAGAGATGCCGGTTTCATCTTTCTTCAGTCTGCTTTAGCACTATGGCAACTTTCTATTGTTCATCTGCGTCTTTCATTTTACCTGTATATCCCTCTTTTTGTGTTCTCTGATCTTTTCTCTGTTTCGTACCCGTGAAAATCGTATTCTGGGAAACGAAAATATACTATCCGTTATCGAAGCACGTTGATTTCATTAGGGTTTAACTGAACGTTGATTTTGGCTTTTGTAGATTACGCATGCAAGACACGGGAACTCAAAAGCTGCAAGCTGCACTTTCGCGTCGCAGGTATGTGTTATTGATTTGTTTTTTTTTTTTTCGAATTGAAGGTTCTCCGAAGAAGTTGATTGATTCTGATTTATTTTTAGGTTTCATGCGGGATCCAAAGGGATGAAAGCGGTCGCCGTGTTTGGCGGAGGAGAAAATTGGTGAGAATCTTTATTATAATGTTTGAATGACATTATGATTTTGGCTTTCATCCGTCGCATATCCATTTCTCTGTAGGATTACATGGAATTTGGATGATAGGATGAGATTATGGCTTTTTGGCGATTATTCGTGTGATTCAAAATATGAGCTAACTTTGATATTTGTTTTGGCTCTGAGATTGCCAACTCGTAACTTATACAACTAAAAGCAATTCTGTTCTTAGATTTAGCATCGACATAGTTAGAGTCTCCCGTTTTCAAGATTTTCCCAGAGAAATTATGGGTTATATTCATGATCGAGCTTATAGTGGTGTTGTTCGTGATCGATAGTTCATGGTTCCTCTGTCTAAGACCCCGCGGATATGAAGATATCACAGATTTCAGTTCCAAAATCCTGATAAGTGTGTCAGATCCTAGTTTCTCAAAGGTGTCTTCTGCTTCCTCCTGCATGAATTGTACGATGTTCTGCCAGAACTGTTTCAAATGAGATTTAACGTAATCATCTTGCTATCTGATTAACACAGTTTGGTGATCACAAGTGTTGTAGCTATCGTCCTTCACTTTTGTCAAGTCTTTACCACCTTGATGTGTACTGCGTATATAAGGCCTCAATCACTGAGGTCGCATCATCTTAATGTACTAATGCTCCCCTTTGCTCCTTGAATTAGTTTCAATCAAGTGTAGATGTTTGCTAATAGTATGGATTGGTCTCTGAGATGTTTATCAGGCGTGATAACTTAATCACACACATCTTCCTGTCCTGATATCAGGTTAGGATTCTTGAATCTGTTTGAACCTGATGTTCCTCGAACCTTTATGTCTTGTCTTTATCTCCAGACAAAGAAGGACGCCATGGTGCGCTATAAAATGCAAAGGGTTCCGTTCTTGGAAGAGCAAGTGAGGAAGTTAAGGGATGTTGGGAAGGTCATGACAATGGACATAGAGAGGCTACTGTTGAACGAAGAGAACCGCTTTGAGTTCGTCAACAGTGTAGCAGCAGAGGCCACAGAGTACGTGGAGAGAAACAGAGATGAGTACGGAGGTACCAAAAAGGCTATCCTTCATGTTCTAAGTAACCGTATCAACGATCTCGGGTTTTATCGCCCTGAAGCTTATGCAGAAACCGATCCTTTCAAACCCGGTCCTGGTTATTTGAAGGAGGAATTCACGTAAGATATATGTCAGGCATTTTGTTTTATGGTAAGATTCGATAACCAAACCGAGCAAGTACTTCGCAGCTTTCTGGTTGTAGTTCTGGTACATAAGCGTGTTTGAACTCCTTGTTTATGCATTTGTCGGTGGTGATGTTTGTCAATGGCATTACAAGTAGGGTTGGGTATCTGATAGATAATGGATAATGGATGCCTGACTCGGTCTCGCATTGGTAATATAAATTGCTATCCCAACTCCTAACCGCAAAAAGCTGGTATCCAAATTTTGAGTATTCGTAAAACCCACTCAGATTTTGAAAACCCGCGATTATCCGTCATGCATATAAAAACCAAGGTTCAAGACAGTGCTAGGTAGGCAGACGACTAGGTGGATATATATACTTTATTTTATTTAATGTAATTATAATATAAATATTTAATTCTAAATATTTATAAATACTTAATTTTATAAAAAACATATAAATAAATAAAATTTAGTTTTTATAAAAAATATTTATAAGTATTAAATTTACAATATCAAATTTACAATGACAAACAATATAAAACAAACAAAATATAGAAAATAGTGGTCGAATGAGGATGATGTTTGATCAAGATAAGAGCAAAGGCGATGGCGAATGCGATGCGAGAGATGAAGTCAAGGGTGGAGGTGAAACAAATATGAAGATGAGAAATGAAAGCGATGACAAAAGATGAAGATGATGACAACATACGAGAGACAAAGCGATGACAAAAGATGAAGATGATGACAACATACGAGAGACGATAGAAGATAAGAAAAATAAGGATGAAGGTAAAGACGAGAATGATATACGAATGCAAGGACAAAAGATTCAGATGAAGACAATAAACGCTGCAATAGATAGAAGAAAGACAAATGAAATGACGATAGTAAAGTCGATAAAAGATAAACATATGAATATATGTCATTGCTAGTTTTTTCTTTAAGTATCAAAACGACGTCGTTTTGACGTCAGTTTTTTTTAAAGACCGCCTAGAAATTAATCGTGCGGCCAGGGAACGCCTAGCGCCTAGACGACGTCTAACGGGATTTTTAGAACACTGATAAAAACATATAAAAGAATATAAAAAAAAATCAAATTATATGAATTTATATTCAAGGACTACAAATAAATCATTTCAAATTATCTAAAAAACAAATATATATTAAAAAATATAAAAGAATCTAATAAGTTTTTAAATCCTAGCATAAATATGCTACAACCAAAGTTAAATATTGATTTATTGCTTTTGTTTGGGCCTTCTAGCTCGAGATTGCTTTTATAGGTGACTAATAGTTGGATGTTATTTTCAGAATGCCTAGAAATCAAACATGTAATAGATCCCGAATCAATGATGATACGTGAAGCTTTCGGGATGCCATGCTCCGAGTATACTCACCACCTCTATTATCTTATGATGCATAGATTGTGGGTCAAAGTTGTCATATGCTTCATTTTCGTTCTTTCATAAGTTTACCTACCCATGTAATATTTGCCACAAGTACGCCTTCCTATGCAGGGATATCTCCAATTTAGAAAAGGAACAAATTCAATAACATTCGATGCCCAAAAAACAAGTTGCAATGTAAGAAAATGGAAACTATTACCTACGAATCATTGGTTGGGAGCTTGATATTGGATTTTTAGGTGTCTTGAATCCTATGTCACTTGCATTATGTTTACATGTCACATATCCTTTACCATCTTATTTAGGATGTGGGTCCCACATGCTTATGTTCAATTATGTGTAGGGGTGGGCAAAAAACCCGCACTATCCGTCCCGTCCCGAACCCGCAAAAAATTACTCGTACCCGCGGGTGTGGGTTCGGGTTCGGGTAATTTGAGTTCAATACCCGCGGGTTCGGGTTCGGGACGGGTTTTTTTATTTCACAAACGGGTACCCGCGGGTACCCGCAAA
>CM071870.1:12714205-12727579 GCA_036759665.1 Gynandropsis gynandra | reverse complement strand
GTCAGGGCATTAGACTTTGGAACTTAGCCATGATTTAGGGTTTAGCCGGTTTAGAATCTACGCCAGGTCAATCGGTTGAATCTAGGGATTAGGATAGCGGTCGTAATGCGTCTATCCATGTAAGATGCGCAATGGATACATTGGTATATGCATGCTAGATAGTGGACAAGTCTACGCCAGTCAGTTCCTATAGGAGAGCTTGAATTCCCTGAACTCATGATAGTATCTAAGACCAATTATCCCGTTAGAACTTCGTTACATCGTTGTGCAACTCTTGATACCTATGGTGATTTGTCGCCGAGTCGTTCCCATCTTAGGTTTAGTTTGCATTTGCATTTGCATTTCATTCACCCATTAGATTCTCACGTCTTATTCATTAATTTAATAGCTTATAAGTCGCATCAATTCCTTGTGTTCGACCCTAGTTACTACACGATCCGTATTCTTGCGGAAGCGTTAGTCTAGGTAATTTATTACTTGAGTCTACGCACATCAGTAGCACTCACCGAGGAATGCAGTGCAATTCTTCAGAACAAACTGCCACCAAAGTTAAAGGATCCCAGAAGCTTCTCTATTCCATGCAAAATAGGTAATCTCGATATTGAAAATGCTTTGTGTGATTTAGGGGCAAGCGTGAGTATCATGCCACACACAGTTTTCAAGCGGATGGAGTTTGGGAACCTTAAACCTACGAAGATGTCTCTACGCCTCGCGGATCGTACGGTAAGACATCCGGTGGGAATTGTTGAAAACGTTCCCACCATGGTAGGTAAGCTTTGCATTCCCACTGATTTTGTTGTACTTGAGATAACGGAAGACACTAGGACACCTATTATTCTTGGTAGGCAGTTCTTAGCTACTGCAGGTGCGATGATAGACGTAAAACAACGAAAGCTGTCCTTACGTGCCGGAGATGAGACGATCGAATTCATCCTGTCCAGCACCATGAACGAATCTTCATTCAAGGAGTCTTGCTTTACAGTTGATTCGCTGGACGAGTTAGAGAAAGACACACACGATCAAGTAAGTCCATCCGATCCTCTTTAGTGTTTCCAATTCTCTTTTACGGTATTTGACACGAGTTAGCGACAATGCAGGATTTGCAGACGAAGGAGCTGAGGTGTATACGAAATTCATGAGAGCCATTGCAGCACTAGGAGACGTCCCATGGGAGGAGATACCACGTGATATGCATGTTGGATTCACAGCGGAGAAGACGTCCGAACTTGAGCCCAATCCTCCACCACCATCTTCTTTTCGGTATGAACACGTTGATTCCAATAGCACATACCTTGCTGTTTTAAATGCTAACATGAGTGCAGATGAGATGAGAAAGCAACCCGCATGCGTAAAGAAGCGTAAGAGGGTCAGCTCTTCAATGTGTATGTACGGATATTATAGGGAGGACAGCCACGAACCTTCGCCCGAAACTCAAAGGAGGCTGCACCCGCACTTGCACGAGGTAATGGAAAAAGATGTCATTAAACTTTTCAACGCAGATACCCCTTATCCAACCTTGGACAGCAAGCAAGTGAACCCCGTGCAAGATGTGCCTAAGGGATGGCACGACAAGAAGACCCTACCTCATGACTTCCAATCAGGTGATTTCGTTCCACTTTCTAGTTCTCGACCTAAGCCTTTCTCGGGCCTCCTACTGCCTTGTTGGTCTTATCGCGCACGCATGAGGAATGGAGACGTCAAAGCTTAATGACGTTAAATAAGCGCTTTCTGGGAGGCAACCCAGCTGTTTGTTTTTACTTTTTATGTTTAAGACTCGGTTATTTAATTTCCATAAAACAGAAAAACACAAAAAAAAAACAACACCACAAACGTGCTTCACTTCCCTTATCCTCCATCGGAGCTTCACGTCGAGGACGCCGTTCAATTCAAGTCTGGGAGAGCAGCTCACGTTTGTCAGGTGGTTTCGTTTCACTTTCTTTTGACTTTTTAGTTTTTAGGTTATTTTTGCGATTTTTAGTTTGTTTTTGTTTTCATTGAGTCAGAATCGTCCCAAGGCACTTGTCCGGTGCCACGTTTTGAGATGAATCCTGAACCTAGGATGCTTAAGAAGTTAACCTTTTCCGTGAGATTTTGCATGATTGAGCTAGGTTTTCCTAAGAGTTAGAGCTTATTAGTCGGCTGAAAAACAATAGGTCGTAGTTCTGGGGAATCCTAGTGTTTCTTGTGGGGAGGTTTAGACGAGGTTGCTAGGCTAGTTTATCGTTTATTCTTTCTATCCAGATGGTCATACTTTGAGTAGATGATGCTTAGCTTCTGTTATATTGGGCATTATTGGATCATATAAAATCGAGCTCGTCTTGCAGATTAAAAAGCGCACACTAACACTCCGCTGTCGATAGAAATAGTGCCTAAAAAGCATGATTGACGGGTGGAAACACGAGTTATAATTTTCCTAGACCACTTCACCGCAAGTATACGGATCGTGTAGTACCAGGGTCGATCTCTAGGGACTAAAGCAGCTAAAATAAGAACGAAACTAAACTAAGACGAAGGAGATAGTAAGAGATGTGGTTCTAAATTTCCTAAAACTATCCTAATGGTGACAACGAAACTAGGTTAGAGATAAGACTAGATATGGTGAACACTACAGGTGTACGGGATACCGGGAATTGCATAGATGAACGACTAAGGATCATAGATCTATAACCTATTCTTGACAACGGGAAATTCATGCTCTACGGTGAGGAGTGATTCTTCCGAGCCTAAACCTCCTAACCATGGATACGTGCAACCCTACCTTCCAGCAGTGATTAACACGTACCATGGCAGCATTACGATCGCAATCACTATCCCTAAGATGACTAACCGACCGGTCAGATTCTCATTAGTCAATCTTAATCTACAACTTAGCGGACCGGATTCGTTCCTTAACCTTCCAGCAAGGTTCGAGATCCTATGTTGTTGAGCGGTCAGCACTAACGTAAGAATGATATTGCTAAGTGTAGAACCGTAAATCAAGAATGAATTTATAAAACTAAGCATTAACGCAATTCATCGTTAATACATACAAATCCGATATCCCTACCCGCAGTAGGGACTCTACTCACTCATGGAAGAAACAAAAGCAGAAGATAACAAAGTCCTATACATGATAAACCCTAAGGAATTCAATGCCTCGACCTTCCCTATTGTGTTACCGGTGTACGGATTGATGCTTCTCTTCTTCTCTGATGCTTCCTGAGCCTTTCCAGATGTTTTTCCAGTCTTTTCTTTCCCTCTTCGTCGCCCCCTTTTCTCTAGATCTGTTCTGTTCATTAAATCCACTCGTTTTAATTCGAGATCTAGGTTGTTACGAAATACGCGGCCCGCTCGGGCACAGGTGTTGCCCGGTCGGGTATAGGCTCGCCCGACTGTGTTGGTGTCTAGGGCCCGATCGGGTGGACATCACCCGATCGCGTGGTCAAGCGGGCCCGAGTCGTGTAAACTCTCTGGTCAAATTGGGTGACTAATTGCCCGAGCGGGTATTCTTCTTGCGCCTGATCGGGTAAGGCTACCCGATCTCATTGCTCATGTGCCCGGGTCGTGCTAAATGTGTGGATAAAACCCCGTAGGTTTTACCTGAGCGGGTGGAGAAATAGTGCCCGACCAGGCACCCTTCTGTCCTTGAAATCTCTATCGGATAAGTAAGTATATACAAAGAATATAAGTGAAAATGACTCTAAAACCTATCCTAATATTGATACACTTTCAGTGTTATCAAACTCCCCCAGACCTAAACCTTTGTTTGTCCTCAAACAAAACTAAAGTATAGCCTAAGTGGAATCTAATAACGATGGATACTAGCTCAAAAATTTCGAAGAGTTAGTCACTTTGCATATCAGCGCGTCACATGGATAAGAGCCTACGCGTACCAAGTATAGCCCTGTGTCTACCGAAAGTGCTGAGCCATGAAATCCTTCACAACCCTAGATAACGTCCATGCGATCTCCATACCGATTTCTCTAAGCTTTTGATGTCATTTGAATTTATTTTCTTCTCGTTCTTATGCATTTTTTTTCTTCTTTCTTTTCGGCACTTAGATCCACGCTTTGTTCCTAGGACGTGAAGTCGAAGAGGGTCGCTTTCTACTTAGACCTAGGCTGCCTATGGCACACTCATAAGGTTGCGCGACCTTAGAGGAGTGAAGAGGTGCGTTATTGAATCTTTATTATTTTCTTCTTTTTTTTTCGGTTTTTTTCTTTTCTTGATTACGCAACACTCTAACCCTTAGGACGTAGAATAGCTTCTCTACCCACCACTTAGACCCGAACCATCGAATATCGATGTACTCATGTCAATCTTAACTCGGAAAAGCGCAAAACTTATCCTAGATGACAGCGGAGTATAAGCATGTGGTCTACGTGTGGTCAAATTCTAGAACGCTAAAACATATCAACGAAGCTAAGCTAAATGGTATATACGGAGATATGTCTACTTGGTATCGAGATCTAAGGAGTGAATTCAACTAGACAAGGGTTTCAAACATAACTACTCGACCAATCGGTATCAATGAGGCTTCTAAGCAAATCTAGTTATCCACGATTCAACAAAGTTGCAAAATATGACTAAATTCGAAAAAATTTTCACTAGTTCCATCTTATTCCTAACCTAATCCTAAATCTAATCAAGTCGCTCTAAATGTGCATCCGTGTCGTATCAATAAATGTAGGAGTACCCCCAGACCTAAACGGAACACAGTCCCGGTGTTCTAGACCTAAAAGGGACCTCTAAATGATAAAAGTTCGAGAAAGCATAAAAAGGTAGCGAATACACCTGGTGTGTGCGTGTGTCTTTCTCGAACTGTGATACGCTCGGATGTAGTAACTCTTGCGCACTAATGCATTGGTTACGTGAAAGACATGTGATACGAACATGCAATATAGAAGAGTAGAACAAAGAGCACTAAATACGTAAGTTTGAAAAAGAGCGTACAAGATAGCTATCTAAAAACAAGAAATGATAAAAAGATGTCCATGAAAGAAAATAAAAAGAAAACGAAATAGGAAAAAGGGAAGAGATCGTCTAATCCTCATCCGCTCCATCGCGGGTAGTCGGTATGTCTGCTGGCTCCACTGATGCTCCCTCCCCAGGTGGGAAGTAGAATCCCTCCAGCTCGTACGGGATATGAGGACGGTAGGGGATGGCTCCGGTGTGGTAGTCTTGCGAAATCGGGATGTAAGGCTCCTGATAGTGCGCCATGCTGAGCTGCTGAAACCGTCGGACGGACTCAGTGAGGTAGTAGGTATACTGAATGGATTGCTCCTGGAACTGCTGCTACTCCGCATACCTCGCAGCCTCTAAGTCGTACCTCTGCTCAGCCATAAACGACTGGTACCTGGTCTCCTCCGCTACGTACCTGAGGGCGTCGAAGACTCCTTCCATCGAAGGAAAGTTGGATCGGCTGTGGGGGTACTCTGGACGCACGCGCGAATGTGTGGCGCGTCGGCTGCGCTGCCTCGAAGTAGACGATCTAGGTGCGGCTGTGGGAGGTGGATCCATCTATGCAACCCTCGGGCCGATGTGCCTGACGTTCGGATCGATCCTGAATCGGGATCCCTCCTCGTCTAAGTCCGGTACCACGATCTCGCTGATGTCGACTTCTAGGTTCCGACCGTGCTCATCCTTGTAGCACCAAATAACGTTGTACCTCTCCAACGTGATTGCTCGTCAGTGTCACAAATTCTGGAGGTTCAACTCTGGCTCCTCATTTATTTTGTCCTCGGTCAGGATCCCAAGGTTGATCCCGACCCTCCGTGCGATCATGGTGACAATACCACCGCACATAATCTTCGTATCCGTGCAAACTTTCTCGGTGGATATATCCAAGAAATGTCTAATCACCAGTGATGCTAGGTCGATGGTCATCATGTCCACATCATCGTCCGCAACCTCCGTCTGCACCACCCGCCTCAGGTAGCCTAGCTCGGTGTGGTTAACACCACCCTGTGCTCCTTTCCCTAGTATCGAGGAGACTAGGAAATAATGAAAGTACCTGAGGGCGGGATGGCGAATGTGGCTTGCCTTCGATCTCGTCGAGTATTCGCCATATGCAATTTGAGACCAAAACTCTGCTTGACGGTTCCCCAAGGTGCGGAAGATGGTGTTGATGTGCTCCCTGATATCGAGGGCACTCATCGCCTCGAATGATAAGAACCGGGATGGGAAGATTCGCGACTGAAGCTCAGCGAATCTCGACTTATGGCGGGGTTGGAAGGATGCCATGTTGTATCTGTACTGCTGATGAGAAGCGGTGATCGGCGTGTATGGTGTCAGCTCCGTAATCATGTCCGATCTCACGGGCCATCCATGCTCTGGGTTATGTGCGTCGGATCGGCGTTTCTTAGAGCTTAGGGAAGTTCTAGAGGCCATCTGCAAAACAATCAAAAGATAAAAGTCAATACGTAACTCGATTTGCAGGGTGCCCGATCGGGTGCTTGTATGATGCCCGATCAGGTAATAAGAGTCGAATTGTCCTCGTGAGTAGTGCCCGACTCGGGCGAAAAAGTAGCCCGGTCGTGTGAATATCCGTGCTGCCCGATCGGGTTGCTAGCCCTGCCCGATCGGGTGGGATCGCGAATTCGTGATCTGGAGTTCGCGAATTGCGACTAATTCGACCGAAATTCCTCTAAATCTTCCTATTCAGACCTAGATCTAACCCATGCTAGTCCTAATCTCAACAAAGTTAACGATTTTACCTGGATTTCGCGATAAGGATGAGGGAATTTCAGAATTTTGGAGAGAAAGGGGGAAGTTTTCTCGAGTAACCGAGGTCTCTACCGGTGGCGGTGAAACGACGGCAGTACCCAAGCGGCTCCGGTGACTGGGATCGGCGTGAGAGAGTTGCCAATTGAGAGAGCACGATCGGGTATTTGCTTTGTGAGGTGAACGGCCGCTCGGGTTACTCGAGTTTTTAACTTACCTGGTAAAAGTTACGCTGCCCGATCGGGCACACTGAAGACGCCCGATCGGGTGCCCCCAAATTTGACCTACCCGGTCGGGTCTTGTAAAATGCTGCCCGAACGGGTTCTCCTTGTTCTGAAATTGCCCGATCGGGTGCTGAATTCATGCCCGATCGGGTATTGTTGCAAAGATCTAAAAGTTAGACGAGGAAAACATTACAACAATAACCATGAATCTCTAACTTCCTAATTCCTAGAAAAAATTGTCAGAAATTTAAAAAACTTGAAAAATGAGCCCGAAAATACGAAAATCAAAAACACTAAAGGATATGCTCGGGTTGCCTCCCGAGAAGCGCTTGTTTAAGGTCTTTAGCTCGACCAAACCACGCTACTTATCAGGTGGACGTCCTCGACATCGTCGTGTCTGTAGCGTCTCGCGTGCAATGTGTGCTCGATAAGGTGTGGCACGCGGATCAGCTGAGTTTCTATCACGATCGGTAGTGTCATCCCTAAGATTGGTCATGATACGCTCTATGTGGGGGGCTAGATCGTGATATCCAAACATTCTGGTCGTGCTGCTCCTAAGTCCGGTTGAGTACTCCACGTAACCGGTTAGGCGTCTGTCGTTTGTTTCCATCAGGTTTTCCAGAGATGTCGTGCGTGTGAGCCTTTCGGGTGAAGGCTTCATCTTTACCCTGGGTACTTTATCGATGTCCCAATTATGAGTCGGACGTTTGTTGCAGCATCTCGGCATCTTAGGATCGTTTGTGTACTGATTTGCCGCACCACATTTAGCTAGGGTTGTATGGAAGTCATGGTTGGAGGATTCCTCTTTCTTTTCGTTGTTGAGCGACTCGGTTGGTACCTTGTAGCTACCTTCTTCAACCGCTACGCGATTCAAATCTAAGGAATCCTTGATCTGAGCTTCCTCACAAGTCTCCTCGGCTAAACCTTCAAAACTGCCCTCGGGGAACACGAAATCGATATGACATGGTTGCTCAATCGTGTCCATTAAGCTGAATTCTTCTTCTACCTCGGGTTGGTTGCTCAATCGTGGCCGCTAAGCTGAATTCTTCTTCTACCTCAGTTTTCTTCGTGTACTCATCAACATCCGTAGCCTCATCCATTGTCGTGTTAGATTCATCTTCTATTTCAATTAATGATGGACTTGGCTGATCTACCGTCTCACCATCTCTTAGGTAGATCTCGCTGATATATTCACGAGGATAATATTCCGAACTTTCCGATGCAACCTCTTGCGGTTGCAATGCCCCTTGTGCAAACTCCGAAGCTTGCACGCCCAATGATCCAAATAGGTCGCCTATTTTCTCATTGGCGCTGTCTTGTTCCGCCTCCATTCCCATGAATAAATAGTCTCGATTCTCAAGCATTTCACGGAGGTAGTTGTACATGGCGGGATATTCGTGGGCTGCTGCGGATTTAGTCGAGTATGATTGAGGCACATATGAGTGATAGCTATGGGTTTGGGGTTTCGTCCATGGTTGGAAATTCCCAAACGATGGCTGTGCATTCACCATACTCTCGGTGTTCCTATACGGGATGTAGGCTTGATCGCTCCATTCGTAATTGTACGTATTCCCGTATGGTTGAGCGTAGCTGTCGTAGATCTCCTCTTCATACCCCCAAGAGTTTTGTTCCCGTGATCATTCAATGTATTGCGGGTGGTATAAATCGGAGAGCTTACGACAAAACTCGGAAAGCTGATATCTCAATTCAGCTATGTCGGCGTCCGAAGAGTTGAAGTCGTCCATGTTACCTCGCATGACAAAGGACATCAAACTCGATTAAGTTGTGTGAGGTAAAGATATATATTTTTTTTCATTTTTTGACTCTATAAGAAAACAAAAACAAAAACAAAAATGCAAGAAACAAATAAGACTCCGGAAAGGACTAGATCTCAATCTAGCTAATTCCTAGTCTAGGCCGTTTTTAGTCCCCGGCAACGGCGCCAAAAACTTGACGTGTGGAAACACGAGTTATAATTTTCCTAGACCACTTCACCGCAAGTATACGGATCGTGTAGTACCAGGGTCAATCTCTAGGGACGAATTGCAGCTAAATTAAGAACGAAACTAAACTAAGACGAAGGAGATAGAAAGAGATGTGGTTCTAAATTTCCTAAAACAAGACTAGATATGGTGAACACTACGGGTGTACGGGATACCGGGAATTGCATAGATGAACGACTAAGGATCATAGATCTATAACCTACTCTTGACTACGGGAAATTCATGCTCTACGGTGAGGAGTGATTCTTCCGAGCCTAAACCTCCTAACCATGGATACATGCAACCCTACCTTCCAGCAGTGATTAACATATACACTGATTTTTTAGCAACCTTCTCTAGCTCTTTCGGGGGTGGATTCTCGAGCACATTACCGCTGCGCAAGGTGATGGCATTCACGTGCTCTCTCTGGTTAAGATCGGGTTTACTGGGAAGCTATCCGGGATTCCGAGAGGATGAGGCAGCCTGTTGTGCTATGGAATTTTCTAACCCGGTGTACGGATTGATGCTTCTCTTCTTCTCCGATGCTTCCTGAGCCTTTCCAGATGTTTTTCCAGTCTTTTCTTGCCCTCTTCGTCGCCCCCTTTGCTCTAGATCTGTTCTGTTCATTAAATCCGCTCGTTTGAATTCGAGATCTAGGTTGTTGCGAAATACGCGGCCCGCTCGGGCATAGGTGTTGCCGGTCGGGTATAGGCTCGCCCGACCGTGTTGGTTTATGGTGCCCGATCGGGTGGACATCACCCGATCGCGTGGTTAAGCAGGCCCGAGTTGTGTAAACTCTCGGGGCAAATTGGGTGACTAATTGCCCGAGCGGGTATTCTTCTTGCGCCCGATCGGGTAAGGCTACCCGATCTCATTGCTCATGTGCCCGGGTCGTGCTAAATGTGTGGATAAAACCCCGTAGGTTTTACCTGAGCGGGTGGAGAAATAGTGCCCGACCGGCACCCTTGTGTCCTTGAAATCTCTCTTTTCCGCTTATTGCTCGGGTGTTCCTTTGGGTTCTGGAGCTCTGAGTAGATTTGTCTTCTATTCATGTGGTTTTGATCAGAAATCCTTCATATTGAGCTCATTTAGGCCTTGTCGCCTAAAAACCTGAAAACCAACAAAACGGGTGTGTGAAGCTCGAAATCATATCGGATAAGTAAGTGTGTACGTAGAATATGAACGAAAATGACTCTTAAACCTATCCTAATATTGATACACTTTCAGTGTTATCAAACTCCCCCAGACCTAAACCTTTGTAATACATTAGAAAAGAAGACGATAAAGATAAATCGAAGAAAGTGAAAGAAAGTATGAAGTACATATATTTCTTCATATACACATATGATTGAATGAGAGATTGTAAGGATTTTTGGGATCATATATGTATAATTTAAATGAATGGTGACATTATATTAGAATCTAAAGTTAAAGTGAACTTATGTAGTAACCTAGTGTGTAGAAAAAAAAGAAAAAGAGAAAAAGAAGAATAAAAAAAAGGAAACAAAAGAAAAAGAAGTCATCAAAAGAAAATAAAAAGAAAAAGAAAAAGAATAGAAAAAGAAAGAAAGAAGCTCGGAAAGAAAGAAACAATGTATCATCGGTTGATCTAGGTTTGGCGTTGTCTGAAGTCTTGTTTGGTAGAGGGAGTTAGGTAGCGTGTCTAGTTTCCTTTGATTTACTTTCTCATGGGTAACCGTGGTGGACCTAGGATTAAGACTGAAAACTCGATTAGGCCGAATTTGCTCTCAACATGCTAGTTGAACGGTTAGGTTCGCTTTAGCGGTACTTCTAGGAGAAGGGGAATTCTCGTGTTTTTCATACCCCATGTGTTCCACGTTTACGTTTGCTTAGGGACAAGGAAACATTCAAGTCTGGGGGATTTTGATCATCTCGTTTTCATACGTATTTCTTGCACGATTTAGGAGACGTTTTTGATATAAATGTGGTGTTTTACGTATGATTCCGTTTCCGTTTTACTTGTTTTCGTGTTTTCATGTTCTTACAGGTCTTTACGTGTATTTGGATCATTTTGGAGCTAAAAGGACATGCACGGAACTAAGGAGCAACTTCGGGGATTATCACGGGACAAACGGGACGAGATTGAGCATGGAAAAGTTTCCACCCGGTCGGGCACAACCCTTGCACGACCGGGCAAAACCTACGGCCAAGTTTGTGCACACGTATGCACGACTCGGGAATGTATGCCCGACCATTTCCCTTGTGCCCGAGCGGGCGCACATACCATGCCCGAGCGGGCATGCATTCCAGCACACAGTCCGCACGACTTACCCTAGCCGCACCCGAGCGGGCACACTCAATGCCCGAGCGTGTCGCGACCCGAGAAAACAGCAAATTTAAGTTAAATTAACTTTAAACATAAGGGAACTCGTGGGGGCAATTAAGGCAACAATTGGACCGACTTAGGAGGCTTAAAAGGAGGCAAAAGACGTCAAGAGAGCAAGCTTACATTGGAGATTAATTCAGTAGAAGATTAAGGAGATTCTTGCGAGGAGCATTGGAGATCGAGCACCACCACTTCGGTTTTGTTTGGTTTTCATGTTCCTTAGACTTTCTACTTTGTTTATGTTTCTTTACCGACGCATGAGCGAGTAGTTTGTTTGTTCTAGGAGAAGGGATTAGCCCTTGGCTATCCCGGAACCACTTTTGATCTATTTTGAATGCATCTTCCCGTTTTAGTTCATCTATTCTTTATCTGAGTGCTTGAATTTACTTGTGTTTACAAAGTACACGTAGATACATGTTTTAGGGGTTAGGAGAAGGACCGAAAGGAGAATTCTAGTCCTAGAAGATCAGGTTTAGAACAACCGAGGTTAGGCCACGAAAGTAGGGTAGCAACGGTTGAGGGTGAACGGGTGAATCATAGAGCCTATGGGTTTAGTTCAAGGTGTCAGCCACGAAAGTAGGGGGCAGCTTGTCTAGATCACGTGTCTATGCCTTGAGAGAGGGTAGATATCATATTAGGATCATCCGCCTTAGATAGCTTTAATTGGGATTGCATGATAGATAGATTGATCGTCGGTTTCGGTAGTCTTGTGGTGAAACCGGATTCCTAGGACGTTTGACTTATCGTTAGAACCCAAGTAGTTTATTTACTTTCAGTATTTCATTCTTCATCCACATTCTTTCGTTAGCAAGTTTGGATTCCTAGTCGAGTTTAGGTAGTGTTGTGTAGTCTCTGTGGGATCGACACCTAAAATACTACACACGTGCCGTGCACTTGCGGGTAGTTTAGGTTATTTATATTTAACTTTGATACGCATCAGGTTAGAAATACTTACCCGATCGAGCGTGTCCTTCACTGAATCGTCTAGAAAATCAACTCTAAAGGATGACTCCTTGAAGGAGGGTCCGTTCATGGAGTTGGACAAGTTGAACTCTATCGTCTCATCTGCGACACATAAAGAAAGCTTTCCTTGTTGTACGTCTATCATGGCACCTGCAGTAGCTAAGAAATGTCTACCAAGAATAATGGGCACTCTAGCATCTTCCTTTATGTCAAGTACAACAAAATCAGCGGGGTTTAGAGACATCTCTGTCAAGTACAACAGAATAATGGGCATTTTTAACAATTCTCACTGGATATCTTATCGAATGATCCGCGAGGTGTAGAGACATCTTTGTAGATTTGAGATCTCCGAAGTTCATCCGCTTGAAGACCGAGTGATAACACGTAATCCGTTGTAGTTTTTATATCATTCTTAGGTCTAGTTTAGAGTAGATTATTTATATTTCATTCATTTATTGAGTATATTCGAAGACTTTATCCATATTTCGTGTTGTGCATAGGAAATGAAGACACGAGAAGAAACACGAGTGATTTTGGCAATCTAACCCCGAAAACGAAGTTGAGTAACAAGGTTCGACTTGTGCAAGGCCATGGACTGAAAGTGAACACTCAAACACCGAGCGAAGGGAGCGAAACAACATTTCAAGACATGCCCGCTCGGGAATTGGAAGTGTACACGATCGGCCCATTAGCTGCCAATTACCCCCGTAGCTTTGCACGACTCGGGCACTCAAGGTACACGACCAAGATGGAGTGCCCGCTCGGGTGGAATTGGAGTGCACGACCGGGATAATTGCTGTCAATTACCCCCGTAGCTTTACACGACTCGGGCACACAAGGTACACGACCAGGGAGGTGTGCCCGCTCGGGTGCATTTGGTATGCCCGCTCGGGCTCATTCATGTCAAGAAAACCCCGTAGGTTTGCACGACTCGGGCTGATGATCTACACGATCGGGCAGGGTGCCCGCTCGGGCTCAAATGTGTGCAACACGGTCGGGCAAAGGGCTTGCACGAGCGGGTACAAGCTGTGCCCGCTCGGGTCCTTGGATCTCAACAAACTTTCCTAAAATCTAGAACGGCAAAATTAAAAAGGGAAATCAGATCTAAAGGACAGGATTCGAACCAGATTAGATCAGAGCAGATAGAGAGACATTA
>CM071870.1:12654973-12670421 GCA_036759665.1 Gynandropsis gynandra | reverse complement strand
GTTCCGGATTCATCCTTTAACCTTCCAGCAAAGTCTGAATTCCTATGTTACTGAGCGGGCAGCACTAGTATAAGAGTGGTAATGTTGGATGTAGAACCGAATATCAATAAAAAATAAATAGATCTAAGCATTAACGCATAACATTGTTCATCCGTCACAATCCGATATCCCTAACCCATAGTTGGGAACCTACTCACTCCTGGAGAATACAGATAAAGAAGATAACACAACCCTAAACATGATAGACTCTAGGAAACTCGATGCCTCGATCTTCCCTATCGTGTTACCGATGTGAATATTGATGCTTCTCTTCTTCTCCAGCGTCTCCTAAGCCTTTCCTGATGTTTTCCAAACCTTTCCTTGCCCTCTACGTTGCCCCCTTTGCTCTAGATCCCCTTCTGGTCTATTAATTAGGTCGTTTGAATGCAAGATATAGTTGGTTGCGAGAAACGCGGCCCGCTCAGGCACCACTTTTACCCGGTCGTGCAGAGGCGCGCCCGGTCGTGTACTCCTTCATGCCTTCAAAGGCTTGATTTTGGCTCCGAGTGAATTTATATTCAAAGTGCGTGGTTTTGCTCAGGAATTCGTCTATTTACGCTCGATTAGGCCTTGTCGCCTAAAAACCTGAAAACCAACAAAACGGGCGTATGTAAAGGATAATCATATCGGAAATGTAAATTTAACTATGAAATATATGCGAAAATGACACTAAACCTAGCCTAAAATCGATACACTTTCAGTGTTATCAAACTCCCCCAGATCTAAACCTTTGTTTGTCCTCAAACAAAATTAAAGTCAAGAAGAATCTAATAACGATGGATACTAGCATAAAAATATCAAAGAGTTAGTCATTCCGCAAATCAACGCGTCACATGGATAAAAGCCTAAGCGTACTGAGTATAGCTTTATATCTATACCGAAAGTGCTAAGCCATGAAATCCTACCAAAAATCTAAGTCTACTTCACAACCCTAGATAACGTCCAAGTAATCTCCATACCAATTCCTAAGCTGTTGATATCATTAAAATCACTTTTTCTCGTTCTTATTCTTTTCTTTTCTTTTCTACACTTAGATCCACGATTTGTTCCTAGAACGTCGAAGTCGAAGAGGGATGGCTTTCTACTTAGACCCAGGATGCCTATGGAACACTCATAAGGTCGCCTGACCTTAGCGGAGTGAAGAGGTGCGTTATTGAAGATCTTATTTATTTTTTTTCTCGGTTTTTAATTTTTTCTTTTCTTGATTACGCAACACTCTAACCCTTAGGACGTAGAAAAGCGCCTCTACCCACCACTTAGACCCGAACCATCGAACATCGATGTACTCATGTCAATCCTAACTCGGAATAGTGAAAAACTTATCCTAGATGACAGCGGAGTATAAGCGTGTGGAATCTAACTCATGAACGATAAAAATATCAACTAAGCTAGGGCTAGACGGTATACACGGAGATATGACTACTTGGTTTCGAAACCTAAGGAGTGAATTCAACTTTCGATCAAGGGCTTCAAACACAACTACTCGACAAATCGGTATCAAAAGGCTTCTAAGCAAACCTAGACCATTATCCACGATTCGACAATGTTGCAAAAAATGACCAAAGCTCGAAAAAATTTCATTAGGTATCCATCTTATTCCTAAACCTAATCCTAAATCTAATCCTAAACGCAAATATGTCGCTCTCAATGTCAAATCCATATCACTCTAACAAAGAGTACCCCCAGACCTGAACGGAACACAGTCCCTGTGTTCGAGACCTATGAGGGATACCCGCATGCAAAAAATTCGAGAAAAAAAATAACAAGTACACCTGGTGTGTGTGTGTGTGTGGCTTTCTCGAATTGTGATACATCCAGATTGTGTGACTCTCTTTTGCTCTAATGCATGTGTTAGCGTGAAGGACCTGAGATGAAAACCATGCAATGCAAGAGATAGAACAAAGATCACTACATAAGTAAGTCTGAAAGAGCTTACATAGTCGCTAAAACTAAAAACAAGAAAAATAAGAAAAATAGGTCCATAAAAGATGAAAAAGAAAAAGAAATAAAGGAAAAAGGGAAGAGTGGTCTAATCCTCAATATCTCCACCGTGGGTGGCCGGAAGGTCTGCTGGCTCCACGGGTGCCCCTTCCCCAGGTGGGAAGTAGAAAAACTGCAGCTCGTAGGGGATGTGAGGACGGTACGAATGGCTCCAGTATGATGGTCCTGCAGGATTGGCACATATGGCTCATGGTAATGCTGCATACTGAGCTACTGAAATCGACGGACGGACTCCGTGAGGTAATACGTATGCTGGATCGACTGCTCCTGGAACTGCTGCTGCTCTGCATACCTCGCAGCCTCGATGTCATGCCTTGCCGCCTCTATGTCGTACCTCTGCTTTGTCATAAACGACTGATACCTGGTCTCCTCCGCTACATACCTGAGGACGTCGGAGACTCCTTCCATCGAAGGGAAGTCAGAGCGGCGGTGAGGATACTCTGGGTGGGCTCGTGAATGTGTGGCGCGTCGGCTGCGCTAGCAACGGCGCCAAAATCTTGATGTGGTGAAACTCAAGCAATATAATTTCCGGTAAACTTGGATATGATGAACACTACGGGTGTCGGGATACCGAGATCGTGTGGATGTAACAACTAAAGATCATAAACCTATCCAATTATCTTGACAACGGGAAATTTATGCCCTAAGGTGAGGAGTGATTCTTCCGAGCCTAAATCTCCTAACCATGAGTACGTGCAACCGTACCTTCCAGCAGTGATTAACCCGTACTATGGCAGCTTTACGAACGCAATCCTAATTCCTAAGTCGACTAACCGACCGGTCAGATTCTCATTAGCCGAACTTAACCTACAACTCAACAGTTCCGGATTCATCCTCCAACCTTCCAGCAAAGGCTGAATTCCTATGTTACTGAGCGGGCAGCACTAGTATAAGAGTGGTAATGTTGGATGTAGAACCGAATATCAAGATAAAATCAATAGATCTAAGCATTAACGCATAACATTGTTCATCCGTTACAATCCGATATCCCTAACCCATAGTTGGGAACCTACTCACTCATGGAGAATACAGATAAAGAAGATAACACAACCCTAAACATGATAGACTCTAGGAAACTCGATGCCTCGATCTTCCCTATTGTGTTACCGATGTGAGGATTGATGCTTCTCTTCTTCTCCAGCGTCTCCTAAGCCTCGCCTGATGTTTTCCAAACCTCTCCTTGCCCTCTATGTCGCCCCCTTTGCTCTAGATCCCCTTCTGGTCTATTAATTACGTTGTTTGAATGCAAGATCTAGGTTGTTGCGAGAAACGCGGCCCGCTCGGGCACCACTTTTCCCCGGTAGTGCAGAGGCGCGCCCGGTCGTGTAAACCTTCATGCCCGATCGGGCATCAGCACCCGATCGCGTGGTTGAGCGGCCCGAGTCGTGTAAACTCTCGGGGATTTTTGGGACAAATTAACGCCCGAGCGGGTACTCTGATTACGCCCGATCGTGTATGGCTACCCGATCATATTGCCTTCGTGCCCGGGTCGTGCAAGGTGTGCAAATAAATCCCCGTAGGTTTTACCCGAGCGGGTAGACCCCAGTGCCCGACCGGGCACCCTTGAAATCTTGATTTTTCTCTTTTCCGCTCGTTGCTCGGGTGTTCCGTTGAGTTCAGAGGCTTGATTTTGGCTCCGAGTGAATTTATCTTCAAAGTGCGTGGTTTTGCTTAGGAATTTGTCTATTTACGCTCGATTAGGCCTTGTCGCCTAAAAACTGAAAACCAACAAAACGGGCGTATGTAAAGGATAATCATATGGGAAATGTAAATCTAACTATGAAATATATGCGAAAAATGACATTAAAACCTAGCCTAAAATCGATACACTTTCAGTGTTATCAAACGTCTAACAACTTAAGAACTTCTTTCTTAACTACTTCCACCATATTCGGGTTAAGTTTATGTTGATGTTCAATGGAGGTCTTAGAGTTGTCTTCTAGGTGAATCCTATGCATGGAAAGGGATAGACTAAGTCTCTTAATATCCTCTTATGTATAACCTATGGCACCACTATATCTCGTACGAGTATCTAACAATCGTTCCTTTTGGGATTCATCTAAGCTATCATTCACTATTACGAGATAAGTAGATTCAAGACCGAGGAACTCATACCTTAGCCCTTGAGGTAAGGGCTTCAACTCCACTATGGGTTCCTTGTCAATGTCCTAATCAAGTGTTGGACCTTCAGTGATGTTTTTATGCATCTCGGGAGTATTTGTATTATGATCTGCGTTGCTCGTAACTCGGATCGCACTAGAATCTACTCGGGTCGCATTGAAGTTCAAGGACTGATCTGTGGCATTTTCTTGGTCCACATTCAGGTCTACTTGAGCCATACTCGTGTGTATGTGAGCTGAACACTTATCTTGGAGTAAATGGTCCGAATCTCCCCCATCAGCTTGAATTTTGTATTGTTGTATTCGGGATGCGATCTACTGTGCTCGGGCCGCGCAGAATAATGCCCGCATCTCGTTTAACTTGTCATCCATGACTTCCTCCTTTCCTTCATCCAGCATCTTCATATAGTATGTTAAGTCGTTTGGATCTTTTTATACCCCTTCTCCAGCTGCTAAGAGAGCCATCTCAAGGGAATCCATATTTCCGAACTCTTCAAGAACCTCATCAGCTAGTTTCTCTAGGACATCGATGTAAAACACCGAATTGACCATACACGGCTACTTGAGTTTGTCGTTTAGATTGAACTCCACTTCTTCATTGCGAAACTTCAGTGTGAGTCATCCTTCCGCACAATGTATGATTGTTTTTGCGGTGTTAAGAAACAGTCTCCCGAGGATGATCGGAATATTGTTATCTTCCTCCATGTCTAAGCCAACAAAATCAACCAGAACTAAGAACTTCCCAACTTGTAATGGTACGTCTTCCAGCAAGCCCTCGGGGATTCTCACGCTTCAATCAGCCATAGTAAGTGCCATTCGTGTAGGTTGAAGATCCATTCTGCCCCTAAGATCCAATTTCTCGTACAACGATAATGGTAGCACGCTTACGCTTGCTCCGGCATCGATGAGTGCATGTTTAATTTCATAATCACCTATTTTACAAGGGATCACAAATATAACTGGATTGGGCATCTTCTTTGGTAGATTTGGTTGCAGCATTGAAATTGTCACCATTATGGTTTCTGTCTCCAGTCCCGTTTGTTCGCAAGCACATCTTTCAAGAACTTAGCGTATGAAGGCATCTTCTTCAATGCCTCATGTAATGGAATGGTTATGTGCATTTTCTTTAACATCTCATTAGCGAATTGGGCATCATCGTTCTTTTTGCGTTGACGTTGTTGAAACGGCAAAGGAGGTGGCCTCGGTTCGGGTTTCTCATACTTCGGCTCTTCTTCCTCCTTGAGTTTATTCTTGTGTTTATCAACGATACCAGCCCTCTCCGCTGCTGTTATGGATGATTCACCTTCTTTGATTGTTGTGGGGGCGGGCTGATCCAGCGTTGTACCGCTCCTTAAATGGATAGTGTTGATTTGCTCACGGGGATTCATTTCAGGTCTCCCTGTTAGAACTCCTTGTGGACGTGCTGCTTCTTGCAAGAATTGTGCTACTTGTGTTTCTAAATGCCTAAGATGGTTTTGAAATCCCTCCATCTGCTTCTTGGCATTTTCTTGCTCTGCTTTCACTGCCATCAATAAGTTGTTTTGATTTTGTTGCTCTTGGAGGAGGCGGGCGAACAAAGCTGTAATATAGGGGGGGTGCTTTGGGTTGGGCCGGCGGTGGTGCATGTGGCTGATACCCCTTATTTTGAGATTGTGTTCTTGGATGGAAGTTTTGATTTTGTGGCACCACTCGCGGTTGGAAATTCCCCGATAGTTATTGCGCGTTTAACACACCGTCGAAGTTCTTATATGAAAGGTTGGGGTGATTTCTCCATTTTGGATTATAAGTGTTACCTAGGCTAATTTTTACTCACGCAATTCACCTCTTCGTACCCCTGAACTCATTGTCCTCCCAATTGCTCTATGTATAGCAGACGATGTGCTTTAGACAACATATTGCAAATTTCTGCAACTTGATCTTTTACTTCAACTATGTCGGCATATAAGACGTGTGTCTCATTCACATGGGCAGCGCTTGCTTCCTTTGTTGGCCATGCGATCGATCAAGTCCTCGATTTGTTGAAACGTGAGGTTACTTAAGGAACCTCTAGCAGCGGCTGATGCGTAACAAGTTAAACAAGTTAACCTAAGCTACCTGAAAGTGCACGCCATGTGTGTAGTATTTTAGGTGTCGATCGCATAGGAACTACACAAAATAGTCTAAGATCAAACTAGCTTTGATGAAATGATGGTTGTGAGATGCAATTATGGTAATGCAGTAAACCAAGCAGTTCTTGACAAATGAGACAAATGTTCTATAATACTGTTTCGACGCATAGCTTCCAAAACCGACTATCGATCTATCTAATCTTGCATTACCTATCTAGATATCTAAGGTGGACGATACTAATGTAATTCCTACCCTCCCTCAAGGCATAAGAACGTGATTCGATTGAGTAATCCCTTACTTTCGTGGCTGACAACCCAACTAAACCCCATACGATCTATGATTCATCTGATTAACCCTCAACAGTTACTATCGTACTTTCGTGATATAGTCTTGGTTGTTCTAAGCCTGATCTTCTAGGACTGGAATTCTCCTTTCAGTCCTTCTCCTAATCCCTAACACATGCATATGCATGGTATTCGTAAATACAAGACATTTGACGCTTAGACAAAGAACATATTAGCAAAACGAGAAATGCATTCATAAATAAATCAAGGAGGTTTCGGGATAGCTATCGGCTAATCCCTTCTCCTAGAACAAGACAACTACTAAGTCACGAGTTTAGAATCAAACAACATAAATGAAATAGAATGTCTAAGCAACATAGAAATCAAACGAGGCATTGTCCCAATTCGATCTTCAATCTCCTTACGTGTCTCCCGTCAAGAGGGCTCTCTCCGATGATGGATAGGCTCCAATCTACCCTCCTAGGGTTCCCGTCTGTGTTTTCTTTCCTTTCTAACTCCGTTGGGAGTCCCTTTTTATGCTTGTTCTCCATTGAAGAACTTCAAGGAAGTTTGTTGCATACACGCCCCGTACGGGCTCAGTAGCCAATCCGCGCGGGCTTCTCACATCTTCCATGACCGACGTGTGCTAAGGATGAGCACGAGTCGGGAAGCATCTGTTGGACCATCCCCCTGCACGGGCTAACAACAACACCCTGTGTGGGCTCCTCATGAAGTCTTGATTAGTGTGTGCTGAAGGTTTGTCCGACGCGGGCAACATTTGTTGGGTGTTCAGCCCGAGTGGGCTATGGAAACCACCCTGTGCGGGGACCTTGTCCCCTCATGGGGTGCGGTTGTATCACATTCCTTGCTCGTTTCTCGTCCCCTTTGCTCCATTGTGATCTTTGATGGTCGTATTTTGTCCCGTGTATGTTTTTTAGCTCCGAAACGAACTAAATACGCATTAAAACCTATAAGAACATGAAAACATGAAAACAAGTAAAACGGATACAAAAACACACGTAAACATCGCATCTATCATCATAAACATCTCTAAAATCATGCGAGCATCGTGTATGAAAACGAGATGATTAAAATCATCCAGACTTGAATGTCTGCTTGTCTCTAAGCAAATGTAAACATGGAACACGTGGGAGATAAGCAAGTTAAGAGCAAATTCGGCTTAATAACATTCAGTCTTCATCCTAGGTTCACCATGGCTACCTATAAGAAAGCAAATTAAAGACGAACTAAGCAAGAAACCACAACTCTCTCCAGCAAACGAGACTTCAAACAAATGCTAAACATAGAATCACAAAGGATACTTTTATTATTTACGAGCTTCTTTATTCTTTTATTCCATTTTTTTTTCTTTCTTTCTTCCTCTTTTATGATATGCGAACACACTGGGCTTCTAGGACATCGGATTTGAAGAGATCCAACCTCTACTTAGACCCAAGCTACCGATGACGGTATACTCTTGCATCTCGTCCAAGAATGCAGCAGAGTAGATGGTGTTTTTATGCGCCTTGTTCTTAGAACGTAGAAAGATGATCACCAACCCACCACTTAGACCCAAACCTTCGAAAATGTGTCAAGGTCGATGCACTCATATCGATTTTAAATCATGCTTTTAGGCATTATTTCTATCGATAGCGGAGTGTTAGTGTGCGCTCTCATTCTACAAAACAAGATCAATTCATACGACCAAATTATCCTTGTGAAAAAGAAGTAAAGCATCGTCTATATGAAGTATAATCATTTTGATAGAGAGAATGAACAAGAAACTAACCTAGCAACCTCGCCTAAACTTCCCACAAGTAACACTAGGATTCCCAAAAACTTGCGACCTATTAATTCCTCAACCAAATAATAAGCTCTAACAAGCAAGATATCACGAAAAAGGCAACTTTTTAAGTATCCTACGTTCAAGGTTCATCTTAAAATGAGGCACCGGACAAGTGCTTGGGACGACTCTGACTCATGAAAACAAAAACAAACTAAAGCTAACCTAACAACTATGAAATCAAAGAGAAAAAAAAAAGAAATGAAACAAAATCACCTGAAAAATGTGAACTACTCCCCCCATATTTGAAATGAACGGCGTCCTCAACGTGAAGCTCCGATGGAGGATGGGAAAGGTGAAGTCACGGTTGTAGGTCTCTTTTTATATGAAATAAACCAAGTCTGAAAATACGAAACAAAAGAAAACAAAATGCTGGGTTGCTTCCCAGAAAGCGCTTATTTACCGTTATTAAGCTTGACGTCTCCATGCCCCATGTGCTCGCGATGGGCGGATCGAATAGGGAGATGGAGTTTCCGCTTTCGATCGGTTGAGCGGCTTGATATAGCTTTAGGCATTGTCCATTGGTTTTGAAAGTTCCACTCATCTCGCTGCATAGTTCTACTGCTCCATGCGTGAACACCTCCCGTACATGAAAAGGACAAAACCAACGGGAGCGTAATTTGCTCGGGAAGCTATCGGCTAATCCCTTCTCCTAGAACAAGACAACTACTAAGTCACGAGTTTAGAATCAAACAACATAAATGAAATAGAATGTCTAAGCAACATAGAAATCAAACGAGGCATTGTCCCAAACAAGAATCGGAAAGTAGAACAAAATCACCTAGCCGAAAGTCATGATGATGGATATTTGCGTCGTGCTATCCATTAGTGTACTCCTTGTTCGCGTTGTGTGCTATTGTCATTGCTCCTTTCTTTGGCATGCCATGCACAGGATTCACCCATTCACTCCTCGAGGTTGCATAAAAAAGTTTAATGGTCTCTTTTTCTATTACCTCGTTCGAATTTAGGTGCAGCCTTCTTTGATCTTTGATGGAGGGTTCGTGGCTTTCCTCCTTAAGTAATCTGTGCATACACAATGAAGGGCTTACTCTCCTACGCTTCTTTAGACGTATAGGTGGCTTTCGTGTCTCTTTCCAAAGAGAAGAAGGAAGATGTTCGAGCTGAAGCCTAGACGCCTTTTTTACTGCAAAATGAGTGAGTGTTTCATGCGGTGTCTCCTCATGTAGGTTGTCTTGCAGTGCCTCAATGGAACTCATGAATTTCGTGTAGAGTCCGGTTTCCTCGTCTGTGAGTCTTGTGTTCCTACAAACATTCTTCAAAAATCTCTCGAGAGGATTGGAAAATACTTACTCGATCAAGCGTGTCATTCCCCAAGTCATTTAACAAGTCAACTCTAAAGCACGACTCCTTGAAGGAAGGACAGCTCGTGGAGCTAGACAAGTTGAATTCAATATTTTCGTCACCTCACGTAGAGAGAGCTTACCTTGTTGTACATCTATCATTGCACTTGCAGTAGCTAAGAATGGTCTACCAAGAATTATAGGTACCCTAGCATCTTCTTCAATATTGAGAACAACAAAATCAATGGGAATGCAAATACTACCTACCTTGGTGGGAATATTTTAAACAATTCCCACCGGATACCTTACCGAATGATCCGCGAGTCGTAGACACATCTTGGTAGATTTTAGATCTCCGAAGTTCATCCGCTTTTAAACCGAATGTGAAATTAGGCTCACGCTTGCTCCCAAATTTCCCAAAGCTTTGTCGATATCGATATCTCATATGGTGCATGGAATGGAGAAGCTTCCGGTGTCTTTCAACTTTGGGGCAGCTTGTTTTGGAGAATTGTGTTTCATTCCTCAGTGAGTGCTACTATCTCACTATCTTTGATACGCTTCTCCTTCGAAAGAACCTCCTTGAAAAAATTTACGCGATTAGGCATCTTTTGGAGGGCTTCCATGAACGGCATGTTGATGTCGAGCCATGGAAGAATCTGCTCACACTCTCTTGATTCTTGCTGCTTACCAAGCGTCTATGAAATGGTATAGAAGGTACGTACGCCGGTGGAGCAACATACGGTTTTTCCAAATCTGGCTCAAAATCTTCCATGCTCGCGATTCTGCCCTTTCCTTTGTCCACTGAATTTCCAGCAACTCTCTCTTGCTCGTTGGAAGGCGGGTTCTCAATCACATCCTCGCTGCACAAAGTAATGGCATTTACGTACTTTCTCGGGTTTAGATCGGGTTTTCCGGGAACTTGTCTGGAATTCCGAGAGGATGAGGCAGCTTGTTGTGCATTTGATTTTTCAAGGATCCTCACATGCTTGCTCAAGGATTCCATTTGAGTTTTCAGCTCATTGATCGCAGTCCCCATTTCTGTGTTGAATTTAGCTTGAAGTGATCGTTGCGCCTTAATGCGGTATTGATGTTGCCTTTGCTCCTTGATGTATTCAAGCATTACAGCCTCAAGGCTTGACGAAGGAGCTTGAGGAGGTTGAGGAGCTTGCTGGACTTGATGAAATGACTAGGTTTCTTGTTGGTACAGCTGTGGCTTTTGAAATTCCGAATACTTTTTCGGTTGGGTCGTGCGATATGAATGATCCGGGTGGTTCCTCCAATTCGGGTTGTAGGTGTTCCCAAATTGCGTGTTCCCTTGTTGTTGGGTGTAATTCGTTTGTTCACTGCCTTCTTGAATCGTACATTGGTAAGCCACATGCTCAGTATCCCCACAATTCGTACAATACATGGCATTTGCTGCATTGCCCATAGTCCTACTTTGATTCACCTCATACAGACTTCTCGTTTTGTTTTCACTTCATGCCTCCTTTACGCTTAGGTCCATGAATGATCCTCTTGCAGCATTGTCTAACGTCGTTTTATGCTCATCCACGATCCAATTGGAGAAGGTTTGGATCACATACCATTGCTCTAGACCGTAATGATGACACATCTGCAAAAGGTCTTTAAATCTTCTCCACGCTTCAAATAATGTCTCTCCCTCTCGGCATCTAAATATCGTCATTTCTCCCCTCATTTGAATCGTCTTGCTCGGAGGAAAGAAACGTGATAAGAAGGACGTGCAAAGCTGGTAACGTGCAAAGCTGGTCCCAAGTAGTGATTGAACCAGTGGGAAGAGATTGCAGCCAAGTCTTTGCTCGTCCCCCAATGGAGAAAGGGAAGAGACACAACAAAATTGCATCCTCCGAGACTCCATGTGACCTGGAATGTGCATGAAAGCTCTAGGAAGTCTCGTAGGTTTTATGAAACTCTTCGTGATTTCCACCCATGATATGCTTTTGATATAACATGTTGATCATCGTGGGCTTTATCTCGAATTGCTCCCTAGCAACAGCGGGCGTCCTTACTGTGGTTTGTACATTACTCATGTTCGGCACCACGTAATCACGAAGTTGACGGGGTGGAGGAGCCTGCGGTTGCTGCTGTGATTGTACCATACTACCAACGGGTAATTGGGGCTGTCCGTGACCGTCCAATATATCATTTCGGTTGTTTATCGCTCGTGGATCGGCCGGGTCTACTCTTTCTTCTTCTTTACCCTTTTTTTGCTGTCTAATAGTTCTCTCTGATAACACGTAATCCGTTGTAGTTTTTATATCATTCTTAGGTCTAGTTTTAGGTAGATTTGTTAGATTTCATTCATTTATCGAGTCTATTCGAGGATTTCATCTACATTTCGTGTTTTGTGTAGGAAACGAAGACATGTCAAGAAACACGAGAGAAATTGGCAATTTAACCCCAAAATGACAAGGTTCAGCTTGTGCAAGACCGTGGATTGAAGAGAACGTGCAAACCCCGAGCGAAAGGAGCAAAAACAACATTTTAGGTCATGCACGCTCGGGCATTAGAAGGTGCCCGCTCGGGTAATCGATGCCATGACAACCCCGTAGCTTTACACGACTCGGGTGCTCAAAGGAACAAGGTCGGGCATGTGTGCCCGATCGGGTGGCAAAGGAGTGCCCGCTCGGGTCAATGGTCATCAAAATGCGCCGTAACTTTGCACGACTCGGGCTGAAGAGGAACACGCCCGGGCACCAAGATTTCTAACAACCAAATCAGATCTATAAAAAGGGGATTCGAAGGAGATTTGAAGGGGGGGACTCAAGGACAATTCAGTGCCATTAGAGACACACTTGGAAGGATCGAGAAGGACGGATCTACGGATCCGAAGCATGGAGGATCTATTGAAGACATTGGTCGATGAATAGGGAGCATTCTCTTTCTCTTTCTATGTCGAATTTAGATTTCTTTTGTGTTTCGTTTCCTGAGTTCATGTTCAAGTAGATCTATTGCCATAGGTTAGAGAGTATTGCCAACATGTAGAGAAGTCTTGTGCTTAATGAATGGTGGATCTTAATGCTTTCATACTTGTACGCCACTCGTTATGAATGAATTCGGTATTTTATCATGTTTTCAGATTTCATGGTTGATCTTAATGCTTTCATTACTTGTACGCCACTTGAATGAATGATGTTAGGAGTCTAATAAACCAACGCCAGGGCATTAGACTTCGGAACTTAGCCATGATTTAGGGTTCAGCCGGTTTAGAATCTACGCCAGGTCAATCGGTTAAATCTAGGGATTAGGATAGCGGTCGTAATGCGTCTATCCATGTAAGATACGCAATGGATACATTGGTATATGCATGGTAGATAGTGGACAAGTCTACGCCAGTCAGTTCCTATAGGAGAGCTTGAATTCCCTGAACTCATGATAGTATCTAAGACCAATTATCTCGTTAGAACTTCGATACATCGTTGTGCAACTCTTGATACCTATGGTGATTTGTCGCCGAGTCATTCCCATCTTAGGTTTAGTTTGCATTTGCATTTGCATTTCATTCACAATTAGATTCATCACGTCTTATTCATTAGTCTAATAGCTTATAAGTCGCATCAATTCCTTGTGTTCGACCCTAGTTGCTACACAATCCGTATTCTTGCGGAAGCGTTAGTCTAGGTAATTTATTACTTGAGTCAACGCACATCAAGTTTTTGGCGCCGTTGCCGGGGAATTGATCACGATTTTAGACTTATTATTACTTTTGAATTGAGACATAGTCCTTTCCGGAGTCATCATTTGTTTTTCGTCTTTGTTTTATAGAGTCAAAAAAATAAAAAAAAAAAGAAGAATTTTAACCTCTCGGAGCTTAATCGAATTTTATTCTTTATTTTGCGAGGTAAAATGAACACCAACAACTTTTGGAGTGCCGATAAAGCTGAGATGAACTATCAATTTTCCGAACCTCGTCATATGCCATGGACGCAACCCCAAGCTCAGATTTATCAATCATATGCGCCCCCGTGTCCGCAACAAGAGGCAAAAATGCAAACCTACGGTCTACTGGAGTTACAATCAGTCTTTCGGGAATACATACAATCATGGATGGAGCGATCACGCGAATTTCCCGTATAGGAATACTGATGGTACGCTGAATGCACAACGTTCATTGGGGAATTTCCAACCATGTGCATCTCAGTCTCAGCAAAATCAATCCGAAGAAGCCCCCGATTTCAACGCCATGGTCACTCATCTCCTCCAACAAAGTCAGGATAACTTGGTGGGGATTCGAGAGATTAAAGAGAAAACCGTGAAGCTACTAGAGAGCTCTCAAATTTCTCTTAGACAATTCGAGATACATGTTGCACGATTCGCACAAGGGGCGTTACAACCACAAGAGGTTCTATCGGGAAGTTTAGAAATAGGTCCTTTAGCGGAATTGGATGTCACTGCGCTTAAGGAAAGGCTTGAGGAGGAAGAAGAGCCAAAGTATGTAAAACCGGAACCTAGACCACCTCCTTTGCCATTCCCGCAGCGTCAACGCATTAAGAAAGTAGATCAGCCAAATCCCTCAATAGGTGAAAAATGAGATGAATCTAAAATAGGAGAGGATAAGGCTATAGACATTAATAGGAATATGACGAAACCCGAAATGGAAGTAGAGTTCAGTTTAGTGGACACACTTGAGCAACCATGTGTCATAGATTTTGTGTTCCACGAAGGCATCTTTGAGAGTTTAGCCGAGGAAGTTAGTGACGAAACTCAGAATACGGATTCCCTAGATATGAATCTCTTAGCAGCTGGAGAAGATTCATACAAGGTACCAAACGAGCTACTTGCTAATGAAAAGAAAGAGGAATCCACCGAACGAGACTTCCACGCGACACTAGCCAAGCGCGGTATAAATCAGTACATGAACGATCCCAAATTACCGCGAAGCTACACCCAACGTCCAACACACAATTGGGACGTTGACAAGATGCCCAAGGTGAAGATGAAACCTTCACCACAAAGGCATACACACCAAAAACTTCTGGAGACGCTGGAGGAAACGAGCAATGAATGCCTAACCGGTTTCATGGAGTACATAACCGGAACTATGGACAGCTCAACCAGAATTTTTGGACAGCACGATCTAGCCCCCAACTTAGAGAACATCATGATCAAACCTAGGGAAGACATGATTGATCGTGCAAGGAACCTCACTAATCCGCGTGCCGCACCCTATCGAACACACTATGCACGCGAGACGCTACGAACGCGACGACGTCGAGGACGTCCATCTAATGGGTAGCATTTGGTCAGGCTCGCGACCTTAAACAAGCGCTCCTGGGGAGGAACCTGAGCATATCCTTTAGTGTTTTTATTTTTGAATTTTTGGACTTTTCTTTTTCATATTTTTAGTTTTAGATTATTTTAGGATTTAGGGACTTAGAGATCTACGATTTTTGCTGCGTATTGTTTTCCGCGTCTATTTTTTTTAGAAATTGCAGCATTACCCGATCGGGCACAACTTCACCACCCGATCGAGCATATTTCAGGAATTGGAGAAACAGTCGGGCGACCGTGCATGTCACCCGACCGGGTAGGTCGAACAATGGAAGCACCCGATCGGGCGTCTTCAGTGTGCCCGATCGGGCATCATAAATTTTTCGAGGTAAGTTAAAAATCGAGTAACCCGAGTGGCACACACACTTCACAAAGCAAACCCCGATCGTGCACTTTCACAAAGCAACCTCCTCACGCCGATCTAGTCGCCGGAATCACCTTGGTGTCCCCGCCGTTTCACCA
>CM071870.1:12626347-12653123 GCA_036759665.1 Gynandropsis gynandra | reverse complement strand
ACTCGGGATTGGAAGCTATACAAGGAGCACACGATCCGACTCTTATTTTTTCCCGTTATTTTGTTTGCAGATATCCTCTTAGGTTTTGAACACCGGGACGGTGTCTCATTTAAGTCTGGGGGGAGTACTCGTCGAGTATTGTCATGTGATTAGGATTGGATTATTAAGGTTAGATTTTGAGTTTTGTTTTTAGGGATATACGGATGGATACCTAGCATGAATTGTCGAGCTTTAGTCATTATTGTGCGACTTTGTCGAATCGTGAACTATAGTCTAGGTTTGCTTAGAAGATTTCTTGATTCCGATTAGTTGAGTAATTGTGCTTGAAACTATGACTTATTGTTACATTCACCTCCTAGGTTTCAGTACCAAGTATTATATCTCCGTGTATACCGATTAATCGATGCTTGTTTGATAGATTTTTTTAGCGTTCATTAAACTCTACACGCTTATACTCCGCTGTCAATTTTTTTCGCCTTGGATAAGTCTTAACTATTTTAGGTTTTCATTGACATGAGTACATCGAGATCGATGGTTCGGGTCTAAGTGGTGGGTTGAGGCGCTATTCTACGTCCTAAGGGTTAGAGTTATGCGTATTCTTCATAAAAAAAATCAGAAAATAAGTTTCAATGACGCATCTCTTCACTCCTCTAAGGCCGTGCGACCTTATGAGTGTGCCATAGGCAGCCTGGGTCTAAGTAGAAAGCCACCCTCTTCGACTTCGACGTCCTAGGAACAAAGCGTGGATCTATAAAAATGAGAAAAGAAAAAAAAGAGAGAGAATTAGAACGAGAATTTGAACTTAATGATATTTCAAGCTTAAGAGAGTTGGTATGGAGATCGCTTGGACGTTGTTTAGGAGTACGGATTAGACTTAGGTCATTGGTAGGATTGCATGGTTCGAGACTTTCGGATTGATAGAAGTCTGAACTTGGTACGCTTAGGCTTGCGTTCATGTGACGCATTGTTTTGCATGATGGCTAATCCTTTGATGTATTTGTGTTAGTATCCGTTGTTGTTTAGCTCTTCTAGTACTCGACTCTAGGTTTGCTCGAGGACGAGCAAAAGGATAAGTCTGGGGGAGTTTGATAACACGTAATCCGTAGTAGTTTTTATGTCATTCTTAGGTCTAGTTTTAGGTAGATTTATTAGATTTCATTCATTTATCGAGTCTATTCGAGGATTTCATCTACATTTCGTGTTTTGTGTAGGAAACGAAGACATGTCAAGAAACACGAGAGAAATTGGCAATTTAACCCCAAAATGACAAGGTTCAGCTTGTGCAAGACCGTGGATTGAAGAGAACGTGCAAACACCGAGCGAAAGGAGCGAAAACATCATTTTAGGTCGTGCACGCTCGGGCATTAGAAGTGTGCCCGCTCGGGTAATTGATGCCATGACAACCCCGTAGCTTTGCACGACTCGAGTGCTCAAGGAACATGTTTGGGCATGTGTGCCCGATCGGGTGGAAATGGAGTGCCCGCTCGGGTTAATGGTCATCAATATGTGCCGTAGGTTTGCACGACTCGGGCTGAAGAGGAACACGCTCGGGCATGAGTGCCCGCTCGGGTGAAAATCGGTGTACACGGTCGGGTATAAGGCCTGCACGAGCGGGTAGATGCTGTGCCCGCTCGGGCCCTTGTATTTCTCAACAAATTCCCAAGATTTCTAACAACCAAAATCAGATCTATTTAAAGGGGATTCGAAGCCAATTGAGAGGGGGGGACTCAAGGACAATTCAGTGCCATTAGAGACACACTTGGAAGGATCGAGAAGGACGGATCTACGGATCCGAAGCATGGAGTATCTATTGAAGACATTGGTCGATGAATAGGGAGCATTCTCTATTTCTTTCTATGTCGAATTTAGATTTCTTTTGTGTTTCGTTTCCTGAGTTCATGTTCAAGTAGATCTATTGCCATAGGTTAGAGAGAATTATGTAGTGAAGTCTTGTGCTTAATGAATGGTGGATCTTAATGCTTTCATACTTGTACGCCACTCGTTATGAATGAATTCGGTATTTTATTATGTTTTCAGATCTTATGGTTGTTCTTAATGCTTTCATTACCTGTACGCCACTTGAATGAATGATGTTAGGAGTCTAATAAACCAACGCCAGGGCATTAGACTTTGGAACTTAGCCATGATTTAGGGTTTAGCCGGTTTAGAATCTACGCCAGGTCAATCGGTTAAATCTAGGGATTAGGATAGCGGTCGTAATGCGTCTATCCATGTAAGATACGCAATGGATACATTGGTATATGCATGGTAGATAGTGGACAAGTCTACGCCAGTCAGTTCCTGGAGAGCTTGAATTCCCTGAACTCATGATAGTATCTAAGACCAATTATCTCGTTAGAACTTCGTTACATCGTTGTGCAACTCTTGATACCTATGGTGATTTGTCGCCGAGTCATTCCCATCTTAGGTTTAGTTTGCATTTGCATTTGCATTTCATTCACAATTAGATTCATCACGTCTTATTCATTAGTCTAATAGCTTATAAGTCGCATCAATTCCTTGTGTTCGACCCTAGTTGCTACACGATCCGTATTCTTGCGGAAGCGTTAGTCTAGGTAATTTATTACTTGAGTCAACGCACATCACTCTCGATCTCGGGGTCGATTCGAAGTAAACTTGATGTTCCTTGAGATCGGGTCATACACCTACAAAGGACAAGCAAACGAAATTAGTAGAAAAGAACAAAAAGAAAAGAAAACAAAAGAAAAACAAAACAATAATGACTCTAAACCAAAATCTAATACGTGTTGACGAATAGTCCCTGAAAACGGTGCAAAAACTTGATGTGTGTTAAGTTAAACAAGTTAATCTACACTACCCGCAAGTGCACTCCACGTGTGTAGTATTTTAGGTGTAAATCCCACAAAGACTACGCAACACGGACTAAGATCAAACTAGAATCAAACTCGCTACGATGAAATGATGGTTGTGAGATGAAATTTTGATAATGCATAAACCTAGGAGTTCTTGACAAATGAGACAAACGTTTTTCACAGCATAACTTCCGAAACCGACTATCAATCTATCTAATCATGCATTCCCTATCAAGATATCTAAGGCGGACGCTCCTAATGTAATTCCTACCCTCTCTCAAGGCATACGAACATGATTCAATTGAGTGATCCCCTACTTTCGTGGTTGACACCCAAACTAAACCCCATACGATCTATGATTCATCCGATTAATACTCAACCGTTACTACCCTACTTCCGTGACCTAGTCTCGGTTGTTCTATGCTTGATCTTCTAGGACTAGAATTCTCCTTTCGGTTCTTCTCTTAATCTTTAACACATGCATCTATATGGTCTTCGCAAATACAAAACATTCAACGTTCAGACAAAGAATAGATTAGTAAAATGGGAAATGCATTCATAAATAAATCGAAGAGGTTCCGGATAGCTATGGGCTAATCCCTTCTCCAAGAACAAGAGAAATACTCAGTCATGAGTTCAGAATCAAACAACATAAATGAAATAGAATGACTAGGGAACATAGAAATCAAACGAGGCGTCGTCCCGATTTGATCTTCCGTCTCCTTGTGTGTCTCCCATCAAGAGGGCTCAATCTACCCTCCTAGGGTTCCCCTCTGTGTTTTCTTTCCTTTCTAACTCAATTATAGGTCCCTTTTTAAGCTTGTTCTCCGTTGGAGAACTTCAAGGATGGTTGTTGCGGACACGCTCTGTGCGATCTCGGTAGCCAATCCGCGCGGGCTCCTCTCATCTTCCATGACCCCCACTCGTCCTAAGGATGAGCACGAAATGGGCGACTTCTCTAGACCATCACCCCGCGCGGGCTAAGGAGAACATCTCGTGTGGGCTCCTCATGAAGTCTTGATCTGTGTGTGCTGAAGGTGAGTCCGAAGCGGGCAACATTTGCTGGATATTCAGCCTGAGCAAGCTAAGGAAACCACCTCGCACGGGGGCCTTGTCTCTTCATGGGGTACGGTTTTATCGCATTCCTTTCCTGTTTCTCATCTTGTTTGCTCCGTTGTGATCTTCGATGGTCGTATTTTGTCCCGTGTATGTTCTTTAGCTACGAAACAAACCAAATACGCATTAAAACTTATAACAACATGAAAAAACGAAAACAAGTAAAACAAATACAAAATCACACGTAAACATCGTATCTATCGTCATAAACATCTCTAAAATTATGTCGAGAATCGTGTACGAAAATGAGATGATCTGCGGCTATGATCAAAATCCTCGTGTTGTCCATGATACCTTCCAGAAGAGGTAACTTTTATTGATGTCGTGATGTGGGCAAAGGCGTTGATAGCCTTTAAATCATTCCCACGCTTCATATAATTTCTCAGCTGGTCCTTGTACGAACGTGTTAATCTGATTTTTAGCGAGCTGAGCTTTACTCTAAGGGAAGAACCGCGTCATGAAGTTCTCTTCTAGTTGTTCCCATGATCGTATAGAATTCAAAGGCTAGCAGTACAACTAATCTGCGCCTCATCTTTCACAGAGAACGGGAAGGCAGCCAGCGTGACGTCTTTGTTTGAAACTCCTTCTCCCACTCTAGTAGTTTGGCAAAGCATCTTGAAATAATTAAGATGCAGATTTAGGTCCTCAGCGTGTCTCCCTCTGAACGTTACATTGCTAAGCATTTGAATGAATGCTGGTTGTAATGCGACGCAAGCGTTCCTTCTAGTGATGCATGACAAGATCTGCGTATGCCTAGAAACCGTGTATGATCCATAGGTTAACCCGGTTGGAATTTATGGAACAATAAGACGTGGTGCATTTGGGTTGACGGGTTCCGCCATCTGTTCTTATCTCTCCCGTTTGTAAGTTCTGGTCCGATTACCTGCTCAGGCTCATTGTCTAAGTTCGGTGGTGTATCCTTTATCGGTTGGCTTGAACTAGCTTTTGATTTTTTTCTCAATTCTTTAAGCGTTTTATCGATTTCTGGATTGTAAAGTAGATCAGCACTTCCGACACTTTTCATGCACTTGTGAGCTGCACAAGAAAAGACAAAACACAAAGAAAATTGTGTGAGCTTGGAAAGATAAAAGAAATTGACTAAAAAAAAAGAAAATAAAAGAAAAAAACGAAAACAACTAAAGACTTCCTAAAGGACTATGTCCTAATTCAAATGTATCCTAACTCTCAAGCCGTAATCAATTCCCCGGCAACAGCGCCAAAAACTATAGAGCTAATAGACTAATGTTTCCGGAAGAATACGGATCCTGTAGTACCAGGGTCGAACACTAGAGAATTGATGCAACTACAGAGCTAATAGACTAATGAATAGGACGTGTAAAAATCAATTGATTGAATTGCAAAGTAAAGACTAAACTACTCTAAACGGTGATAAATTCAATAAACTAAACAATGTGAACCTCGCTGAATCGACACTCAGAACGAAGGTAGTGACGGATAATCCTTGCTGCAGCCGAGCCGAAAGACTTTTCTACACAAGACGTGTGGAATGATAGGTCGCACTAGAGTTGCGAAATGATCTCGATTTACCGAAGATCATCTTCGAGGATATGACGCACCAAGACGATCGAACTTGGGTTGGATATTACACACCGACAATTGACATTTCTCAAAGAGAAAATTAAAAATTCAAATTGATGGAAGATGAGTTCTACAAGAGGGGGGGCATAAGAAGAGAGAAGTCATGCAAGACTTCAATGTCACCATAAATACATGCAAGCCATGCAAGGCTTGTAAATTAAATAAACAAAAATTTAAAATTCAAAATAAACGTAATGATAAAGTACTTCGATACGATCGACGTATGAAGTCTCGAGTCAACAATTAGAGGGATGGAAGTGAGTCGTGGCCTCGTTAAAAACCCATTGTTAGAAAACCATGTGGGACAAAACCAACAGTTGGGAAAAGAGCACTCACGACACACTTTCCCTAATTATTGATCATAGCAAGATGAGCTTCGGCATGTAGTATGACTCGGATGTTGGAGCTTCCTTGTGGACTCAAGCACTCGTCTTGAACCCGCACAGCCGCAAGTAGTCCGACGATAGCCTCCTTGAGTGTCCTAGCTTTAGCTCGAGTCATGGGACCTGCTGGTATGGTTACGGCATCCTCCTTTCTAGCTTTAGGACGAGTCACGGGACGGGCGTCCTCCGTTCTCTCCTTAGGATGGGTCGCATCCGCTTTTCTCTCCTTAGGATGGGTCGCGTCCTCTCGCCTCAGCACAATTCATGTCCTCATCTGCACGGGTCATGTCTTTTTCTCTCGCCTCTGCACGGGTCGTGGCCTCCTTTCTTGCCTTAGTTCGGGTCACGGGTCCTTCTTGTAATATTGGGACGTTTCTTTCATGCTCGGGATCCTCAACGCTGTCCATGACCACATCATCCCCTCCTTGAAATGGATTTGTCCTCAAATCTATTTGATCTGCTACAAAAGGTACCAAATCAGTAACATTAAATCTAGAACTTACATTATACTTACCTTGCAAGTCGAGTTGATAAGCGTTGTTGCTGATTCTCTTGGTCATTGTGAAGGTTCCATCGATCCAGGGCAGCAACTTTGATTTCCTCTCGTTCGGGAATCGCTCCTTTTGCAAATGAAACCAAACTTGGTCACCGGGCTCGAAAATCATTTGCCTTCGTTCAAAGGTGAGGCGGGGTTGAACCCGTAAACGATTTCAAATGGTGAATATTTGGAAGCAGAATGTACAACATGATTATATGCAAATTCATCATGTGGTAAACATTCTTCCCACGTTCTTAAGTTCTTTTTAACATTTGCACGCAAAAGAGTTCCTAGGGTTCGATTAACTACCTTGGTTTGACCATCAGTTTGCGGATGACATGTCGTGGAAAACAATAACTTAGCTCCTAGCATAGACCATAGAGTTTTTCCAAAAATGACTAAGGAACTGTGTATCCCTATTGGAAACTATCGTCCTAGGCATCCCATGCAACCTGACTACTTGCTTAATGAATAGATCGGCTATGTGCAGTGCATCATCCGTTTTGTGGCATGCTATAAAATGTGACATTTTAGAAAATCTGTTTACAACCACAAAGATTGAATCGTTTCTAGTCTTAGTCCTAGGCAACAGAATCACAAAATCTATAGATATATCAGTCCAAGGGTGAGTCGAGATAGGTAAAGGGGTATACAAACAGTGGGGTTGAACTTTAGACTTTGTTTGCACGTGACGCATCTTTTGCAAATTCGTTCAACGTCCCTCTTCAAGTGCGGCCAGTAGAAGTAATCATGTAATATCTTAAGTGTTTTCGCAATCCCAAAATGACACATAAGACCACCCCCATGAGCTTCTCTAACAAACAATTCTCGTATAGAGCAGTTAGGCACGCAGAATCGATTATCATAAAACCGAAAGTCCTCTTGCCTAAACTAACGACTTGATGCTAATTTTTTACTCGACTTGTACACTTCTCCGAACTCCAAATCAGATGCATATATTTCTTTAAGTTGTTCAAATCTTAGAAGCTTAGCATCTAAAGTAGTTAGCAAAACGTACCTTCGGGATAGTGTGTCCGCTATAACATTTCTTGACCTTGCTTGTACTTGATAGCGTAAGCAAATGTTTCGATGAATTCAATCCACCTCACGTGTCGTTTGTTGAGTTTATTCTGACCCTTTAAGTACCTGAGCGATTCGTGGCCGTATGTATAACAAACTCCTTCGGCCATTGGTAATGCTACCATGTTTGCTATGCTCTCACAAGCGCGTACAACTCCTTGTCATAGGTGGCATATTTGAGGGTTGTGCCTCCAAGCTTCTCGCTGAAACAAGCAATTGGTTTCCGTTCCTACATCAAAACTACACCAATTCCTACACTGGACACATCACATTTGATTTCAAAGGTCTTAAGGAAGTCCGGTAAAATTAGTAGAGAGGCATGATGAAGCTTCTCTTTTAGCATTTGGAACGCTTCTTCTTGTGCTTCTCCCCACTTGAATCCAACGTTTTTCTTGATGACTTCGGTTAGAGGGGCTTCCAAAGTGCTTAAGTCCTTGACGAATTAATGATAGAACCCCGCGAGTCCATGGAAGCTTCGGACTTCCCCGACGGTCTTTGGGCTCGGCCATTCTCGAATGGCATTAACCTTCTCATCGTCCACCTTGACTCCATCTGCACTTACAACAAAGCCTAGAAACACAACGTTATCCGTACAAAAGGTACACTTCTTAAGGTTAGCATAGAGTTCGTCCACCTTGAGTACCTTTAGAACCGATTCTAGGTGGCCAACGTGTTTGATGTTGTGAAAATTCAAGCTAAAATACTTCCTAGACCACTTCACCGCAAGTATACGGTTCGTGTAGTACCAGGGTCGAACTCTAGGGACTAATGCAGCCTTTTCCTAAGAATGTAACTAAACTAAGATGATGTGAAATAGATGGTGGTGTGGTGCAAATATCTAAAAGACTAAACTAAATGGTGGCAGCGATAGAAGGATGTGGAAGACTTAACGATGAAGAACACTACGGGTGTCGGGATGCCGGGAATCGTATGGATGTAACAACTAAAGATCATAAACCTAGCGAATTATCTTGATAACAGGAAATTCATGCTCTAAGGTAAGGAGTGATTGTGTCGAGCCTAAACCTCCTAACCATAAGTACGTGCAATCCTACCTTCCAGCAGTGATTAACCCGTACTATGGCAGCGTTACAAGTGCAATCCTAATTCCTAAGTCGATTAACCGACCGGTAAGATTCTCATTAATCGAACTTAACCTATAATTCAACAGTTTCGGATTCATACTTTAACCTTCCAGCAAAATACGAATTCCTATGTTACTGAGTGGGCAGCACTAGTATAAGTGTTACGATGTTGATTATAGAACCGAATATCAAGACAGATACGATAGATCTAAGCATTAACGCAAAACTTGTACATCCGATACAAAACCGATATCCCTAACCCATAGTTGGGAATCTACTCACTCATGGAGTTTGCTGACAATGAAGATTACATAACCCTAAACATGATAAACCCTAGGAAACTCGATGCCTCGATCTTCCCTATTGTGTTACCGATGTATGGATTGATGCTTCTCTCCTTTTCCAGCATCTCCCAAGCCTTTCCTTGCCCTAGCCGTCGCCCCCTTGTCTCTGGATCTGATCTCCCCACTTAATTTTCTCGTTCAAACTCTAAATCAAGGTTGTTGCGAGAAAGGCGGCCCGCTCGGGTACATGTTTTACCTGATCGTGCAGAGGCGCGCCCGATCGTGTACTTTGTCCTGCCCGATCGGGCAATGCTCCCCGATCGCGTGGTTGAACAGCCTGAGTCGTGTAAACTCTTGGGGATTTTCAGGACTAATTGACGCCCGACCGGGTACCATAATGCGCCCGGTCAGGTATTGCCACCCGATCGTGTTGTCTTCGTGCCCGGGTCGTGCAGATTGTTGTAATTAACCCCGTAGCTTTAGCCCGAGCGGGTAGAACTTAGTGCCCGAGCGGGCACTCTTGATTCCATGCTTTTGCTCTTTTCCGCTTGATGCTCGAGTGTTCCATTGGGTTCCGTGGCTTGATTTTGGCTCCGAGTGAATTGTATCTTCAATTTGAGTGGTTTGATTCAGGAATTCGTCTTTTTATGCTCGTTTAGGCCTTGTCGCCTTAAAACCTGTAAACCAATAAAATGGGTGTATATAAAGAATAATCGTATCGGAAATGTAACTCGTGCTAAGAAATCTATGCCAAAATTATACGAATACCTAACCTAAAACTAATACACCTTATGCGTTATCAAACTCCCCCAGACCTGAACCTTTGTTTGTCCTCAAACAAAACTAAAGCCAAGTGTAGGAAGAATCTAATAACGATGGATACTAGCATGAAAAATTCAAACATTTAGTCATTTCGCAAATCAACGCGTCACATGAACGAAAGCCTAAGCGTACCGAGTATAGACTTATATCTACCCAAAGTTCCGAGCCATGAAATCCTACCAATAATCTAAGTCTATTTCATAACCCTAGATAACGTCCAAGCGATCTCCATACCAATTTCTCTAAGCTTTTGATATCATGAAACTCGTTTTTCTCGTTCTTATTCATTTTTTTCGATATTTAGATCCACGCTTGGTTCCTAGGATGTCGAAGTCGAAGAGGGATGGCTTTCTACTTAGACCCAGGCTGCCTATGGCACACTCATAAGGTCGTGTGACCTTATGAAGAGGTGCGTTATTGAAGATCTTTTTTTCGCTTTTTATTTTTTTTCTAGATTACGCATCACTCTAACCCTTGGGACGTAGAACAGCGCCTCATCCCACCACTTAGACCCGAACCATCAATCATCGATGTACTCATGTCAATGCTAACTCGGAATAGTCAGAAACGTATCCTAGATGACAGCAGAGTATAAGCGTGTGGAATCTAATAACTATGAACGGTAAAGATATATCAACCAAGCAAAGGCTAGACGGTATACACGGAGATATGTCTACTTGGTACTGAAATCTAAGGGGTGAATTCAACTATAGATCAAGGATTCAAATACAACTACTCGACTAATCGGTATCCAAAAGACTTCTAAGCAAACCTAGACTATTGTTCACGATTCGACAATGTCGCAAAACAATGACTAAAGCTCGAAAATTCGTACTAGGAATCCATCAATTATTCCTAATCCTAACCATAATCCTAATCCTAATCTATTCCTAATCGCAAATATGTCACTCATAAAAAAATCGTATCACTCAAAACGAAGAGTACCCCCCCCCCCCCGAACGGAACACAGTCCCGGTGTTCGAGATCTATGAGGGATACCCGCATGCCAAAAAGAATTCGAGAAAATATGTGAAAGAATAAGAGCGAATACACCTGGTGTGTTTAGCTTTCTCGAATTGTGATACATCCGGATTTGTGATACTCTCTTGCTCTATTGCGGGTGTTATCGTGAAGGACGTGATGTGAATCATGCAACGCAAAAGATAAAGAAAAGAGTACTAAATCAATAAGTTCCAAAGAGCGTACACATGCGCGAAAACTAAAAAGAAAGAAAATAAGAATAATAGGTCCATAAAACAACGGTACGGAATGGCGCCAATGTGGTAATCCTGCGGGATTGGCACGTACGGCTCCTAGTAGTGCTGCATCCTGAGCTGCCTGAATCAGGTAGTACGCGTGCTGAATCGACTACTCTTGAAACTGCTGCTGCTCCGCATATCTCGCAGCCTTAGTGTCGTGCCCTGCCTCGAGGTCGTACCTCTGCTTTGCCATATAAGACTGATATCTAGTCTCCTCCGCTACATACCTGAGAACGTCGGAGACACCTTCGAGAGCCCTCATCGTCCAATCCTAGCATCTGAATCTTGTGTAGGTCGACTTCCAAGTTTCGACCGTGTTCGTCCTTGTAGCTCCATATGACTCTGTATCTCTCGATCGTTATCGCCCTTTGTTTGCGTAAGTTCTGAAGGTTCAGCTCAAGCTCTTCATTAATCTTGTCCTCTGCCAGATGCCAAGGTTGATCCCGACTCTGCGTGCTATCATCGTGACAATCCCATAGCACATGATCTTCGTGTCCGTGCTACATTTCTCGATGGCGATGTCGTGGAAATGCCTCATGACTAGCGATGCCAAGTCGACATCTAGTATGTCCCACTCGTCCAAAGTGAAGTCTGAGTGTACCACCCGCCTAAGGTACGCCAACTCCGTATGGTTGACTCCGAGGAACGGAGAGATCTTGAGTTTAAGACCAGCAAGGTCGTCCCTCGTATCGTCCTTGAGTTCCCGCACCCCTCGACGTCGTCTTTGACTACTTCGAGAAGAAGATGAACTGCCTCGTTCAAAATTAATACTGTCTTCTTCTTGCTGAATCCTTTCTTGTTGATTAAGAGTAGGATTTACTCTTCGTCGGGACTGAATTTCTTGTCAAATCTCCTGCCAAAACTCCTCCATTTTTGTTTTAAGACTTTGCTCCAAACGAGCCGCAAGAGCTTCAACCAATAACTTGTTTACTTGGCTGCTTTATGCACCGCTTTCTTTCATTGCATTTTGATGAATATACACAAAGCAACCACAACATACAGCCTTTTCTAGAGCAAACTCTGATACCACTTGATCCACAGCTCGCTGAATCGGCACTCTAGAATGAAGGTAGTGACGGATAATCCTTGTTGCAGCCAAGCTGGAAGAGTCCTCTACACAAAGCGTGTGGAATGATAGGTCACACGCGAGTTGAGGAAGGCTCTCGATTTATTGAAGATCGTCTTTGAGGATATGATGCACCAAGAAGATTGAACTTGTGTTGGATATTACACTACAACAATGTAGATTTCTCAAAGAGAAAATTCAAATTTAAAATTGATGGAAGATGAGTTCTACAAGAGGGGGCGGCCGAGCATAATAACAGAGAAGTCATGCAAGACTTCAATGCCACCATAAATGCATGCAAGCCATGCAATGCTTGTAAATGAACAAAAATTTTAAATTCAAAACAAAACGTAATGATAAAGTACTTCGATACAATCAACGTACGAAGTCTCGAGTCAATAATTAGGTTGATAGAAGTGAGTCGTGGCCTCGTTAAAAACCCGCCGTTGGAAAACCATGTGGGACAAAACCAACGGTTGGGAAAAGAGCACACACGACACACTTGCCCTAATTGTTGATCGTAGCAAGATGAGCTTCAGCAAGTAGTATGACTCGGATGTTGGAGCTACCTTTTGGACTCAAGCACTCATCTTGAACCCGCACGGCCGCAAGTAATCCGACGATAGCTTCCTCGAGCGTCCTAGCTTTAGGTCAGGTCACGAAACCTGCTGGTATGGTTAAGGCATCCTCCTCTCTAGCTTTAGCATGAGTCACGGGACTGACGTCCTCCGTTCTCTCCTTAGGATGGGTGGCATATGCCTTTCTCTCCTTAGGATGAGTTGCATCCTCTTCTCTCGCCTCAACACGGGTCGCATCCTCATCTGCACGGTTCGTGTCCTTTTTTCTCGCCTTTGCACGGTTCGCGTCCTCCTTTCTTGCCTTGGCTCGGGTCATAGGACCTTCTTGTAATATTGAGTCGTTTCCTTCATTCTCGGGATCCTCGACGCTGTCCATGATCATATCAACAAGTTTTGAGAGATGCACGATGATGAAATGAAGTTCTAAAAAGATCATGGTTATAGATATATTACGTATTCGTGGAATTCAAGCTCTTTCCTAGGGAATGTCTCTCCGGATGCCTAAACCCACTATCTAACATGCGTACTATCAATCTCCTAACTGCGTAATCTCACCTACTAGATGCATTAAGATCGTTATCCTAATTCCGACGATCAAATAACCGAACGACAAAGGTTAGTAATCAATTGAGACTCCAAATAATGGTTATGTTCCAAAATCTAATTCATCTCCCAATGCAATCAGACTTTTATAATCATTCATTCAAGCGGCCAACAAGAATAACAGCATTAATCTCACCCACTAGACGCATTAAGACTGCTATCCTAATCCCTAGATTCATATTCCCGAACTCGTCAAAGACTTCTTTGTCTAGATTCATATTAATCCCTAGATTTTAATACCTAGATTCATATTCCTGATAAAGATGAACTAACTAACTAACTATCGGATTAAACTCAATGAACTAAACACCACAGGTTTTGAGAGATGCACGATGATGCAACGAAGTTCTAACACGATCATTGGTCTTAGATATTATCACGAGTTCAGGGAATTCAAGCTCTAATATAGGAACTGACTGGCGTAGACTTGTCCACTACCTAGCGTGCGTACTACCAATCTCCCGATTGCGTAATCTCACCCACTAGACGCATTAAGACTGCGATCCTAATCCCTAGATTCAATCGATCGACCTGGCATAGATTCTAAACCGATTAAATCCTAAATCATAGTTAAGTTCCAAAGTCTAATCCCCTGGCATAGATTCATTAAACTTCTATGATGATTCATTCGAGTGGCGTACAAGAACGAAAGCATTAAAAACAACCAATCAAACTGAAAACGATCAAATACCAAAATCATTCATTGAAGTGGCGTTCAAGAACGAAAGCATTAAGAATCACCAAGAACTAAGAACAAGACTTTGTTACATATCGGCCAAGCTCTCTAACCTATGGCTATGGACCTACTCGGACATGAACTTAGAAAACAAAACACAAAAGATAACTATATTCAACATGGATAACGAATGAGATTCCTCCCTATTCTATTACCGACGTCTTCAACAGCTCCTCCGCGCTCTGGCTTCGTCGCTCCGTCCTTGCCCTCGTGTGTGCGTTCTCCTCCTTCTCTCTCTCTATGTGCTCTGTTTTTTTCTCTCTAATTTCTTGTGTGAATAGGTCCCTGAAGCGCTCCCCCCTGTCATTCCTTCCAGCAGTCACCCTTTTTTCTTGAGTTTTCCATTCTTGAATAAGTTGGGTGACATTTCCATTACTTTCTCCAGCGAAATATAACTTATTCCTATTCTCTAAAGTCGTTTTCCTTATTGTATAAGTCCCCAACAAACTCCCATTTTTTTAAGACAAATTAACTTATTTGGAGTTGCAGGTGACGGACGCGACCCGCGCGGGTTGGGTAAGTGACCCGCTCGGGTGCGGCGCGAAAGATCGCGCAAGAACGCGATGGGGGTGTAGTACGCGGATAAGTTGGATTCCTTGCACGATCAGTCATATCCTCCCTAAGCTCAATCGTGTTGTTACCTATGTTGGGGGCTAGATCGTGCTGTCTAAAGAATTTGGTTGAGCTATCCATAAGTCTGGTTATGAACTCCATGAAACCGGTTAGGCATTCGTCTTTTGTTCCCTTCAACGTTTCCGGAATTTGTTGGTGCATGAGCCCTTGTGGTTAAGGCTTCATCTTCAACTTGGGTGCCTTATCAGTGTCCCAATAAGGTGCTGGACGTTTGGCGTGGCTGTTAGGCGTCTCGGGAGTGGTTGAACTCGCGCTACCTGCTGTTTGACGCGCGCTGGAATCTGCCTTGGATGCTAGGAGGTTTGCGCACTGATTTAGGACGTTTTCTTGATTCAAATTGATGTTTAATCGAGCTGTGATTATGTGTTTGTGGGTTGAGCACTCGTCTTGATAAGGATTGTCCGAAATTTCACCTTTTGCTTTGCTTACGAACTTTTGTGCTCGGATCGCACAGAAATCTGCTCAGAGTGCATCAGGCTCGGTGTTTGGGATCTCCTTTGTCTTTTCTTCGTGCATCAGCTTAGTATTATATGTTGCATTGTTCGGGTCTTTATACACTTCTTTTCAGCTGCTAAAAGAGCTAACTCAACGGAATCCATATTCCCGAACTCGTCAAAGACTTCTTTGGCTAGTCGCTCAAGGACGTCGATGTGGGATACCGAATCCACCACACAAGGCTGCTTGAGTGTGTCGTTCAGATTCAATTCCACTTGTTTATCTCCAAATTTAAGTGTGAGTCTACCTTCAGCACAATGTATGATCGTCTTTGTCGTATTTAGAAACGGCCTACCGAGAATAATTGGGATTTTCTTGTCCTCCTCCATATCCAAGACGACGAAATCGACCGGGACGAAGAACTTCCCAACTTGTAATGTCACTTCTTCCAGCATGCCCTCGGGTATCCTAACACTTCGATCAGCCATGGTGAGCGCCATTCGTGTAGGTTTAAGATCCAACCTGTCCCTAAGATCCAGTTTTTCGTATAACGGCAATGGTAGCACGCTCACGCTTGCTCCGACATCAATTAGTGCATGACTAATTTCATAAGCACCTATTTTACAAGGGATTACGAATATATCTGGATCAGGCATCTTCTTGGGTAGGTTTGGCTGCAGCATTGAGTTAGTCACCATGACGGTTTCCATCTCTACGTCTTGTTTGTTCGTAAGGACCTCCTTCAAGAACTTAGCGTATGAAGGAATCTTCTTCAACGCCTCGTGAATGGAATGGTAATATGCATCTTCTTTAACATCTTGGTGAACTTAGAAAATTGAGCATCCTCGTTCTTTTTACTTTGACGTTGGGGAAACGCCAAAGGAGGCGGTCTTGGATTGGGTTTTACATATTTTGGCTTTTCCTCCTCCTCGGGTTTCTTTTTGTGCTCTTCGACGCTACTGCTCTTTTCCATTACCGTACTGGATGGTTCACCTTTGTCAAATGTCGAGGGATTGGCCTGACCCATCAATCTCTTACGTTGACACTGTGGGAATGGCAAAGGAGGCGGTCTGGGTTCGGGTTTCACGTATTTTGGTTCTTCTTCCTCCTCGGTTTTCTTTTTTTCTTTTCATCGTTGCTGCCATTTTCCACTGCTGTCCTAGTTGCTTCACCCCTTTCAAACATCAAAGGAGCGGGCTGATCCACCACCTTACCACTCCGTAGATATATGGCGTTAACGTGCTCACGAGGATTTGCTTCCGGTCTCCCCGATAGAACTTCTTGTCATCGTGCTGCCCCTTGTGCAAGTTGTGCAACTTGCGTCTCCAATTGTCTAAGATGAGTTTGAAAGCCCTCTATCTGCTTCTTGGTGCTCTCTTGTTCCCTCACCAAATTACTCTAACTTTGTTTCATTTCCAACATCAAGTTACCTTGATTTTCTTGGAATTGGAGGAGACGAGTGAACATGGCATTAATGTCGGGGGCTGCTTCGGATTGGTTTAGCTCTAACTGAGGTGCACGTGGCTGATAGTTCTGAGTTTGGGGTTTTTTCCTTGGCAGAATGTTTTTATTTCGTTGCATAATCCGCGGTTGGAAATTCCCCGATAAAAGTTATCTAAGCTAGACGATCCTAATATGATATCTACCCTCTCTCAAGGCATAGACATGTGATCTAGTCAATTTATCCCCTAATTTCGCGGCTAACATCTTGAACTAAACCCATAAGATCTATGATTCATCCGTTTTACCCTCAACCGCTGCTACCCTACTTTCGTGGCCTAACCTCGGTTGTTCTAAACCTGATTTTATAGAACTAGAATTCTCCTTTTTGTCCTTCTCCTAATCCCTAACACATGCATCTACTTGGCCTTTGTAAACACAAGTCATTCTAGCACTCAGATAAAGAATAAATAAGTGAAAACGGGAAGATGCATTCAAAGATAAATCAAAAGTGGTTTCGGGATAGCCAAGGGCTAATCCCTTCTCCTAGAACAAAACAAACTACTCGCTCATTCGTCCGTAAACAAACATAATTGAACTAGAAAGTCTAAGGAACATGAAAACCAAAAGAAACCCAAGTCTTGAGTTGATCTCCAATGCTCCTTGTATGTCTCCTCGCAAGAGTCTCCTCCTACTTCTCTCTACTCTCTCTCCTTCGATCAAGAATTGAAAACTGAAAGAGTGAGCTCAACCTCTCACTCCTCTCCTCTTCTTTCCTTCCTCTTTTCTTTCCTTTTATCCCCTCTTTCCTTTTCGGCCGTTCAGTTCTTCCTTATGTTGCAGCAGCCACCGAATGTTGTCTTTCTATCAGTTTCCATTCTTGAATAAGTTAGGTGACGTTTCCATTACCTACTCCAGCGAAATATCACTTATTCCTCTTCTCGAGAGTGTTTTGCTTATTGTATAAGTCCCCAACAAACTCCCATTTGTTTTAAGTCAAATTAACTTATTTGGAGTTGCAGGTGATGGACGTGACCCACGCGGGCTGGGTAAGTGACCCGCTCGGGTGCAGCGCGGATGGTCGCGCAAGAACGCGATGGGAAAAGAGGCAGCCCGATCAGGCTGAGGTGCTGCCCGCTCGGGCTGAGGTGCTGCCCGCTCGGGCTGAAGTGCTGCCCGCTCGGGCTGAGGCCCCGGGTGTGGTATTTCTTGCCCAACTCGTGCTCCATTCGCTGGGCAAAATCACCGTAACAAATGCCCGCTCGGGCTAGGGAGTTACCCGCGCGGGTAGTGGCCATTCCTTGCCGATTCTCGTCTCGTTTGTCCCGTGATGATCCTCGATGTTGGTACTTTGTCTCGTGCACGTTCTTTAGCTCCGAAATGAAACGAATACGCATAAAAACCTGTAAGAACATGAAAACACGAAAACAAGTAAAACGGATACTGAATCTTACGTAAAGCATCGCATCTATATCATAAACATCACCAAAATCGTTCAAGAAATACGTATGAAAACGAGATGATCAAAATCCCCCAGACTTGAATGTTTGCTTGTCCTTAAGGAAACGTAAACGTGGAACACGTGGGGTATACAAAATCCGATAATTCCCCTTTCTCCTAAAAATATCGTTAAAGCGAACCTAACCGATCAACTAGTACGTCGAGATCAAATTTGGCCTAATTAAATTTTCAGTCTTCATCCTAGGTTCACCAAGGCTACCCACGAGAAAGTAAATCAAAGGAAACCTAGACAAGCCATGTAACTCTCTCCACCAAACAAGACTTCACACAATGCTAAACCAAGAACAACCAAGGATACTTGTTTCTTTTCCGAGCTTTTTCTTTATTTTTTTTCTTTCTTTCTTTTTCTTTTCTTTTAATGTCCTTTTTTCTTTCCTCTTTTTTTTCTTTTTCTTTGCATACACACTAGGCTTCTAGTACGTCGGATTTGAAGGGATCCAGCCTCTACTTAGACCCAGACTACCGATGACGGTATACTCATGCATCTCGTTCGAGAGTGCAGCGGAGTAGGCGGTGTTTTATTGTGCCATGCCCTTAGGACGTAGAAAGATGATTGCCAACCCACCACTCAGACCCGAGCTATCGAAAGAGTATCAAGGTCGATGCACTCATATCGATTTTAGATCATGCTTTTTAGGCATTTTTTCTATCGACAGCGGAGTGTTAGTGTGCGCTTTTAGTCTGCAAAATAAGCTCGATCTCATATGATATAGTGATCATCTCGTTTTCATACGTATTTCTTGCACAATTTAGGAGACGTTTTTGATACATATGTGATGTTTTACGTATGATTCCGTATACGTTTTACTTGCTTTCGTGCTTTTCATGTTCTTACAGGTTTTTGCGCGTATTTGGATCATTTTGGAGCTAAATGAACATGCACGGAGCTAAGAAGCAACTTCGAGGATCATCACGGGACAAACGGGACGAGATTGAGCAAGAGAAGCCTCCACCCAGTCGGGCACAACCCTTGCACGATCGGGCAAAACCTACGGGGTTTTGGACAGAACATTTTGCACGACTCGGGCAAGCATGCCCGACCATTTTGCCCTGTGCCCGGGCGGGCACACATGCCATGCCCGATCGGGCATCATTCCAGCCCACACAATCTGCACGAACTGCCCTAGCCGCACCCGAGCGGGTACACTCACTACCCGAGCGGGTACAATCTGCACGAGTTGCCCTAGCCGCACCCGAGCGGGCACACTCATTGCCCGAGCGGGTCGCGGCCCGTAACTGCTGAAAACTTAAGTAAACTTAATTTAAAACATAAGGGAACTCGTGGGGCAATTTGGGCAACAATTGGACCGACTTAGGAGGGTTAAAAGGAGGCAAAAAGATGTCATTACAGCAAGCTTACAGAGGAGATAAGCGAGGAGCATTGGAGATCAAGCACCACCACTTCGGTTTTGTTTGGTTTTTATGTTCCTTAGACTTTCTACTATGTTTATGTTTCTTTACAGACGCATGAGCGAGTAGTTTGTTTGTTCTAGGAGAAGGGATTAGCCCTTGGCTATCCCGAGACCGCTTTTGATCTATTTTGAATGCATCTTCCCGTTTTAGTTTATCTATTCTCTATCTGAGTGCTTAAAGTTACCTGTGTTTGTGCTGATAACGTAGATGCATGTGTTAGGGGCTAGGAGAAGGACCGAAAGGAGAATTCTAGTTCTAGAAAATCAGGTTTAGAACAACCGAGGTTAGGCCACGAAAGTAGGGTAGCAACGGTTGAGGGTGAACGGGCGAATCACAGAGTTTACGTCCTTTAGCTCCAAAATGGATGAAAACGAGATGATCATGATGCTTAATGCTTGGTAAAATCCAATGAATGATGAAACTAGCTACGAAAATAGATGAAAATACTAGAACAAAATAGACATTATCAGTCGTGCAAGAAATGTATTGTCTTGGCCAATTATGCTTACTCGGGGATACATGATAACATGAAATCCGTCATAGTATTTTCATGATTCCTAGGTTTAGTTTTGATTAGATTTCTTGTACTTTACCGAGTTATTGAGTATATTCGAGGATTTCTTCTATGATTTCGTGTTTTGTGTAGGAGACGAAGACATGTGAAGCAAACACGAGTGATTACAGCAAATCTACCCGAAAAAATGACCAAGTGATAAGAGGCAATACGTGTACGGCCACGGAACCAAACAGAACACCCAAGCATCGAGTGAAAGGAGCGAAAACAGCAAGATAACACAGCCCGCTCGGGCCTGGAAGAGACCCCGCGCGGGCTGCAACTCCAGCAAAGTTTGCACGGGTCGGGGAGCTGGTCAGCACGAACGGATTTGGCTACAAAATATGACCCCGCGCGGGGTGGCTAAGTTTCCCGTGCAGGCTGACATGACCAGAAAGAAGAGCACGGGTCGGGCTGATGAAGAGCCCGCTCGGGCTGGTGGAGAAGCACTCACCCCGCACGGGTTGAGCCTTAGCCCGTGCGGGCCCCCTTTTCAGCAACAACTTCTGTTTTGAATTTCAAACTTGAATTAGAAAGAGAAGGAGAAATCTAGGGCAAGGAGGACGACGCACAGGCCGGGAGAGGGACTAAAAACACAAGGAGAAACTCAAGAGAAGCATGAGAAGAAGAGAAACAATAATCCGAACATCAGTAACAAGATAGGGAAGATCGAGGAATCGTATTTCTTACTCTTTATTATGTCTAGGGTTTATTTCTCTTATTTTAAAGTGGAATCCATGAGCGACTAAGCCTCTAGCTATGGGTTAGGATTGCCAGATTTTAATGGATGCTTGTAATTATGCGTTAATGCTTAGACTTATCGAAGCTTTCTTGAAATTCGGTTTTACAATCAACATCGTAATTATCTTATACTTGTGCTAACCACTCAGTAATCTAGGAATTTGTGTTTAGCTGGAAGGTTAGATTATGAATTCGGAACAATTGATTGTAGATTAAGCTTGATTAATGAGAATTTGACCAGTCGGTTAATCGACTTAGGAATTAGGATTGCGTGCTTAACGCTACCGTAATCACGAGTTAATCACTACTGGAAGGTATGATTACATGTTGTTATGGTTAGGAGGTTTAGGTGTCGAGAGAACCATTCCTTATTTATGATTATGAATTCCCCGTTATCAAGATAGTTCGATAAGTCTATGATCCTTTTTTCGTTACATCCTTGCAAATCCCGGTAACCCGAAACCCATAGTGTTCTTAATTTTCAAGATTTTCACGTCTCCTCATCGTTGTCATTATCCATTTTATTGTTTTAGAATCTGTCCTACATCACCATCAATTCAACATGTCTTAGTTTAGTCGTATTCTTAGCTTAGGTTGCATTAGTCCCCAGAGTTCGACCCTTGTATTACACCGATCCGTATGCTTGCGATAAGTGGATATTAGGCATTTTTATTGCTTGATAGTTCGCACATCAATACACATTCCACACTTATGAGCACATATAACATAAAAGCAACTTCAATTATGGCGTTTGAGTTATAGTGAAATAGAAGATGATAATTTCTATGGCATTTTACACCGAATCCTACAAGTGGAATATCTTGGTCTCGTTGGATTGAAGATATTTTTTTCTAAATATCAGTAGTTTGACCCAACCATTGGACGTGGTACACGAAAAAATCGATGGGGGAAATTGACATCAATTCGGCACAACAATATGGAAAGTATGATACATTCATCACAACAGATCAAGCAAATCAAGTATGTTACATGCACTATCTAACAACATTAAAATGTCAAAAAAAGGAGTGGTGAGCTGTTGTTAAGCTTATAAGCACGGATGGAAAAAGAAGATCCATTGCAAACTGATCATCTTGAGCCCATACGGTTAATTGATACAGATAATCAGGAAGAGATTCTAGCAAGAACTACCATAGATGGAAAAAATACATCTTCGATTATGAAGACCTTGTACCGCAAGATGCAGAAGATGAACATGGAGATGAATTCCATACACAATTGAAGGAAGACTCACCAATTGAAGAATAAATTGAAGAACATATGTAAATTGTACAATTGTAATATCAAACTTTTGTAATTTATTTTTTTACATCATATTTTCCACTTTCAACGGGCATCCATTGGAAAACGCGATGACCATCCCTTGGATCGTTTAATTCTATTCGATACTTGGAAAAATTTCACACTTTTTCAATTTGCAACATGCATCTGTTGAGAAGTTTCAACAGATGCCCGTTGAAGTGCTTTAACATGCCAATGGATACCCGTTAAAACAAATCAAATATTCAATGAGTATTCGTTGGAAATGGTCATGATGGCTATGCTCTCCCTAGTACCCTTGATGCATCGAGACGATGTCTTCCAACGGGCATCTGTTGTAATTTCCAATGGATTCCCATTACAAAGTAGATATACAACCGTTTTTACCCTTCGTTGCCTCAATTGAACAGTTCATTTTCAACACAATCTCAAAACTAAAACATCAATTTCTCTAAAAAAATGATTCCTAAACACTTAAAAACAATGAGAGCTCGACGATTTAGCGGTCATAGTGGATTGTTGGTAGGTTCCACATCAGCCTCCTTCACCTATATTGACACCGCAGATATGTGATGAAGAATGTTTCATGGTGATATTGATGCTTTGATCGATACTTTTCGACGAGCGTTCAATTATTTCTATTATTGATCTCGAACGTCCTGACTGAACATTATGATAAGATATTATTTATTTACAAATATTTCTATTTCAATTAATTATAAATATTGTCTAGTTATTTTGTTTACACATATAGATTTGATATGGATGATGTTCTTAAACACACTAACAACAACATCATCCAAGGTTGTTTACAAGATCGACTTTATTATTCCTGACAGTTGATGCCAGAAGTTATATGCTATCGATGGTGGTATACATTTATCATAAGTGTATTCAATATAACAATTAATTTACAATTATTATCGATTTTTATTAATAAATTAATTTATTAATTAAATTTTGTAGCATGCATATAGATGGCGGAAGAATAACACATCGTGCATCTATATCGTTTGGATGTGTGATATGCAAGCTTAGTTACGCTTGATGATGAACAACACCAAACGCATCTATTATAAGAAGAACGCCAAACCGACATGGGCAACGTACGAGGTATTCAACCAACTCGCTCAAACTGGAAGTCGAAGAACTTCAAGATCAAAAGCGAAAAGGACAAAAAATGTCGATACAACAAGAAAGTTCCCGAGGATGGTTCGCGTCGCCATACCTTGGGATCGAAGTCATAAAGACTCACACCAAGAAGAAGTTCGAAAATAAATAAAGAATTGATAAGAAATATTTACATTTATAATTTCAATTTATTTTTATGTAGAATTTTTAACTAATCGTATTATTATAATGTTATAGATATAGAGGATAGGGAGAGATCCGACTCTTCTTGAGCTGGTCATAGAGACTCATGCCAAGAAGAAGTCCGTCTTCGGGGAAGAGGTCGAGGAACCTAAATTTGTTGACCCCCCGGGCAGAGCAGACGGTGAAAGCTATGACATAAAAGATCGCACAACAATCACAAGCGATTGGTTCATCTCCCGACGATCTAGCCCTTTACAAAAGGAAAAAAAATTATTTAGAGGTATATAATAACATTATTGTTAATAATTTTTAAATTATATAGAATATTTTTAAATCGATATGCTTACTTTAATTTGTTTTATATTGCAGTTTGTTAGTCCGTATAAGAGACGTCTATACAGTCGAGGTTCTGTACAAAAAGATATCGTCGAGGACGTCATGACGGTACCATCCACGATTGATAACGTCTAATTTGTCCTAGTTTTCATCATTTTCTATAGTTAGTTTTTAGCGCAATTTAGTCTTTACCGAGTTAATAAACATCATTTAGTCCTCTTCTAGCATTTTCTCGTGTTTTGCAGTAAATGGAGATATCAGGATACAAACACGAACAAATGTCAGGAAACGTTGGCAAAACCACCTTCGGTTCAGCTGTGCACGGTTAGCATCCAAGATCCAAAAAAAACCACAGATGGAAGCACGACTGAAACATAAATTGGAAACAAACGGCCGGTGCACAAGAATGGAAACTCGGTTGGCACAAGAAGGCAACACGCCTGGGGCAAGAAAAGGGAGCTGTTGGATACAAAATGGAAACGCAACTGCTGGAGACAAAATGGAAACACATCTGCTGGAATGGAAATGCACAGCTTACATTAAATGGAAATGCAGCTACTGGACGAAAAGGAAATGCAGCTGCTGCACAAGAAGAATGGAAACACATGGCTTGCATAAGAAAAGAAAACAAGAGAAAAGGAAACGAGGGAAAGAAGACAAAAGCAGCACGAAAAGGGAAGGATGAGAGTTCTGATTTGGTAAGCTTAAAAAGGAAGCTGAAGGCCGAAGCAAAAAAGGGGGCCGAGGTTGGAGGCCGAAGGGCCGAAGGAAAGGGAAGAGACTTTTTTGTTTTAGTTTTATGTTTTAGGAGTAAACCTCCTTGTCATGGGTTTGGGGTGCTCTTGTAATGGATTCGTTTTATCTTAATGCTTAATTTCGGATTTATTCTCTCAATTTGTTTGATGGGTTGTTCTTAATGCTTTCATACTTGCTGATCACCTGTTTGAATGAGTTTAGAGTCTTGTGTGGTCTCGGAATTAACCCTAGAATGAATTAGATTAATTAGAACCTTGACCGATCAGTTAACCTATTTAGGAATCATGATAATCAAGGTTAAGTTCCCTATGGTTCTTCTTGAATCTAGATGTTCGTTTTGCTACTTTGTTATCATATTTGATCATTTTCATATTGATTGGTTACTTCTAATGCTTTTATTCATGTTGATCACTTGAACGAATGATTTTACAAGTCTGATTGCATCGGAAGGTGGATTAGATTTTGCAATCTCGCCATGATTTGAGGTCTCAATTAATTTCGAACCTTGGCCAGTCGGTCGATTGAACTCAGGAATTAAGATAGCGGTTTAATGTGTTTAGTATGTTTATTACTCAATCGGGAGATTGGTAGTATGCATGATAGATAGTGGGTTTAGGCATTGGGAGAGTCATTCCCTAGGAAAGAGCTTGAATTCCCTGAATTCGTGGTAATATCTATAACCATCTAGATGATCGATTTGAGTTCCCCATTGATCGAGATAATCCGATTTCATGATTCATAGAAACGTCCATTACATGTCCCGGTATTTCCAAAACCCGTGGTGTTTTACTTTATTGAATTAAAATCTCGTTACTCTTTTGCATCTTATTTTTCTCACTTGATAATCATCCATTCCTTGCATTGTTTTAATTTTCTATTCTCTTTATGTTTCACTCGATCTTCTTCTCTTGAGTCTTGACTATGATGTTCGCACTAGTTCCCTGAGTTCGACCATGGTACTAAACGATCCGTACACTTGTAATAAGATGAATTAGGAAATTAAAAATTTCGAAACATCAACGATCCAAGAGACTTACACGCATCATCGAGCAGCTCGAGGCTAATATTTGAGAAACTTGAGCGCATATGCGTCACATGGAGAGTATCATCAAGTTGATGATTGATCAAACGTATCAGCCACCACCACCAAAAGGGGTAACATCACCAAGATAAGAATTGATCATCGGCTCCGATGAAACCCCTTCTCGAGGCTTTGGAAAAGACGAGGGTGAAGTCGACGGTGCCGGTTTAGACAAAATGTAGCAAATACGTTTTTAAATTTTGTATATATTTTAAATTACATATATATTAAAAGGTTTTTTATATCTTTTTAAACAAATTTGTTCTGATATCAACATAACTATGTTGATAAAAGAACAATTTTTTTAATGGCATCTCTTGCAATATTTAAGAATTTATCATCAATTTATATCCAACCGACATCTGTTACTAATTCCCGCCAACATTTTCAACGGATGTCCGTTGAAATGTTCCAACGGATGCCCATTGCATATTTCCAATGGGTTTCCATTGAATATGTTGTAACGGGAATCCGTTGCAGTTTGCAACGGATATATCTGTTATATATTGATGCGTTATCAGAGTTAAATATAACGTAATCTACCCGCAAGTGCACGGCACGTGTGTAGTATTTTAGGTGTCGATCCCACAGAGACTACGCAACACTACCTAAACCCGAACTACGAATCAAACTTGCTAACGAAAGAAGGTGAATAAGGAATGAAATACTGAAAGTAACTAAACTACTTGGGTTCTAACGATGAGATAAACGTCCTAGGAAACCGGTTTCACCACAAGACTACCGAAACCAACGATCAACCTACCTATCATGCAATCCCTGTTAAAGCTATCTAAGGCAGACGATCCTAACATGATATCTACCCTATCTCAAGGCATAGACACGTGATCTAGACAAGATGCCCCCTACTTTCGTGGCTGACACCATGAACTAAACCCATAAACTCTGTGATTCGCCCGTTCACCCTCAACCGTTGCTACCCTACTTTCGTGGCCTAACCTCGGTTGTTCTAAACCTGATCTTCCAAGACTAGAATTCTCCTTTCATGTCCTTCTCCTAATCTCTAACACATGCATCTACGTGGCCTTTGTAAACACAAGTAAATTAAGCACTCAGATAAAGAATAGATGAACTAAAACGGGAAGATGCATTCAAAATAGATCAAAAGAGGTCTCGAGATAGCCAAGGGCTAATCCCTTCTCCTAGAACAAACAAACTACTCGCTCATGCGTCTATAAAGAAACATAAACATAGTAGAAAGTCTAAGGAACATAAAAACCAAACAAAACCGAAGTGGTGGTGCTTGATCTCCAATGCTCCTCGCCTATCTC
>CM071870.1:12583294-12610192 GCA_036759665.1 Gynandropsis gynandra | reverse complement strand
ATCAAACTTACCAAGACATTCTCTATCGTTCAGTACAAAGCAAGTGCACCCAAAAACATGGAAGTAACTCAAATTTGGACTCTTACCTATGTCTTCATTTCGGGCATTCGCTTGTGATGAACTTTGATTTGTTTACCTAGCTGACAAGGTTTACACGTTTCTGATTTTTCTAACTTTAGCTTAGGTATACCTCTCACTGCTGCAGAATCGGACAATTTCACCAAGGATTTGTAGTTTACGTGTCCTAGACGCTGATGCCACAGTGATAATACGTCGTCTGTTGCTTTAAGGCACATTTTCTCTTCAGTCACATTTGTTTGAGGACCGTGATCCTGTAAGCACACATTTATTTTCAGAATTCATCACTAAACATTCTTTGTTAGTAAACTTAACCTGGTGATGACTGTCACAAAGTTGGCTGATGCTAATCAAGTTAGTCGTTCGACCCGCAACAAATTGGACATTTGTCAATGCTGGTTGTCCAGGTGAATTGAGATCTCCTCTGCCAAGAAGTTTTCCTTTGTTCCCGTCTCCAAACACTACACTCCCTGCATTCTTAATTTCAACAAAATTTGAGAGTAGTTCTTTATTACCTGTCATGTGTCTTGAGCATCCACTGTCAAAGTACCAGGTATTTGTCTTTTCATTTTGGGCAGAAATGTATGCAACATTGCAATAAAATTCACTTTTCTTTACCCAGATTTGTTTTACATTTGAGAACTTACCTGCATCATACATGTGTTTCTTGTAGCACGTACGTTGCTAATGACCTTTAATTCCACAAAAGTAACACACAACAGATTTCCTCCTTCTGTTCTTACCATAATGTGTTCTCCAATTGTAATTTTCGTGGTTCTGTGTTGACATACTTCTTCTCTGATTGGAGTGATAGTAGGATTTCTGATATTGTTCTCTATGTCTGTTCTGGCCGTTCTTTGAAGCGTTATGAGTTAGCTGTCTTTCTTTCCACTTCATACTTTCTTTTAGATCTCCTCCAGAAACAAACTTGTTTTCTGTCTTGCTTGTATTTCCAACATAACCGATTCCATGATTGTCACCTTTCATTTTTCCAATCGAAAGCAGGTGATCCAATTTGTCAGTTCCATTTGACAACATCTTCAGTTGTTTGTTTGTCTCCTCTAGCTGCCTTTTTACGAAGTGCACTGCCTCTTTTTTAGAAAGTACTTCTTTCTTCATATTCTGAATCTGAGTTTCCAGAATCTTATTTTCTTTCATCAATTGAACATTCAAATTTCCCATCTTGATCCACTCATTGTAAATCATCTCTACATCAACTTCATCTTCTTCTTCAAGTTGATCTTTTTCACTTTCTTTATCGTCCTCATCAATAATGCCAATGAAAGCAACAAAGCTTGATTGTTCTTCTTCTGACTCTTCTCCAGATTCAGAACTGGATTCACTAAGCATGATTAGTGATTTTCCTTTCACCATATTATTATCAGCACATTCGTTCTTTGTGTGACCAAATCCTTTGCATTTAAAACACTGTGTTTCTCTGAGATTTTTCAAAACATTTTCCCTTTTTGTGATGCTAGGGCAATCCGATTTAAAATGACCAAAACCTTTGCACTCATGACATTGAGAGCCAGATTTGTTCTCCTTTCTGAATCCAGCATCTTCGGTTGACGGTTTCTTCATTCCTGACCTTCTCTTCATGAATTTTCCAAATTTTCTGGTCAGTAACACAATATTTTCTTCAATATTGTCCAGTCTGCTGTTTTTTGAAACAGCTTGTAGTACAACTCCCTTGCTACCATCTTTGGCAATATCTCCGTGCTCCAGTTGCATTTCCAGATCATATGTTGACAGGATTCAACTATTTCTTTGGAACTAGTTGTATCCGCGTTTAGTGACATATTCATAGCAACCTTCTGTGCATGAAATTTCTTCGGAAGACATCTCAGTAGCTTTTTGACAAGTTTCTTGTCATCCAAGTTCTGTCCAAGTACACTTACCTTGATTGCGATTGCATTCATCCGACCACTGAATTCTTTCACACTTTCATAATCTCCCATCTCTAGCTTCTCAAATTGGTGTTCCAATATATCTAGGCGTGTTCTCTTAACACTTGTTGTGCCTTCATGGATAGTTTCTAGTGTATCCCATGCCTCCTTAGCAGATTCACACCCTTGAACCTGTTTAAATTCATTTATATCTACTGATGAAAAGATAGCTGTCAGGGCCTTTGCATTGAACGCTAAACTCCTTTTTTCACTAGGTGTCCACTGATCTGATGGCTTTTCCTTTTCTTTACCATTTTCGACGATAACAGTTGGTGGTGTCCATGTGTTCTTAACTGCACTCCAAGCATCTTCGTCAATTCCTCGTATGCTGGCTCTCATCTTAACTTTCCAGTATCCATAGTTAGATGAGTCTAACATGACAGGTTTTCCAAACGAATACATGTCTCTTGGTCCTTCCATTTTAGTCGTCTTCTTGGATCTCCAACCAGATTTTAGATTTACTCTAAATGATGATTACCAGCTCTGATACCAATTGAAACTTGTAGAAGATGACAGTTAAACCAATAACCAAAAGAGATCAGAAAATATCAAACATTATTCGTTTATTTACTTGTCAATCTTTAAGTACACTTGCCAGTTTAGACAATGTACTAAAGACCTCCACGGATAACTCTCCTGAGTTAGACGTAAATACAACCTCAACTGTTTCCTTGCTCAGTACAGTATCCAATTAAGTACACCTAAACCTTAGAACTCTCTCTTTCTCTGTTTCGTGCACTCCGATGATACTTCTCAGAATTGTTAACCTTCTATTTTGTTTTCCAAGTCAACTTATCTGCCTTCCGCTCAGCTCAGCAACCACTCCCGGTTCTTCAGCCGCACCGTCATGCTGATCTCTCTTCAGCATTGAATCCGCTCGATTCACTTTGACTCCTCCTTCTTCTCCTTAGTCTTCTCGTTGACTTCCTCCAGTCCTCCTTAATTTGAATTCAGCTTCTTAAATATCTCAACTTCCTGAAATAACAATTTTGAACTACAATCCTATTTTATTGCATTCACATTTTCTTTCCAGAGGGAGAAGTCTCTGTTTCCATCATATTTCTCAACATATAATTCAATTCTTCGAATCTTCTTGTTGGTTCTTTTCGTGGAACAAGACTCCGATACCACTTGTGAGGTTTTGAATCCCAATTATTTTTAGAACATTATTTGATTAACTTGTTCCAAAGCCAGAATATTGGTATGGAGAGACTGTAGAAAAACAGAAAGTAAACGAGTTCAGATCACTTAATGAAAGCATCCTATGTCTTGAACCGGAATCTTAGACCTTGATTCAATCCACTAAACTTGATAGATTGTTCAGAATACAAGTTCTAATCTTAAGAACTTTACAAATCAAAGATACAATTCAATAAACAAACTATAAGAACCTTTTTTATAAGACGAAAACATGGGAGAGTTAGGTTTAGCGGTTTTATTTGCTAATTTATTTTTTCGCCCTTATTTATATGGTGCATTTTGGAGTATCACTCAAACCATTACCAGTTTGCCTCAATCAAATAACTTGATCTCTAGTATTCTTCGGTTATTCATGGGTCAACATTTAACTGAGCTAATACATTACAAAATCGAGATGACTACGGTATTTAGCTTCTACCTAGGGCATGTTCGTTTGTAGAACTTTGAGTCGGAGTTAAGACTCAAAGTTAGATTTTATGTTTGTTTGGTCAACTTTATTTGAAATTCAAACTCAAAGTCTCGACCCGGACTTTTGAGTCACAATTTTTTTTATGCTGAAATTTTCAATGTTCTGACTCGGATTTCGAGTACAAAATATATAAATTACTAAAATATGCTTAAAATATCAAAATTGGTAATTTTTATTAAATTGTATAATTAATATTATATATGATTAATTTGTATGTTTTAAAATACATTAAATTATTATAAATGTAACTTAATAATAATTATTATAATCATTATAATTTTTTAAGTGAAATTAATAAATATAATTTATATGTAAAATGTATATTTTGATAATAATTTTACAAAAATCTTAACTCGCACTCTAATTTTTATAAATAAAAAAATTAAACTAAATTTAAGATTTAGATCTAAACTCTAATTTTTAAACTTTAATTTTGAAAGTATCAAACAAACAATTTAAAATTTGATTCTAAATTAAATTTCAACTCTAATTTAAAATTCAAACAAAAAATTTTCTAAAAGAACATGCATCTAACCACACCGGTTACAACGTGAGAAATTATTGTATCGAATTAAACCTTCTGTTTATTTTTTTCCTTTTGTCTTATGCAATTCCAACTTTTACGACGTTTGCAACAAAGCTTCATTAGACTGTAACTTGTAGTTCATGTTAGGAAAAGTTTCATATAAATATATGATCTTTTTTTAAGTGCGAGAACTTAAATAAATAATTGTTTCCTATTTTTAAGATAAAATATCATCCGAAATTTAAATTAATATACGAATTGTTGTATTTATTTTCAAATTAACATATAATAGTGTCACAAAGTTGTATACATCAACTCTAATATATACGTTTATGTGTCAATTTGACATAATTATATTAATTTTTGTATTATTTTCATATGATAGTTCTAATATATAAAACAATTAGTTCATGTATAATTTTGACATTTTGAATTTAATTTATAGTTTATGAGATTGTGTCTTAATTATTAACAAATGTAAAAAGAAAAAGAAAACTAGTATGAAGTAAGGGTAGACAAAATATTCGAAATATCCATATTCGATTCGTATTTGAACTATATTTGAACCGAAAATTCCTCCGAATGAATAAATGAAAATATAAAAAAAATAGATATTCGAAAAATGGAAATACAATATATATATATATATATATTCAATTATCCACAATTATTCATATCCATAAATATTAAATAGATAATATATTTAATATTTATTTATAATACAATTAATTATAAAGATTAAATTATAAATAAAAAATATTATTAATTTTATTCTAAAACCAAATATAAAATATATAAATAAATATATACTATACTTAAAACTTAAAGACTAAAATGCAATTTATAAATTTTTAACCCTAATTTTTGTTTTAACCTAATATTCTACTTCCTACTGCCGCTTTCGTCTATCTACCGCCACCATCCACGTACCAAACATCCAAACAAACACATCTTCTACTCGGCCTCTGTCAGATGACCTCCGTTGCCCGCCTTCCATCGCACACCCTCTTCCTTCGCACCTTTCCATTTTGAGTAAGTTTGTGGTCGTCGCACCCCAAAAGTTATTTCTCCTTATCAGTCGATTTATTTAATTTCATAAGTTTAGATGTATATACTGTAATGTTCATTGGACATTTGTATGTTTCTATCAGCTTGTTCGCATTATCTCTATCAAATTGGCCGTGTTACCTCTATCAAATTGACCGCATTATGTAGCCTTGGAGCTCGATCCATCGTGTCCATCTCGCAGTACGTCGGTAATCTCTCTTCGCCTGTTATTTTTATTTTTCTACTTGTTTTGGACTCCTTTCATATATATATGTAGCTGTGAGAAACAAAAACCTCTTTCTTACAGTTTGGCCTCCAAGTTGAACCTTTATGAAATGACCGATTATATGTTGTATAATAAATATTTGTATGCTTGAATATTGAAAATTTGTATATTAGGGTTTAATTGATTTGTTTTACATGTGATGTGTAAGATGAAGTCTACAACAGAAAATTCGAAGATTACAACTAGAATATATAGTTAAATACCGCTTACAACAATTTTTTTAAAAAAAATTGGATATGTATATAGATATTTGACGAATATCCACACATTTACGAATATTCGGATTTACAAATATATGAATTCACGAATATGTATATGAATGATAAAATCTAATATTCGACCAATATAAATACGAAAAATCGGATATTTATAAATATTTAGTATCTGTTCACTCTAATTTTAAGATAGGTTTAAAACATCGTATAATATTAATATTACACCAATACAGCAAAATTAAATATCGAGTCCACCAAAAGTAGAACAAAAAACTCAAAAGTAAGATAAAACCAGATGTATTGGATTTTTATTCCTAAAATAAGATAAATTTAGACGAAATCATGCCTCCAATCTCTTCTCCCAGTCCCTCCAGTCCTCCAACCCTCCCCGGTTGGACTGATGGTGGGGCTAACCGGTTTACGCCTCATCTCGGTTTTCGGGTTTGGACTCCTTAGACCGCTATAACCGGTTATTGCCCCACCCGAACTCGGAGATTCACAACCGGACCCGTTAAATGACCCGGCTTTCGTCGACAAGTTCCACTGATTTACATACGGACTTCCCTGAGGCTTTCCAGATGGGGATGGAGCATGAGCTCGTATCTTGGCTTTTGCCGACACGGTCGGAGCCATGTAGCTTGGTACAAGGACAGGACTTTTTCGATGATTTTGGGTTTGTGAGTAAGAACCCAATTCCATAAACTCTTGATGAACAAGATCCACAATGTTGCCTCTGAAACTTGTTGGTGTCGTTACGTCCATCTCCACCGTCTTTTCCGATATATTATCGGTTCCGCTTGTCGGGAAATTAGGGTACGGAGGAGGATTGTAAGGTACTGGGCCTAGTTTTTGACCCGTATATGATTGGGAACACATCCAATGATCTAGCCAGTTCCAGCCCCATTGGGTCCTTTCCGGCCCATTAAGAGACAGCCCAATCATATCGTTAGCGTTTGTGTTTGGATGCTCGTGATGATGCGGTTGCGGCTTCGAGTAAAAATATATATATGTAAATATTTTAAAAATCTATCAAGATTGTAAACGAAATAATCTATATACCAAATATATAAAATCATTGGATATCAATCAACAAAAAAATATAAAAAATAAAGAGGTCACCAACCTGGTAGCTGTAGGCATAGGCAAGAGCTTTCTCTCTCTTCGTCATTCCACCGTCTCCCTCTTTTTCCTGCAATTTTTCATTTAATAATTAAATAGATTTATTTTCCAAAATTAATGTATTGAAAGTTTTTAGTTTCCTTGTAAACGATTTACCTTAACCTTTCTCAAGTTTTGGTACATTTCGGTTCGGTTAACTTCATGAAGCTTCTTCGAGTTTTGTAGTTCGTTCTCAAACCCTACAAAATCAACATGTCTACCATAACAAAAATACAGGATACTAATCGGGTTGGATTAGTCCTGTCCAATTAATAATGGATTGAGATATTTTTAGATTAGTTCAATTTGGATCATATTTTATATAAATTGTAATTTTTCGAATTAGTCCAACTCGCCATACCCATATTTTATATGGATTAATTAATTTACGGGTTAAATTTTTTATATAATTAATTCAGTCTGTGTATTAGCTCATAATCCCGATGGATTAATGCATAAGGGTGGACTAAAATTCTGTCTTAGCCTAAAAACCTATTTTTCATATAAACTGAAAAAACTCTAACACAATCCCGGATTGACGATAAACTTAATACCCCTGGTTTTCCCAAAGATATTATAGTTAACCTCACCAGTAAAATTGAACAAAGCCGAAAATATAATTTTTTTGTACCAGTATTTCGATTTTCCACTTCGAACCGCTTTTCTTCTTCATTAACCCGTTTCTGAGCTCTAACCCTGGCTTGCACTCGAACCAACGCTTGCATGCATTTCATAGTCATCATTGCTTGTTTCCGTACGTTGTGACCACGAACCAAAGCTTGTAATCGAACTAGTCCCTTCAAGGCTCTAAGAGCTCGTCTTGCCTACAAAAAAAAGTATATAAATCGGATAAAATACTAAACCAAACCGGTACTTTGACTAACCGAGATTCTCCGATTAAGCTTTTACCGTCAAACAGTGAAAGGTCGACAAAATTACCAGATAGCCCCTGTAATGGGATTGAATGAGCACGGCGGCGCTCTCTTCACCCCACTGGCGGCCGTATCCGGCGAGCCGTACGACTTTGGCGGCGGCTTGAGCGGCCGCAACAGCTGCCTCCGCTGCTTCCGCCGTGGCCATAGCCACCGCCATGGCGTGCTTCCTGTCGTCAGTCGCCGAGGTCGAGGCATTGCTCTGGACGTCGTGGGAGAGTTCCGGCGAACTCTCCGCTGGGAAATGCTCAAAGGATACAACTTCTTGTGCTTCGTGCTGCTGCCATCTTTCTCCATTGTTGTTATTGTCGTTGCTCTCTCTCTGCGCTAATCACTTATTACTTAGCTTCATAGTACACACTTTCAACAAACATTATTGTATTGAAATTTTTTTTCTTCAAATAAACACAAAAAAATTATAACCTTGTCTCCGAAAATTTGAATTCAAGACATTGAAAACAAATAGAATTCTTTTCCAGTTATTATACTAGTTAAAATTTGACTTTTAAAATTCTGTTAACCTATTCAAACCCTAATCTCACTGTAGTAAATTAGAGATTACAAGATCAATAGAATGAAACCTAGAAAGGTAAAAAGAGGGGTACAATAAATGTGCGCAATTAATGAAATTTTATGCAAGTGTGTATACAATATATTACATATACTGATTAATACATATATATACATAAGCGTAAATATATATATATATATATATATATATATATATGTATAGGGGCAAATATATATATATATATATATGTATAGGGGCAAATGGGTTGGTGTGATGGCGAGGGAACACTCGAATGCACATGAAAATTGAGAGAAAGAAAGATATGGTGGGTATATTTATAGTTGTCATGAAAATCATCTTTCAGTCATCTTTCCATTTATTAGAAGAAAAAGAATTATTTTTTCTTATAAATCTCGCAAGGGGACCATAATTTTCAGCCTTTAATAAATATATGGTCCAACATTTAATTTTCACTCACCTATAGTTTTCTGGTAAGATGAGAAACCAACGTCTTTCTTTATTTTGTTTGTTTTTTCGTATTCAAAAGACTTATGACAGTTTCCAACTATGCATGTAAGTGCGATAAAAATAAATGTTCTCGATGGAGTTTGTAATAAATACATCAGATGAAAAATCGATAAATTATATATATATATATATATTATTAACATAAAGAAGACTAAGAGTCTTAGTCTAAGACAAAACAAAATCGCTTCTTTATCAAGCGATAATTATGTGTAGTCAGTGATATATGTATCTTCTGAAAGAGGCATACAAATCTCGATCAAATCTATCAACAAAAAATAAAATGGATTAAACTAACCTAATTCCATATAAGTAATTTATATCAATGTAGTAAAGAATACGCGATTAACCTAAACCGACATAAACTATTTGATAATTTTGCTTAATATGGTATATATATATACATATATATGTATTATTCATATAACACCACAACATCTGGAGTATGTGTGAATATACATACGTATCATCCGATATATATGTATATTTATATATATGTATATATGTATTACCTTTGAGTATTTGGAAGAGGATTTGAAGACTTTTCTCTTTACCGTCGAGAACCACCCACCACTCCCTTTCTTCCCCATCTCCGGTGAACCACTTCTTTTGTTACAGCTTTGCTTTTAAAATAACCTTAATGCACCTACATATGTATTTATATAATTTTTTTAACAAAATATACAAGTGATTAAGTCAATTTAAACTCAAATGTATATATGTGTATATACATGTGTGTGTTTGTGTAACATTAAGGTGGATTTTGAACAAAAAACCAAAAAGTTCACTCAAAAAGGGAAATTGCTGAGAGGGAAAACATGGCACTCGCTTGTATGCAAAAAAATATACCTTATCAGCGATTAAAACAATACAGTGTATTCATACTAAAAGTTGTTTCATAAGATGAAATGAACTTTTGAAAAGATGGAAACATAACTCAATATTGTTATAGTTATTGTAAGGAAAACGAAAAATGTTAACGCTTGGCTTAGGAAAACATAAAATTTAACCTAAAACATAAAACTTACATTCATCCACAATGTGATCAAAACCATCCTGAAGAGAGAGAGAGAGAGAGAGAGAGAGAGAGAGAGAGAGAGAGAGAGAGAGAGAGAGAGAGAGTTAACGAAGAGGAGCGGCTTCATCACCTTTGATAAACATGTAACGGAGTCACGTGGGCTCCGGGTAACCGCCGTTAAGTATTTAACGGTCTCACGGGTTACCGATCATCCGTACTCCTTTTTTTTTCCTCAAGCTTTTTTCATGTTTTTAGATCAAATTGTTACGACATTAAAGTCTCAAATGACAAAGAAAACGAAGAGTTAATGAAATAATATTGATTTAACGATGTCATTACAAAAATTAATTATATAGGGGCCTTTTAAATAAACTGTTGATATCCTCTTTAGTTTTATGAATAGTATGACAACATTGGTATTTATATCAAAAAATAAAAACAGGACATACAATTTATAACCAAAAATATATCAGGAATCAATATATATAAAAGATATGGTCAATACATTATTTGTAAATTGGTTTTGATTTTGAAGATTATAACTTATTATATCCAAATTAGGTTAATTCATATTGGCTATATTATTTATTTAAAATATAGATCAATTTAAAAGGGATTAATAAGAACAATCATATCCAAATGTGAAAGTTATATGTCTTTATGTAATATTTGAATAGTCTCGGGTTAAAAGTGTAATTATTAAAAGTTAATAATTATATAAGAAACGAAAAATTAGGTTTTCGTAATCAGATTATAGAATCACAAACACAAACCCTAATAGCCGTCAAACAGAAAACGAAAAACGAAACAGTTTCGTTCATCGGAAATTCCGCACCAAAGGTTGAAGGCAGAATCCGATCTCGGCGTGGATACACGTAGAGGACTTGTACTATCAAGTCTATCATCCGATAATCACTCGTTCAACGTTAACATGTATATTCAAAATCGTTTCTATATTTGTAATCGTTGAACCCCGAAAAACTAATCTGAATATGACTAGATCCAAAAAATTCGGGTTGATAAAACACGCTTCCGCACCCCAAATCAACCCAAAAAAATGATGTATTAGAAACCTGATACACGTACGGGTCTGGAAGCTCGAGACGCGTATGCCGGACCTCGACTCTGATACGGAACTGATACACGCCTCGGGGTTAGGAATTCAAGACGCGTATAGGAAAATCGAGAATCTTGTTCGTTTGAACGAGATTCGTCGGGTCAATGAGATCTTCTTAAAACTTGTCGGTTGACGATGAATAGATATGGGGATGTAATCTTCTTAAATGGCCTAGGGACTCTTTTCCAAGACTCGTCCAGCGAATGTGGAAGGTGGGGATTGGTTGGGTTTAGGTGGATCGAAAGACACCACAAGAGGTGCGGAAGCCTTGATACAATCAGAATGACTTCAATTATTTCTGGAACAAATTGAAGAACTACGTTTCCCGGGAACGATTTTGAGAAGAGGAGAGAAAGCTTTTAAACTCAAGTTTTAATATCAATCCGGTATGTTGTACAAATGAGAGTTGAAACTCCTTTTATAGCCAAATTCTCCAGACCTTGAAAGAAGGAAAGTACATTAATTATTTAGTTTATTGGCTCCACTAGCTGAAAGTAGGGAGAGAGTGGCTGAAAGGTGTCTGACAGCATGGGGAATGGTCTCGAAACGTGGCGGAGCGTCCTATTGACGTCATTCGACCGGTTTGTAATGGGGAACGATTTCATTCGACCGTTTGAACTTGGGAGGGACGTCATTCAACCGTTGTACTGGTTTTGACTCGCGGCCTTGCGTCCTATGTGTCTGAACCAGTGTTTGGTGTGAGGCGAGAGACAGATGTCGCCTTCGCGTGATTAGACCGTGAAAATGATATGCGTACGGTTCTGGTGGCTCGAGTTGAGTATGCGGTACTCAGCTTTAATCCCGAATGTCGTGCGTACGATCTCGGTTCCTCGATTCGCCTCCTTACTTCCTCAGGTCGCCTTCTGGTTTCCTTGGGTTGCCATTTTGCCTCCTTGGGTCGCCCTTTAGCTTCCTTTGATCGCCTCCTGGCTTTCTTGGGTCACCCTTTCAATTCATTGGGTCGTTTTCTTGGGTCACCTTTTCAATTCATCGGGTCGTTTCCTCTACGCTCGCATGACCATCTTTCGGGTTATCTTTGTGTGTCCGATGTCCTCATCAAAACCGCACAATGGAATTATAAAACATACAAGCTTATCGAAGTATCTATTAGCCATATTATAAAAATTAAAAACGAGTATAAAAAAGAATAGCAAAATAAAATAAGCACATCGATAAATAAAAATAATATCTTTTATTTTATATATTCGATTTTCAGGATTATGTTGGTCCCTAGCTAAATTGGATGGGCTGAACCATAATAGACTTGAAAGGACAATAAGTCAACGGTATCGACTATTCGCCATTTGTTTTTTTTTCTCATTGAACTCTGCCGTAATCAATTTTTTTTCCATTAAATATTTTCACTTTAATGTAATAATTAATAGCAAATTGAAATATTAAAACTTGAATAATTTGATGGTTCCTCATATAATTTATTTTTTTTCCTTTCATCTCATCAGTAAATTTTTAATGTTGTAAATATTACAATTTAATACTTTAAATGTTATAATTTTACAAAGTCTCTCATAATACATAATTTTCTTGTAAAAAAATTAATTACTCTTTGGTTGTTATTAATAAGAAATATAATTCAAATAGAAAAAAAGAAAAAAATAAATCTAAGAAAACGATTCGCTGTCCACCATTATCATCCTAATAGAGTACAAAATACCAAGGAATTGATAAGTGTTGTGGGAATCTCAGTTTAAGCTTTTGAAAGTTCAAGAAACAATTCACTTTTACTAGCTTAAGTTGTTGCCTCACATCACTACGCATCAATTCAATCGTAAGATATTGATGTTTAAGTAATTCAATTCCTACATTTTTCGTGTTACTCGTATGTTTTTGTTATAGTCATTTTGCGGGGAATTGTTGAAAAAAATGACTAATTTACCCTTGTAGAGAAAATGACATTTTTGCCCTCTCCTTTTAAGAGTCCCACATCGGTAGTTTGCGCTCTCCTTTTAAGAGTCCCACATCGGCCGCACCAAAATAGGTCGGCTCCAGGATGCCTATAAAAGGCCATTTCGGCCAAGGGAAAAGGGGCAACAAAAAAAATAAAGTTTCTTTAACTTCTTTCAATACTTTTCTAAGCATTCGAGTTTGAAAGCTATATTTTTCTAAGCATTCGAGTTTTGAAAGCTATTCCATCTTCCTCCTCGCGAGTGCACGCGTACGAGCTGCTGTGTAAACCTTGGGGAAGCGTTCGGTCTCGATTGCACCATGGTCGTACCGAAATTACGCTTTAAGGGCAGTGGCATTTACCACGACACAGCTTGGTCACGTTCTCATTTACCACGTAGCATTTGTCACGTTCTTATTTCCTACAAAATATGGTTTGAAGTGTTCGGTTCCAATTATTAAAACATTAATTGTTCTATAATATACCTAAAATTTGAATAGTATATAATAGGTTTAAATGAATTAAATTGACCATCATACTTGAATATATTTGGAAATCTTGGCTTTTCCGCTTCGTGAAGTTAAAATTAGATTGAAAGTAGAAATGAGAACACAAGAGTATAATTCTCTAAGTGAAGACTTTTCGCTTTACAAAATAATAGTAAGATTACAAAATTGGCTCATACTCGATGACTCACTCAAGCTTGAGGATGAAGTCTTTCCAAGCTTCCCCTCTTCTCTTACAAAGAGTCTCTCGTAAGTTTCTCACGCTAAGTAGCTTCTCTCTTGATCCTTGAATTCTTCGATGATTAAAGATGTATGCTCCTACCTCTATGTATACTACTATACCTTCAAACTTCTTTGTTGTTATCACCTTAGCCATCATGTAGCACATCTGTGTTAACCTTGTCAAGATGTATTCTCTTTTCTTGGAGGACCTTTCAGATCCAATGATACCTTGCATCAATGTGCTTTGTGCGGGAGCTTGAGAACATGCCTAGAACTTTAAATCCCTCAGGTTTCTCCATTTAAATCTCCTCCTATAGGGTCACCATGAAGAAATATCGTCTTGACATTGAATTGTTTAATCTCAAAATCTTGCATTGCTACTAGGCCAAGAACAACTCAGATATATGACATGTTTACCACGAGAGAGTATATCTTTTCAAAGTCGATACCTTTATCTTGACCGATTCCTTTGACAACTAATCAAGCTTATTCTTCAAAGGTTTTCTCTCTTTGGTAGCTTCACTAGTTCATGTGTTAGTCCCATGCAAGGATTGCATTTCGTATTGCATGGCTATTCTCTACTCTTCTTTGTAACAATTACTCATTGCTCTTTATAACTTTGAGGCCCCCTTCATCAGCGAGCATAACATACTCCTCTGTGTTGTATTGAGTAGATGGTCTTTTATCCTTCGAGGATCATCTCAGCTCTGGTGCGATTGGAGGGTTAGATTAAGGCTCTTCCTAAACTGATCTATCATGAATTTTCTGGTTGCTTTGCTCTGACACAGATTCATGATTTGACGTCACTACTTTCTTGTGTGTTATTTTCCTCATGTTAAGCTGGAGTAGATTCCATTTTCTTACAAATTCTCAATCTCGGCCTCTCTGATTTTTGAATGTTTTCAATTATTTGGTCTTAGAAGAATATAACATCTCTACGTCGGACAACCTTCATGTTAATTGGATCCCAAAGCCCATACCCAGATTCATCCTTAGGAGAACAAAGGTAGATGCATTCGTTTGTCTTTGCGTCTGATCGTCTCGTTTTTACATGTATTTTTCGCATGATATTACAGATGTTTATGATAAAGATGCGATGTTTACATATGATTTTGTATCCGTTTACTCGTTTTTGTGTTTTTGTATCCTTATAGGTTTTAATGCAAATTCTGGTCATTTCGAAGCTAAGGAACGTACATGAGACAAAGTGCTACCATAAAGGATTGTAACGGAGCAAAGGGGATGAGAAACGAGGCAAGACAATAAACTGCACGGCCAACACAATGCATAGCACGACCGGGCTCACCAATGAACATGCATGCCCGACCAATCAGCACCACTTTGCACGATCGGGCTCATCATCCACAGCCCCTGCATGACCGTGCACCCCTTCTTTCCTGACCGGGCTCTTGACACAGCAAATCTTCCCCGGATGTTCAGCATGGCTCGGGCTCCTTTGTTGCACGATCGGGCAACATAAAAGAGAAGTTGCACGACCCGACTCATCTTCTTGCACAGCCGGACACCGGTTGCTGAGTTGCAGAATGATCGGGCACACCTTGACGCATGACCGAGCGTGAAGATAGACCTATAGCACGAGAATAAAAGAAAACGTTTTAACCTATTGAAAACAAAGGAAAGACCACAGGAAAGAATGGAAAAGCATTCCAAAGGGGAAAGAAGAAGAAAAAGAAAGAGAATAGAAGAGGAAATAGGATATATTCATTCGGCTTTGGATGTTACATACGGAGGAGAGAGACGTTGCAGAGAGTCAGAGATAGAGACTTGCAGAGGAGACATCCAAGGGCATTGGAGATCAATTGAGGACTTCGGTTTCGTTTGGTTTTGGATGTTCCTTAAACTATCTATTTCGATTATATTTGTTTAGGACGCATGAGCGAGTAGTCGTTTTGTTCTAGGAGAAGGGATTAGCCCTTGGCTATCTCAGAACCGCTTTTGATTTAAATTTGAATGCAATTTCTCGTTTTCGTTTATCTATTCTTTAGATGATTGCTTGACTGACTTGTGTTTGCGAATGGCCACGTAGATGCATGTTTTAGGAACTTAGGAGAAGGACAAAAGGAGAATTCTAATTCCAGAAATCAGGTTTAAAACAATTGAGGTTAGGCCATGAAAATAGGGTAGCAGCGATTTGGGGTAAAACGGATCAATTACGGAACTTATGGGTTTTGCTTCAGGTATCAGCCAAGAAAGTAGGGGATAACTTGACTAGATCACGTGTCTATCCCTTGAGAGAGGGTAGATATCATATTAGGATCGTTTGCCTTAGATAACTTGATCGGGATTGCGTGATTAGATAGGTTGATTGTTGATTTCGGTAGTTTTGTTGTCAAACCGGATTCCTAGAATGTTTGTCTCACTGTTAAGAACTTGTTAGTTTATTTGTTTTTGGTATATTAATCTTAAAACCAATATTCATTCGTTTGCAAGTTTGATTCGTAATTTGGGTTTAGGTTGTGTTGCGTAGTTCCTGTGGGATCAACACCTAGAGTAATACACACATGTCGTGCACTTGCGGGTAGTTTAGGTTAATATTTGTTTAACTTTGAATCGCATCAAGTTTTTGGCGCCGTTGCCGGGGACTATTGTCAACACATCGTAGATTCGAGCCTACAGTCGTTCTTGTTTTGTTTTTCTTTTTGTTTTCTTTTCTCTTATTTCTTTCTATCTAATTCCGTTTATTTGTCCTTTTTTGGTTTATGACCAGATCTCAAGGTGCTTCTAGTCTATTCCAATTCGACCCCGAGTTGAGCGAACATTTAGACAACTGAGAAAGGGCAAGGAAGAAGGCAACACAGAGCCGTCAGATCAACGAGAGATGGATAATCAGAACGGCCATGGACAGTCTCAATTACCTATCGGTAATTTGGGGCATATGCAGCAACAACAACTCGCACCTCAACAGGGAGAACCACAGGCTCCTCCACCACACCGCCTCAGAGATTCCGTGGTGCCAATTATGAACAATTGTAAAAAACCATACGGATGCCTGTTGTTGCTAGATAACAATTTGAAATTAAGCCGGCGAAGATCAACATGATTTATCAGAAGCAATTCATGGGTGGAAATCACAAGGATCCCCATAGCACCTCAGAGACTTCCTAGAGCTTTCCAGTACATTCAAGATACACAGAGTCTTGGAGGATGCGATCTTACTGCGTCTCTTCTCCTTCTCAATTGGGGGACGAGCGAAAGCATGACTACAAACGTTTTTCGCTGGTTCAATCACTACTTGGGACCAGCTCTGCACAATGTTCTTATCACTGTTCTTTCCTCCGAGCAAGACGATTCAGATGAGGGGGGAAAGCACAACGTTTAGATGTAGAGATGGAGAAACGTTGTTCGAAGCGTGGGGTAGATTTAAGGATCTTCTATAGATGTGTCCACACCATGGTCTCGAGTAGTGGTATGTTATCCAAACCTTTTACAACGGAATTTCAGACGAACACTGAACGACATTGGATAACGCTGCTCGAGGATTGTTTATGGACCTGAGCGTTGAGGAGGCATACAAGCTGATCGATAACCTCGCCATGAACCATAAAATTTTTTGATGCATATATCATTTATCCAACCTCGGGCAGCGAATGAGTGAATCCCGTGCATGACGTGCCAAAGATAGGAGCAGCGACTAAAGGATGACACGACAAAAAGATCTTACCTCCTGACTTCCAACTAGGTGATTTAGTTCTACTTTTCCATTCTCGTCTTAAACTTTTCTCGGGCACACTACCGTTCCATTGGTCTGGTCCTTTTCAGGTACGAGAAGTCTTCACACATGGAGAAGTGGAACTATGGAGCGATTCGAGAAGAACGTTTAAAGCTAATGGGCAACGATTAAAGCTCTACCAAGCCGTTCAACCGATCGAAAATGGAAACTCCATTTCTTTTTCTGATCCACCCATCGCTCACACATGAAGAATGGAGACGTCAAAGCTTAAAGACGTTAAATAAGCGTTTCTGGGAGGCAACCCTGCTGTTTGTTTCTATTTTTCTTTGTTGTTTAGTTTAAGAACAGTTAATTAAAAAAAAAACACAAACATACCACCACAAACGTGACTTCATTTCTCTTACCCTCGATCGGAGCTTCACATCGAGGACACCGTTCAATTCAAGTCTGGGGGAGCAGCTCACGTTTGTCAGGTGAATTCGTTTCATTTTCTTTTATTTTATGTTTGATTTCGTAGTTTTTAGTTTGTTTTTGTTTTTGTTTTCATGAGTAAGAGTCGTCCTAGGCACTTGTCCGGTACCACGTTTGAAGATGAACCCTAAACCTAGGATACTTAAGAAGTTGGCATTTTCCGTAAGATTTTGCATGTTTGAGCTAGGGTTTTCCTAAGCGTTAGAGCTTATTAGTCGGCTGAAAAACAATAGGTCATAATTCTTTGGGAATCCTGTTATTGCTTCTGGGAGATTTAGACGAGGTTGCTAGGCTAGTTTATCGTTTATTCTCTCTATCCAGGTGGTCATACTTCGTATAGACAATGCTTCACTTCTTTTGATGAGGATTATTAGATGGTATGAAATCGAGTTTATTTTGCAGAATAAAGAGCGCACACTAACACTCCACTATCAATAGAAATAATGCCTAAAAGAATAATCTAAAATCGATATGAGTGCATCGACCTTGATATTTTTTCGATGGTTCGGGTCTAAGTGGTGGGTTGGCGATCATCTTCCTACGTCCTAAGGGCATGGCATAAACGCCACCTACTCCGCTGCACTCTTGAACGAGATGCATGAGTATACCGTCATCGGTAGTCTTGGTCTAAGTAGAGGCTTTATCCCTTCCAATCCGACGTACTAGAAACCTAGTATGTCCGCATAACATAAAAAAAATGAGAAAAATAAGACACAAAAAGAAAAAAAGATACTAAAAAAGAAAGAAGCTCAGAAAAGAAACAAGTATCCTCAATTGTTCTACGTTTAAGCATTTGTTTGAAGTCTTGTTTGGTGGAGAGGGTTACGGTGGCGTGTTTAGTTTGCCTTCGATTTACTTTGTCGTAGGTAGCCTTGGTGAACCTAGGATGAAGACAGAAAATTTAATTAGGCCAAATTTGCTCTCGACTTGCTAGTTGATCGGTTAGGTTCGCTTTAGCGGTATTTCTAGGAGAAAGGGAATTCTCGATTTTTGTATACCCCACGTGTTCCACGTTTATGTTTGCTTAGGGACAAGAAAATATTCAAGTCTGGGGGATTTTGATCGTCTCATTTTTACACGTATTTCTCGCATGATTTCATACATGTTGATGATATAGATGCGATGTTTACGTATGATTTTGTATCTGTTTAACTCATTTTTGTGTTTTCGTATCTTACATGTTTTAATGCAAATTCGGGTCCTTTCAAAGCTAAGGAGTGTACACAGGACAAAGTGCTATCATCAAGGATTGTAACGGAGCAAAGGGGACGAGAAACGAGGCAAGACAACAAACTGCACGGTCAACAAAATGCTTAGCACAAGCGGGCTCATCAATGAACATGCATGCCCGACCGATCAGCACCCCTTTGCATGACCGGGCTCATCATCCACAGCCCCTGCACGACCATGCACCCCTTCCTGCCTGACCAGGCTCTTGACACAACAATCTTCCCCGAATGTTTAGCACGGTCCTGGCTCATTTGTTGCACGATCGGGCAACATAAAAGAGAAGCTGCACGACAGGGCTCATCTTCTTGCATGGCCGGACACCAGCTGCTGAGTTGCAGCATGATCGGGCACACCTTGATGCATGGCCGAGCATGAAGATAGACCTACAACACGAGAAAAAAGGAAACATTTTAACCGACTGAAAACAAAAGGAAAGACCACGGGAAAGAATGGAAAAGCATGGCAAAGGGGAAAGATGAAGAAAAGGAAAGAGAATAGAAGAGAAAATAGGACATATTCATTCGGTTTTACACGTTACAGACAGAGGAGAGAGACATTGCAGAGAGTCAGAGGCAGAGACTTGCAGAGGAGACATTCAAGGGCATTGGAGATCAATTGAGGACTTTGGTTTCATTTGGTTTTGGATGTTCCTTTAACTATATATTTTGATTATGTTTGTTTACGGACGCATGAGAGAGTAGTTATTTTGTTCTAGGAGAAGGGATTAGCCCTTGGCTATCCCGAAACCGCTTTTGATTTATCTTTGAATGCAATTTCCCGTTTTCGTTTATCTATTCTTTATCTGAGTGCTTGACTGAATTGTGTTTGTGAATGACCACATAGATGCATGTTTTAGGAACTTAGGAGAAGGAACGAAAGGAGAATTCTAATTCCGGATAATCAGGTTTAGAACAATCGAGGTTAGGCCACGAAAGTAGGGTAGCAGCGGTTGGGGGTAAAACGGATGAATCACAAAACTTATGGGTTTAGCTTAAGGTGTCAGCCACGAAAGTAGGGGATAACTTGACTAGATCTCGTGGCTATGCCTTGAGATTTGGTCTCTTGGGTGGAGTCTTCTCTAGCCTAATGCAATATTTCTTGCAATTCTTTAAATGCATAACCTCCTTTAACAGATTGTACGCTATTTATCTATTATCTACTCTCACGCTCTAATAGAGCATGAAATTCTTTAAATGCATAAAGTAATTGATCTTTTGATCTTTAAAGGTCTAACCACACCTTCCTTGTATGATCATCAATGAAGGTTGATGCTAGCCTAGTATGTGTAGATAAATCAAGTTTTAATTTGTAGACCATTCTACCGCAAGTATACGGCTCGTGTAGTGTCTGTGTTGAACTTAGGAAACTAGTGCGAACATCAAAACTAAGACTCAAGAGAAAAAGATCGATCAAGATATGGTTTTCAAGCTAGAAAATAAAAGCAAAACATAAAGAGAATAGAAAATGAAAACAATGCAGGGTATGGAAGATTATCAAGCCAGAAAACTAAGACACAAAAGAATAACGTCATTAATTTTGATAAGATAAAATACCACGGGTTTCGGAAATGCCGGGACTTATAATGGACGTTTCTATGAATCATGAAATCGAATTATATCACTCAATGGGGAACTCTAGTCCAAATATCGGAAGTGACTCTCTCGATGCCTAAATCCACTACTTAGGAAATCAATGTACTAATCTCTCGATGAAGCAAATCAATAACCTAGATTCATGAAGGACACTATCACGGTTACTAAATAGATTAACCGACCGGTTAGATTCTCATTAATCTAATTCATTCTAGGGTTAAATCCAAGAACTTAATCTAACTTCTCAACCAAGCCAAGCCTTTAAAATCATTCAGGCAAGGGATTAACAAAAATGAAAGCATTAAGAATGATTGTCTCGTTTTCATACATGTTTCTCGCATGATTTTAGAGATATTTATGATGATAGATGCGATGTTTACATGTGGGATCGACACCTAGAGTATTGCACACGTGCCGTGCATTTGCGGGTAGTTTAGGTTAATTTAGTTTAACTTGGAATGCATCAAGTTTTTGGCGCCGTTTCCGGGGACTATTGTGAACACGTCTTAGATTCGAATCTGGGATCATTCTTGTTTTGTTTTTCTCTTTGTTTTCATTTCTTTTGTTTCTTTCTACCTAATTCCGTTTATTTTTCCTTTTTTGGTTTATGATTAGATTTCAAGGTGCTTCGACTCTATTCCAAATCGACCCCGAGATTGAACGAACTTACAGACAACATAGAAAGGGCGAGGAAGAAGGGAAAACAGAGCCGTCAGATCAAAAAGAGATGGATAATCAAAACAACATGCTGAACGACGGTGGAAAACCTCAATTACGTATCGGTAATTTGGGACATTTGCAGCAACAGCAACTCGTACCTCAACCGCGAGAACCACAGGCTCCTCCACCATGTCGCCTCAGAGACTACATGGTACTGAACATGAAAAACGTTCAAACTGCCATACGGATGCCTACTGTTGCAAGAGAGCAGTTTGAAATTAAGCCTATAATGATTAACATGCTCTATGAGAAGCAATTCATGGGTGGAAATCACGAAGATCTCCATCAGCACCTCAGAGACTTTCTAGAGTTATTTGGTACGTTCAAGATGCACGGTCTCAGAGGATGCCATTCTGTTGCGTCTCTTCCCCTTCTCAATTGGAGGACGAGCGAAAACTTGGCTGCAATCGCTTCCCGATGGTTCAATCACTACTTGGGCTAGCTCTGCACATTGTTCCTATCACCATTCTTTCATCCGAGCAAGACGATTCATATAAGGGGAGAAATCACGACGTTTAGATGCAGAAATGGAGAAACGTTGTTTGAAGCGTAGGGCAGATTTAAGAATCTTGTACAGATGTGTTCGCACCATGGTCTTGAGCAATAGTATATTATCCAAACCTTTTACAATGGAATTTCAGACGAACACCGAACGACGTTGGATTACCCCGCTAGAGGATCGTTTATGGATCTGAGTGTTAAGGAAGCATACGAGCTGATTGATAACCACACCATGAACCACACTATGTGGTCCACACGAGAGGTATCCAAATAGAACTCGAGGTTTATATGAGCTAAATCAGAGTACTGCATGAATTGCAGAGATACAGAGTACGTGGCTTATCAATGCACGGTGCAAGAGAAAATGGAACACATGAATTATCCCCAACAGCAAGAAAACACACAATTCAGAAATACCTATAACCCGAATTGGAGGAACCACCTGAACTTCTCATACCGAATGACTTAATCGATGAAGTATTCGGGATTTCAGCAAAGAGAACAATGATACCAGCAAGATACCCAGCAATCCTAGCAGGTTTCGCAAGCCCCTCAATATCGTCGATCTCCTTCATCAAGCCTTGAGGCACTGATGCTCGAATTCATGAAGGAGCAAAGGCAGCAACAATCGACTCAAGCCAAATTTAATACGAATGTAGGGACAGCGAGTACCGAGCTGAAAACTCAGATGGAATCCTTGAGCAAGCATGTGAAGATCTTAGAGCATTCCATAGCACAGCAAGCTGCCTCGTCCTCTCGGAATTCCGGATAGCTTATCGGAAAGCCCGATTTAAATTGGAGAGAGTACGTGAACGCTATTACCTTGTGCAGCAGTGATATGATCGAGCACTCGCCCTCCAAAGAGAAATAGCAAGTTGCGGGAACGTCTATGGAAAAAGGAAAAGGTACCATCGCGATTATGCAAGGAGTTCAACCAGATTTAGATAAACCATATGTTGCTCCACCGTGTACAAACTCTATACCGTTTCCTCAACGGTTGGTGAGCAGCAAGAATGAAGATTGAGTAGGAAAATTTATAGAGGGCCTCAAGAAACTTCACATCAACATCCCATTTGTGGAAGCCCTCTAAAAAGTGACTAATCATGCCAAACTCCTCAAGGAGGTTCTTTCCAATGAGAGGCGTATCGAAGAGAGTGAGACGGTAGCACTCACCGAGGAATGTAGCGCCGTTCTTCAAAATAAGTTGTCCCATAAGTTGAAAGACCCCGAAAGCTTCTCCATTACATGAAAAATAGGTAATATTGACATTGACAAAGCTTTGTGTGATTTAGGAGCAAGCATGAGCCTCATACCACACTCAATCTTCAAGCGGATGAACTTCGGAGATCTCAAACCTACAAATATATCTCTACGCCTTGTGGATCATACGGTAAGATATCCTAGTGGGAATTTTTGAAAACGTCCCAACCAAGGTAGGTAATCTTTGCATTCCCGGTGACTTCGTTGTACTTGGCATAAAGGAAGATGCTTGGGTGCCCATTATTCTTGATAGACCTATCTTAGCTACTGCAGGTGCCATGATAGATGTACAACAAGAAAAGCTCTCCTTACATGTCGGACATGAGATGATAGAGTTCAACATGTCCAGCTCCATGAACGGACCCTCCTTCAAGGAGTCATGCTTTAGAGTTGATTTGTTGGACGATTCGGCGAATGACACGCTTGATCAGGTAAGTATTTCCGACCCTCTTGAGAGATGTTTGAAGAAAGTTTGTAGGAATGCAAGATTCACAGACGAGGAAGCTGAGCTGTACACGAAACACACGCTGATTTTGCAGTGGAGAAGGCGTCCTAACTTGATCTCAAACCTCTTCCTTCTTCTCTTCGGTATGAGTACATCGAATGTAATAAAACATATCCTACTATTATGAATGCTAACTTGAGTGCAGATGAGACGAGAAAGCCATGCTTTAGAGTTGATTTGTTGGACGATTCGGCGAATGACACGCTCGATCAGGTAAGTATTTCCGACCCTCTTGAGAGATGTTTGAAGAAAGTTTGTAGGAATGCAAGATTCACAGACGAGGAAGCTGAGCTGTACACGAAACACACGCTGATTTTGCAGTGGAGAAGGCGTCCTAACTTGATCTCAAACCTCTTTCTTCTTCTCTTCGGTATGAGTACATCGAATGTAATAAAACATATCCTACTGTTATGAATGCTAACTTGAGTGCAGATGAGACGAGAAAGCCATCCTCTCATCTAAAGAAGCGTAGAAGAATAAGCTCTTCAATATGTACGCACATAATTTCTACGAAAGACAGCTACAAACCTTCCGTTGAAACTCAAGGGAGGCTGAATCCGAACTTGAAGAGGCAATGGAAAAAGATACCATAAAACTTTATGATGCAGATATCATTTATCCAACCTCGGGCAAAGAATGAATGAATTCCGTGCATGACGTGCCAAAGAAAGAAGCAATGGCAGTGATCCGCATTGCGAACGACGATCGCACTAAGGGATGGTACGAAAAAAAAGATCTTACCTCATGACTTCCAGCTAGGCGACTTAGTTGTACTTTTCAATTCTCATCCTAAGCTTTTCTCAACCCAATACTTTTTTCAATTGTTCGTAGTTGTTTAGTTTAAGACTCGGTAAAAAAACCATAAACGTGACTTAGCTTTCCTTACCCTCCATTGGTGCTTCACATCGAGGATGTCGTTCAATTCAAGTCTAGGGGAGCAGCTCACGTTGTCAGGTGACTTCATTTAGAATTCTTTGATATTCTCTTTGATTTCATAGTTTTTAGTTTGTTTTTGTTTTTCCTGAGTTAGGGTCGTCCCATGCACTTGTCTGGTTCAACGTTTTGAGATGAACCCTGAACTTAGGATACTTAAGAAGTTGGTCTCTTCCGTGATATTTTGCATGTTTGAGCTAGGTTTTTTCTAAGCGTTAGAGCTTATTAGTCAGTTGAAAGACAATAGGTTGTAATTCTTTAGGAATCCTAGTGTTGCTTGTGGGAGGTTTAGACGAGACTGCTAGGCTAGTTTATTGTTTATTCTCTCCATCTAGACGATTATACTTCGTATAGACGATGATCTACTTATTTTGATGAGGATTATTAGATAATATGAAAATGAGCTTGTTTTGCATAATAAGAGCACACACTAACACTCCGCTGTCGATAGAAATAATGCCTAAAAGCATGATCTAAAATCGATATGAGTGCATCTACTTCGATACTTTTTCGATGGTTCAGGTCTAAGTGGTGGGTTGGTAATCATCTTTCTACGTCCTAAGGGCATGGCACAATAAAAACGTCGCCTAGTCCGCTGCACTCTTGAATGAGATGCATGAGTATACCGTCATCGGTAGTCTGGGTCTAAGTAGAGGCTGGATCCCTTCAAATCCGACGTCCTAGGAACCTAGTGTGTCTTTATAACACAAAGAAAAAAAAACAGAAAAAGAAAAAAAAAGAAGAAAAAAAGAAAATAAAGAAAGAAAGAAGCTCGCAAAGGAAACAAGTATCCTCGTTTGTTCTACGTTTATCATTTGTCTGAATTCTTGTTTGGTGGAGAGAGTTACGGTTGCTTGTTTAGTTTGCCTTCCATTTGCTTTCTCATAGGTAGCCATGGTGAACCTAGGATGAAGACTAAAATCATTAGGCCGAATTTGCTCTCGACTTGCTAGTTGATTGATTAGATTCGCTTTAGCGATGTCTCTAGGAGAAAGGGGAATTCTCGGTTTTTGTATACCCACATGTTCGACGTGTACGTTTGCTTAGGGACAAGCAAACATTCAAGTCTGGGGGATTTTGATCGTCTCGTTTTCATATGTGTTTCTCGCATGATTTTAGAGATATTTATAAGATAGATGCGATGTTTACGTGTGATTTTGTATCCATTTTACTCGTTTTCGTGTTTTCGTGTTCTTACAGGTTATAATGCATATTTGGTTCGTTTCAGAGCTAAAGAACGTACACGGGACAAAGTATTAGTATCGAGGATCATAACGGAACAAAGGAGACGAGAAACGACATAGATTATCAACTCCAACACAGCCTACGCGAGGCATTCACCTAGCCCGTGCGGGGCATGACCTCTAACAAATCCAACATGTGTTGGGTTGAAGATCAACACGAACGGACCAGCAACCCCAGCACAGCCCGCGTGGGGCACTCAAATTAGCCCGTGCGTGGCATAACCCCCAGCAGCTTCAGCTTCTGCATGGCTCGGGCTGAGCATCAGCAAGAGCGGATTCATCATCTCCAAGGGAGCCCGCGCGGGGTGATAATTTGAAATCTGATTAATTGATTCAAATGAGCCAAAACGGCTAGATATACAAAGTTAGACCTAATTACAATAATAATAGATCTAATTACAAAAAGACTTATATACCCCTATACATGTATCCTTTACACGCCCCCTCAAGATGGAGCACCCTCGGTGAGTCCAATCTTGGAACACAAGAGCTCAAACGGTAGTCTCGGGAGAGGCTTCGTGAGAATGTCCGCAAGTTGATCTGCGGCTCGTACATGAGTGACCCGAAGAGGATTCGACTCGACCAGGCCGCTGACGAAGAGATAGTCAAGAGCCAAGTGTTTCATTCGGGAGTGAAAGACGGGCTTAGCACTGAGGTATGTGGCTCCAATGTTGTCGCAGTAGATGGTGGGTGGTTGGGCAAAAAACCCGCGTTACCCGTCCCGTCCCGAAACCCGTCCCAAACCCGCAAAAAATTACTCGTATCCGCGGGTGCGGATTCGGGTAATTTAATTTCAATACCCGCGGGTTCGGGTTTGGGACGGGTAATTTTTTTTCACAAACGGGTATCCGCGGGTACCTGCAAAAAATTACATACATACCCCTAGTTTTAATATTTATTACCTAAATGCCCTTATAACCCTAAAAACCTAACCTTCTTTTCCCCTTCCCCTTTTCCAGACCTAATGCCGCCTCTGCCTTTTCTCTACTCTCCCTCTTCCTCCACTCCGCCCGTCGCCTCCTCTCCCTCTACTCCGCCCGTCGCCCCCTCTCCCTTTACTCCGCCCGTCGCCCCCTCTCACTCTCGCCCCCC
>CM071870.1:12564434-12579563 GCA_036759665.1 Gynandropsis gynandra | reverse complement strand
GATGCAGCGGTATCCTTTGCACGAATGACGTCCGCAATCGGCTTATACTCTTCGGGAAGACCGTCTAGGATTGCATCGAGGACATCTTCGTGATCAAGCGGCTTTCCCAAGAGGGCAAGCTCATCAGCAGTAGTCGTGATAGCACGTAGGTATTCATCAATGGATTGGGATCCTTTTGAGGAGCGTTTGATCTTATCACGAAGTTGTAGAAGATGGCCGCGAGACGCTTTGCCATAAGTGTTGGTGAGCGTCTTCCACGCCTCGTAGGTGGACGGGGCGCGTGCAATTAGGGGCTGTAGAGAAGCCGAAATTGCTCCAAACAGGGCTGAGAAGAGGAGACGGTCTTGTTGCTTCCATGGCTGAAAATTAGGGTTGTCGACGGACACTCCATCACGGTGGATCTTGGCCGGAGGAACAACGGAGTTGTCCTCAATGAAACATTGGAGATTGTGGCCTTCAAGAAGGGCACGAATCTGAACATTCCATGTGGGGAAGTTGGTCGGCGTCAGCTTGGTGATGTTGGCCATGTTGACGGTGAGAAGGGTGCTGAGTGGATGTTGTGGATCGAAAGTCGGGGCCGCATCGGAGAGACGGGCGGTGGGATGACTTGTTTGGCCGGCCATGAGTTAGGGTTTGGAGACGGTGAGCAAGAGGGGCACGAATTAGGGTTTGGTGATGTAGATCTAGGGTTAGGACAGTAGATCTAGGGTTAGGAATGCGGATCTAGGAGGAGAGGAGGAGAATGATCGGCGGCCGCAAAGAAAGAGGCGGCGGCGGCGGTTGGAGAGGGGAGGAGAGGCGGCCGAGTTTTTAGGGAAGTTTGTTGTCGTTAGACTTTGTGCTCTGATACCATGATGATTTGAAATCTGATTAATTGATTCAAATGAGCCAAAACGGCTAGATATACAAAGTTAGACCTAATTACAATAATAATAGATCTAATTACAAAAAGACTTATATACCCCTATACATGTATCCTTTACACGGGGCACACACTCTAGCCCTCACGGGGCACACACTCCAGCCCGCGCGGGTCACGTCCGTTGCCTGCAAAGTCAAGAAAAGGAAAGTCGGCCAAGCAAGAAAAGAAATTGGTTAGTTGTTTACAAAAAAAGTAAACATGGTTAGAGAAGAGGAATGAGAGCCACATGGCTGACAAAAAGAAAGGAAAAATTGACACTTTTTTAAGAATAGAAACTAATGCAAAGAAGAATGGAAAACACACGAAAAAGTGAAACTACAATTGCTGCAACAAGGAGAAAAGGAAGTTGACGGACAAAGAGGAAAAAGGGGACAAAAGGAAAGAAAGAAAAGAGGAAAGGGAAGGAAGAGAGCTAGGGGTCGAATTCAGTTGAGTTTTGGAGAGAACACACGTTAGAGTTAGAGAGAGTTAAAGAGAGAGAGTAGAGAGAAGAGCTGTTCGTGAGTTCTTGCATAGGAGACGTTCAAGGAGCATTGGAGATTAATTCAACACTTCGGTTTCATTTGGTTTTTATGTTCTTTAAACTATTTACTTCGATTATGTTGTTTGTTTTCGAACTCATGAACGAGTAGTCGTTTTGTTCTAGGAGAAGGAATTAGCCTATTGCTATCCTGGAACCACTTTGATTTATCTTTCAATTGAATTTCCTGTTTTCGTTTATCTATTTTTTGTCTGCGTGTTTGATTGGCTTGTTCTTACGAAGGCCAAGTAGATGCATATTTTAGGAACTTAGGAGAAGGACCGAAAGGAGAATTCTCATTCTAGATGATTAAGCTTAGAACAACCGAGGCTAGACCACGAAAACAGGGTAGTAGCGGTTAAGGGTTAATCGGATGAATCATATAACTTATGGATTTAGTTTAAGGTGTCAGCCACGAAAATAGAGGATAACTTGACTAGATCACATGTCTATGCCTTGAGGGAAGGTAGATATCATATTAGGATCGTCCGTCTTAGATAACTTAATTGGGAATGCATGATTAGATAGGTTGAATGTTGGTTTCGGAAGTCTTGTGATGAAACCGTAATCCTAGAACGTTTGTCTCACTGTTAAGAACTCGTAATTTATTGTTTTTAGTTATTTCATTCTGAAAACCAATACTATTTGTTTGCAAGTTTAACTCATAGTTTGAGTTTAGTTTGTGTTGCGTAGTCCCTATGGGATTGACACCTTGAGTACTACACACGTGTCGTGCACTTGCGGGGTGTTTAGGTTAATTTAGTTTAACTTGGAATGCATCAAACAACAACCCATTAAACCAATTGAGAGAACAATCCGAAATCAAGCATTAAGATCCAAACAAATCCATTACAAAAGCCTGCCTAACCCATGGCAAAGAGGTGTACTCACAAATCATTGATACCAACACAAAACCATAGATAAATGTCATAAAAATCAATTAGAATAGCAAAGCGATGACGTTTCAATCTTCCTTATACTCCAACCAACCATGAATTGAGTTCTTCAGCTCCCAAAATCGACTCCCATGGTTCCTCTCTTTCCAAAACGACCATTTATCTAAATGGCATGCTCCCAAGCTTCCCCTCTATTTCCTTTTATTACGCATGAATACATGTTTTTAGGTTCTACAATACCGCCCGATCGGGCACAGTAAACCGCCGTGTAAAGTTGTCTTCAAAAGAGGCGATCTCTTGGGCAATGGAGTTGCCCATGCCATAGGTTCTCTTCGGGGAAAATTCTGATTAATGAGCCCCGATCGGGCTATCTAAGGCGCTCGGTCAGGCACTTCTCAACCCAAGGTAGTTTTGTGACATTTGCTTGTCTTTGTATCCTGATATCTTTGTTTCATACGAAATACGAGAAAATGATAAAGAAGCCTCAATTTTGCTTAATATATCGGGAAAGTTAAAAATTATAATAAAACTATAACTCACCACTTAATAGATGGCGTGTTTATGCGCCTTGCTCTTAGGACGTAGAAAAGTGATCGTCAACTCACCACTTAGACTTGAAACATCGAAAAACTATCAAGGTCGATTAACTCATATCGATTTAGATCATGCTTTTAGGCATTATTTCTATCGATAGCGGAGTGTTAGTGTGCTCTTTTTTTTTTTTTGCAAAACAAGCTCAATTCATACAATAAAATCATCCTCGTGAAAAAGAAGTAAAGCATTGTCTATATGGAATATAATCATTTAGATAGAGAGAATGAACAAGAAACCAACCTAGCAAACTCGTCTAAACATCCTATAAATAACACTAGGATTCCCAAAGACTTACAACCTACTCGTTCCTCAACCGACTAATAAGCTCTAACATGCAAGATATCACGCAAAAAACCAACTTCTTAAGCATCCTAGGTTTAAGGTTTATCTCAAAACATGGCACCAGACAAGTGCCTGGGACGACTCTGACTCATGAAAACAAAAACAAGCTAAAACTAACCTAAGAAAAACAAAATGAAACGAAATCACCTGACAAACGTGAGCTACTTCTCCAAACAAGAATAATATGTCACCCTCAACGTGAAGCTCCGATGGAGGTTTGTAAAGGTGAAGTCATAGTTGTCGGTCTCTTTTTTATAATAAAAACAATTTTTAATGGTTCTTAAATTAACCAAGTCCGAAATACGAAACAAAAGAAAACAAAATGTTGGGTTGCCTCCCAGAAAGCGCTTGTTTAACGTCGTTAAGCTTGACGTCTCCATGCTTCATGTGCTCGCAATGGGTGGATCAAATAGGGAGATGGAGTTTCCGCTTTCGATCGGTTGATGGGCTTGCTGCCCATTTCCTGTGAATGTTCCGCTCGAATCGCTCCATAGTTCTACTTCTCCATGTGTGAAGACTTTTCATACCTGAAAAGGACCAGACCAACAAGAACGTAGTTTGCCAGGAAAAGAATTAAAAAGAGAGTAAAAAAGTAGAACAAAATCACCTCGTGGAAAGTCATGAGGTAGGGTCTTTGTATCGTGCCATCCTTCAGCGTAGTCGTCTTTCTCATTGCGTATTACCGTCGTCGCTCCTTTCTCTTTCAAGGTTTGGTGCAGCCTCCTTTGATCATCGATGGAGGGTTCGCGGCTGTCCTCCTTAAGCATTCCATGCATACACATTGAAGGGATCACTCTCCTACGCTTCTTGAGACGAATGGGAGGCTTTCTCGTCTCGTACTGGAGAGAAGAAGGAAGATGTTCGAACTGAAGCCTAGACGCCTTCTTTACTGCAAAATCAGTGGGTGTTTCATGCGGTGTCTTCTTATGTGGGGTGTCTTGCAATGCCTCAATGGCATTCATGAATTTCGTGTAAAGCTTGGCTTCTCCATCAGTAAACTCTGTAGCATTGCAAACATATAGGCATCTCTCAAGAGGATCAGAAACACTTACTCGATCAATCGTGTCTTTCGTCGACTCGTCCAACAAATCAACTCTAAAGCACGACTCCGTGGAGCTGGAAAAGTTGAATTCAATCTTCTTAACACCGACATGTAGAGAGAGGTTCCCTTGTTGTACATCTATCATCGCACCTGTAGTAGCTAACAATGGTCAACCAAGAATTATAGACATCCTAGCATCTTCTTCAATACCGAGTACAACAAAATCAGCGGGAATGCAAATATTGCCTATCATGAATGTTTTCAACAATTCCCATTGGATACCTTACCAAACCATCCGCTAGTCGTAGACACATCTTGGTAGGTTTCATACTCCGAAGTTTATCTGCTTATAGACTGAATGTGGCATTAGGCTCACGCTCGCTCCCAAATTGTACAAAGCTTTGTCAATATCAATGTCTCCTATGGTGAATGGGATGGAGAAGCTTCCGGGGTCCTTCAACTTCAGGGGTAACTTGTTTTGAAGAATGGCGCTACATTCTTCGGTGAGTGCTATCGTCTCTCTCTCTTCGATACGCCTCTTCAAGCGTCCAGGAAATGGTATAGGGGGTATGTACGCCGACAGATCAATATATGGCTTCTCTAAATCAGGCTCATACACTTCCATGATTGAAATTCTTCCCTTTCCTTTGTCCACCGAATATCCAGCAATGTTATTTTGTGCTTGGGGCGGCATGTTCTCGGTTGTATCCTCGCTGCACAAAGTAATGGCATTTACGTACTCTCTTGGGTTTGAATCGGGCTTTCCGGGTAGCATTCTAAGATTCCGAGAGGATGAGGCAGCTTGTTGTGCAATGGAATTTTCAAGAATTTTCACATGTTTGATCAAGGATTCCATTTGAGTTTTAAGCTCATTGATCGTAGTCCCCACTTCCTCGTTGAATTTTGCTTGAAGTGATGGTTGCTCCTTCATGCTGTCTTGTTTTTGCCTTTGCTCTTTAATGAATTCGAGAATCACCGCCTCAAGGCTTGACGAAGGAGCTTGAGGGGGTTGAGAAGCTTGCTGGATTTTCTGGAATTGGTTGTATGGCTGCTGCTTTTGTTGAAAACCCGAATACTTCACCGGTTAGGTCATTCGATACGAAAGATTCGGGTGGTTCCTCCAATTCGGGTTGTAGGTGTTCTCGAATTTCATGTTGTTTTGCTGCTGGGCGTAGTTCATTTGTTCCATGCCTTCTTGCATCGTACATTGGTAAGCCATATGGTTAGTATCTCCACAATTCGCACAACCCATGGCATTCGTTGCATCCCATCGCCCTACTTTGATTCACCTCATAAAGACCTCGTGTCTTTGTCGGCATACTTCTTGGTGTATGATAACGTCTATTTTGTTATAGTTTTTTCGTCTATTTTCATAGTTAGTTTCATCATTCATTTAGATTTTACCAAGAATTAAGCATCACTTAGTCCTCTTTCATCGTTTTTCTCGTGTTTTGCAGTGAATGGAGATAACAAGACACAAACACGAGGGAATGCCCCAAAACATGACCGTTCCACGTCAAAGGAGAAGCAACCCCCGTGGGTGGATAACTTAGCCCGCGCGGGCTCCATGTCCAGCCCGAGCGGACAAGCATTTTTCAATCACCCCGCGCAGGGTGTCCACTTTAGCCCGTGCAGGCTCACTCCTCCAGCAGCTTCAGCCCGATTTGGGCTCTTGTCCAGCCCGTGCGGATTCCCCTCTCCTTGCCAGCCCACGCGGGTCAGGTTTGTCAACTGCAATAACCAGAAAAGGAAAACTCGCAAAACAAGGAAAGGAATATACTGGTTGCTAAAACCAAAAAGAAATATGGTTAGAGAAGAGGAATAGGAGCTACATGGCTGGAAAATAAAGAGGAAATGTTGACAATTACACAAGAATAAAAAAACAAGAGATGGAAAAACTCGAAAAAGGAAAACTGCAGTTGCTGTAAAAAAGATGAAATATCAGCCGCTGGAGAAGAAAGAAAGGGGAAGGCCAAAGAGGAAAGAATAGAGGAAAGGAAAGCAGAGAAAGGGGGTAAAAAGGAGAGAGCTTCAGTAGGCACAAGACGTATAGAAAATTAGAGAGAAAATAGAGCACACGTAGAGAGAGAGAAGGAGAGAGCAGAACACACACGAAGACAAGGACGGAGCGATGAAGCCGGAGCGCGAAGGAGCCGTTGAAGACATCGATAATAGAGTAGGGAGGGATCTCATTCGTTATCCATGTTGAATATAGTTATCTTTCGTGTTTTGTTCTCTAAGTTCATATCCGAGTAGGTCCATAGCCATGGGTTAGAGAGCTTTGCCGATATGTAATGAAGTTTTGTTCTTAACGCTTCGTTATAATATTTGTTCGTTTCAGATTGATTGGTTGTTCGTAATGTTTTTATTCTTGTTGGTAGCTTGAATGAATGTTTATAAAAATCTAATTGCATTGGGAGATGAATTGGATTTTGGAACATAGCCATGATATGAAGTTTCAATTGATTTAGAACCTTGGCCAGTCGGTTAATTGAACTTTGGAATTAGCATAGCGATGTTAATGCATCTAGTAGGTGATATTTCACAATTGGGAGATTGGTAGTACGCATGCTAGATAGTGGGTTTAGGCATCGGGAGAGTCATTCCCTAGGAAAGAGCTTGAATTCCCCGAATACGTAACGATATCTATAACCATGATCTTGTTAGAACTTTGTTGCATCATCGTGCATCTCTGGAAACCTTTGGTTTTTAGTTCATTGAGTTTAATTTGATAGTTAGTTAGTTAGTTTATCTTTATTCGTATGCCAACCACTTATTGATTTTACACATTCTATTCATTAGTTACTTGCTTTGGAATTAGGATAGCGATGTTAATGCATCTAGTAGGTGAGATTTCACAATTGGGAGATTAGTAGTACGCATGCTAGATAGTGGGTTTATGCATCGGGAGAGTCATTCCCTAGGAAAGAGCTTGAATTCCCCGAATAAGTAACAATATCTATAACCATGATCTTGTTAGAACTTTGTTGCATCATCGTGCATCTCTGGAAACCTTTGGTGTTTAGTTTATTGAGTTTAATCCGATAGTTAGTTAGTTAGTTTATCTTTATTCGTATTCCAACAACTTATTGATTTTACACATTCTATTCATTAGTTACTTGCTTTAGAGTTGCATCAATTCCTTGTGTTCGACCCTGGTACTATACGATCCGTATTCTTGCAGAAACGTTAGTCTAGGTATTTTACTACATGAAATTAACCACATCAATTTTTTGGTGCCGTTGATGGGGAATCGATTACGACTTTCGAGTTAGGATACTTTTGGATTAGAACATAGTCCTTTCTGGAGTCTTATTTCTTTTTTTTCGTATTTTTGCTTTCTTTTCTTTTGAGTCAAATTCGTTTACTTCTTGTAACTCACACGACTCCTGTGTTTTGTTTTCTTATCTCGTGCAGCTCACTTGTGCATGAGAGGTACCCTAAGTGCTGATCTAGTATACGACCCAAATATCGATAGAACACTTAGAGAATCAAGGAGACAATCGAGAGCTAGTGCAAGCCAACGGTAGATAACACACAAGTGCCCCTAGATTTCCAACTCGAGCTAGTAATCAAACCAAAGATTGTAGACAAGAGCGAAGAAGAGTTAATGCAACCAGCGATAACCTATGGATCATACATGGTCCCTAGGCATACACAACTCTTGTCTTGCATCACTAGGAGAGATACTCGCATTGAATTACAGCCGATGTTCATCCAGATGCTCGGTAACGTAACATTCACAGGGAGAGCCACCGAGGATCCGAATCAGCATCTTACTGACTTTAAGATGCTCTGCAGAACTATCAGAATCGGAGACGGAATCTCAGATGAGGACATCATTCTAACTGTCTTGCTATTCTCAGTGAAGGATAAGGCGGAAGACTGGTTGTATTCCCAACCGACGAATTCTATAGGATCATGGGAACAACTAGAGGATAAATTCATGACGCGATTCTTCCCTCAAAGTAAAGCTCAGCTCCCCGAGAATCAAATCAATATGTTTGTTCAAGGGGCAGCTGAGAATTTATACGAAACGTGGGAACGATTCAAAGGCTATCAACGCCTTTGCGCACATCACGGCATGGATAAGGGTTATCTCATACATAATTTTCTGCAAGGACTCATGGATAACACGAGGATTCTAATCATAGCCGCCGCTGGAGGTTCCTTGAGTAACCTCACGTTTCCACAGATCGAAGACCTAATCGATCGTATGGCTGATGAAGGCAGCAATGCCGCTGGAGAATACAGCCCCAACACTCCAGCAAGGATGAAGTCGTTGGAATTTATAATCTTCTATCCGAATCACGTCGTCCACAATATTCAGAGCAATTGGAGAATCAATTAGTCCAAAGTTATGAAGAAGTAAAATACGTGAGCAAAAATCAGCCCTTGGGAAACACGTATAATCCCGGATGGAGAAATCACCCAAACTTCTCCTACAAGAATTCCGACGGTGCATTAAACGCGCAAAAATTATCGGGAAAATTTCAGCCGCGAATAATGCAAAGAAATCAGAAATTTCAGCCAAGGACGCAACCTTAAACTCAGACTTATCAGCCACGTGCGCCTCAGTCACAACAAAACCAATCCGAAGCAGCCCCCGACATCAACGCCATGTTCACTCGTCTCCTCCAATTCCAAGAAAATCAAAGGAACTTTTTGATGGAAGTGCAACAAAGTCAGATTAATTTGGTGAGGGAATAAGAGATCACTAAAAAGCAAATAGAGGGCTTCCAAACTCACCTTAGACAATTGGAGACGCAAGTTGCACAACTTGCACAACAGCGGCCGTTCTTATAGCGGTTTGGATGTTACTCATGTTCGACTCCACGTAATCACGAAGCCGACGTGGTGGAGGAGCCTGCAGTTGCTGTAATTGTGCCACATTACCCACGGGTAATTGCGTCTGTCCTTGACCATCTCATATATTGTTTCGATGGTCCATTGCTCGTGGGTTGGTCGTGTCTACTCTTTCTTCTTCCTGGCCCTTCTTTCGCTGTCTAATCGTTCTCTCAATCTCGGGGTCGATTCGATGCAAACTCGAATTACCAAGAGATAGGGTCATGCACCTACAAAGGACAAGTAAAGAGAATTAGTTAAAAATACAAAAAGAAAAGAAAAACAAAAGAAAATAAAACAAGTATGATTCTAAATCCGAATCTAAGGTGTGTTGACAAATAGTTCCCCGGAAACGGCGCCAAAAGCTTGATGTGTGTCAAGTAAAACAAGTTATCCTAAAACTACCCGCAAGTGCACGACACGTGTGTACTAATTTATGTGTCCATCCACAGGGACTTATGCAACACAGTCTAAGAATCAAACTAGAATCAATTCTTGTTCCGATGAAAAAAGGGTTATGAAATGCAAATATGATAATGTAGTGGACTAACGAGTTCCTAACAAAGAGACAAACGTTCGAGGATACGCTTTCACTGCATAGCTTCTGAAACCTACCTTCGATCTATCTAATTTTGCATTCCTTATCAGGATATCTAAGGCGGATGATCCTAATGTAGATCCTGCCCTATCTCAAGGCATCAGAACGTGGTTCAATTGAGTCATCCCCTACTTTCGTGGCTGACACCCCAACTAAACCCATTGTGTTCTATGATTCACCCGGTTAACCCTCAACCGTTACTACCCTACTTTCGTGACCAAGTCTCGGCTGTTCTAAGCCTGATCTTCTAGGACTAGAATTCTCCTTTCGGTCCTTCTCCTAATCCCGAACATATGCATCTATGTGGCCATCATAAACACAAGACTAAAAGCACTCAGAAAAAGAATATATAAACAAAACGGGGAAATGCATTCATAAATAAATCAAAGAGGGTTTCGGGATAGTAATGGGCTAATCCCTTCTCCTAGAACAAATCTACTACTCTGTCATGAGTCTAAACAACATAAAAAATATAAGTAGAGTAAGGAGCATAGAAATATCAAACGAGTGTGATCCTTGAGTGTCTCCTGTCAAGAGGGCTCTTAGATTGTTCCCCTCCTATGGTTCCCCTCTGTGTTTTTTTTTTCATCTGAACTCAATTGGGGGTCCCTTTATAACAAAATTCCCCATTTGAGAACTTCAAGGGAAGTTGTTGCGGACGTGTCTTGCACGGGATCAAGAGCCAATCCGCGCGAGCTCCCTAACTCTTGCATGACCCGCGTGTGCTATGGATGAGCATGACTCAGGCATTTTTTGCTAGAACATCACCCTACACGGGCTAGGAGAGCACCCCGCACAGGCTCTTCACAAGCTCTCAATCCGTGCATGCTAAAGGTGAGTTCGAGGCAGGGAACAAGTGCTGGATGTTCAGCCCGACGGGCTAAGAAAACCATCCCACGCGGGGTCTTTTCTCTTAACGTCGTATCGCATTCCTTGCCCATTTCTCGTCCTGTTTGCTCCGTTATGATCCCCAATGCTTGTATTTTGTCCGCTGTATGTTCTTTAGCTTCAAAACGAACCAAATACGCATTAAAACCTATAAGAACATGAAAACACGGAAACAACTTAAACAAATACAAAATTACACTTAAACATTGCAACTATCGTCATAAACATCTCTAAAATCATACGAGAATCGTGTACAAAACCGAGATGAACAGTAATGACTGCATTGATTTATGGTAGAGTTGAAGATCGAAAGGAACGTGGAAAGAATAGGTTAAGCAACAAAACCTAGGAAAACAAAACTCAGAGAAAACGGTGAATCGTCCTAGGAAAACAAAACAAAAACAAAACCAACGAAAATAAAATAATAAAAGAAAATAAAAGGATACTAAAAAGGATATAAAATCCGGGTTGCCTCCCGAAAAGCGCTTGTTTATGGTCTCGAGCATGACATATATGCTCTACTCGTCATCATCAAGGTCGACATCATTGTCGTCGTCGTGTGCATCATCTCCATACAGGTCTACTTCCTGCTGGGTACTCGTATCCTGCTATAGAGGTGGTGCCTGCTGCACGTACTGGTGCTTTCTCAATGCTCCAATCGGGTTTAGAATGCTTCATGGATGGAGGGGACTTCAAAATTTCAGCCAAAATAATATTGACAGAAAATATCCGATCGAGCAAAGCACACTGATCGGTCGAGCTCCTTGCAAATTTAGTTAGCCCAGTCGTGTTCTCCATTAGCTCGGTCAGGCTGTAGATGTTACCATAAAATCAATAGAGACGTAATAATCACCTACTTTGAGTGGTACATCTTTTTAAATCCCCACCTGGTATTTCACTGAATGATCGGCCATCTGTAGTACCATCCTCTTAGGTTTCATCTCAACCATATCCAATTTCTCACAAATTGAAAATGGCTAGAGACTAACACTAGCCCTTAAATCACAGAGGGCATTGTCATTAGCAACATTTCCCAGCTTAAAAGGGATGACAAAGATACCTTGGTCGGGTAACTTCCGTGGCAGCTCATGTTAGATAATGGCATGTGTGGTAGCAGTGACCATCACTATTTCCTCTTCCACACTACGCTTCTTGGTAAGAATATACTTCAATATCACTAGGAAATTAGCAAATTGTGTGTCGTCAGCTAGTTTGTTGTGATGATTGAGAAATAGAAGTGGGGAAGGTCTTGGTGGTAATGGCACATAGATTTCTTCCACTTCGTCCTGATCTTGTGTTTCCTTAGGACCCTCGAGTTCCCTAGGCTTCTTTGTTGAAGGGTTTGAGAATTCTCCTTTCTCAAGATTTTGGGGTACAACGTCTGCAAGTTGTGTCCCACTCCTCAGCATGATGGCATTGCAGTTCTCACGAGGATTTGGCTCAGGTCTCGCTGGTAGAATTCTTTGCGGTTTAGAAGAATTCGCAACAAGTTGTGTAACTTGGGTGTCTAAGATCTTCAAGTGCGTCTGAGTTTCCTCAGCTTGCTTCTTTATGTCATCCTCATATGCTCTCGCGCTCCTTAGCTCAGTGGTGATTTTTCTGCTCTTGCACAATCTAAGCAAGCATGGATGTAATATCAACATTTGCTTCTTGTTGCGGAGCTGGTGTTGATACCCCTCTCTGTTGATTTTCTCGATAGCCTTGTTCTTGCACTTGGTCGGGTAAGCTTCCTTGAAGTGGATTCAGGACGTTGTCGGTAATCTCGTAGGAAAAATTGGGATGGTTCCTCCAACCCGGATTGTAGGTGTTGGAGTATGGGTTGTTGGCAACATAATTCACATCAGCAATCTCTTGGAATCCGTGAGAATCGGAGGATACTTGAGGCATGGTTGCCATTTGTAGTTTCATCTCAGCACGCAAAGCAAGCACCTCATTGTCCATTTCCCTAGTTGGTAGCCAGCGGCTGTACTACCGGATGAGGTATTTTTTCCTCGGCAATATTTTTGATCTTGGATTCAATGGTGGTGAATGGGAGGTCATTGAAAGAACCCCCACAGGAAGCGTTCAATCAATCTCTTACATCATCACGAAGTCCCTCAATAAATGTAGCTATGAGGTACCTCTTGTCCATCCCATGGTGAGGGAAATTCTTGTTGGTATCCCTTGAATCGCAGCCAAGCTTTAGGAAAACTCTATTTATCCTCTCGCACAAATGAATTTATCTTGTTCTTCCATGACTACGTCTTATGGGGTGAGAAGAATCGCATTATGAAGCATTCTTTGAGCTGACTCCATGTGTGAATAGAATAAGGTGGTACGGTGTAGAACCATTTAAGTACATGCTCCTTCATTGAGAACGGGAGAGCAAGCAACGATATTGTTTCATCTTGTATCCCGGGGTACACTTTCATGTTCGAACATAACATCTTGAATTGAGTAAGATGTTGGTCCGAGTCCTCTGTAGGTCGTCCCCTAAAAGACGATTGACTCAACATCTGAATGAATGCCGGCTGCAATTCAAATCTGTTTCTATCCACCTCGGGGCTTTAGATGCAGGAGAGAAGCTGTGTGTGTTTAGGTGTGGTGTACGCCCCATATGTTTCCGGTGCTACCTCCACAACCATCTCTTCTTCGCTAGATAAATTAGACAACAACAATCAAAGGTTGATATTGTAAGAGATGTAATAGACTAAAAAAGAAAAATTGCAGAAAATTGAAACAAGCAAAAGACTCAAAAAGGACTTGATCTCGACTCAACAAAAATCCTTCTTCTAATGCCGCTACTACATCATCCCTGACAACGGCGGCAAAAATTTTATGCTAGCCTAGTATGTGTAGTTGAATCAAGTTTTTATTCCTAGACCACTGTAGTGCATGTATACGGATCGTGTAGTGTCAAGGTCGAACGCAAGGAACAAGTGCGAACATCAAAACTAAGACTCAAGAGAAGAAGATTGATCAAGATATGGTTTTCAATGGTGGTGAATGGGAGGTCATTGAAAGAACCCCCACAGGAAGCGTTCAATCAATCTCTTACATCATCACACAGTCCCTCAATAAATGTAGCTATGAGGTACCTCTTGTCCATCCCATGGTGAGGGAATTCTTGTTGGTATCCCTTGAATCGCAGCCAAGCTTTAGGAAAACTCTCTTTATCCTCTTGCACAAATGAATTTATCTTGTTCTTCCATGACTACGTCTTATGGGGTGAGAAGAATCGCATTATGAAGCATTCTTTGAGCTTACTCCATGTGTGAATAGAATAAGGTGGTACAGTGTAGAACCATTTAAGTACATGCTCCTTCATTGAGAACGGGAGAGCAAGCAACAATATCGCTTCATCTTGTATCCCGGGGTACACTTTCATGTTCGAATATAACATCTTGAATATAGTAAGATGTTGGTTCGGGTCCTCTGTAGGTCATCCCCTAAAATGCGATTGACGCAACATCTGAATGAATGCCGACTGCAATTCAAATCAGTTTCTATCCACCTCGGGCCTTTAGATGTAGGAGAGAAGCTGTGTGTGTTTAGGTGTGGTGTACGCCCCATAAGTTTCCAGTGCGTCCTGCACAACCATCTCTTCTTCGCTAGATAAATTAGACAACAACAATCAAAGGTTGAGATCGTAAGAGATGTAATAGACTAAAAAAAAAGAAAAATTGCAGAAAATTGAAACAAGCAAAAGACTCGGAAAGGACTAGATCTTGACTCAACAAAAATCCTTATTCTAAGGGAAAAAGGCATATTACACCCCCAACTATCCTGCTTTACTCAAATTCCCCCCTCAACTATCTCACACAGCCAATTCCCCCCTCATCTTACAAAATCCATCCGATTCCCCCCTTAACTATACCAATTCAGCCAATTCCCCCTCCGCCTCCGTTATATTATATTGGCGTTAATCGACCCGATTTTGACCCGATTTCGACCCGGTTTAACCGAATTTAACCCGATTTTGACTCAATTTTGACTCGGTTTAACCGGATTTAACCGAATTTAACCGAATTTAATTCGATTTAACCGAATTTAACCCGATTTTACCCAAAATTAACCCAATTTCACCCAAATTGACCCGATTTAACCGAATTTAACCCGATTTAACCGAAATTAACCCGATTTTACCCAATTTTAACCCAATTTCACCCAAATTAACCCGATTTCATCAAATTTAATTCGATTTCCATCCAAATTTAACCCGATTTTATCCAATTTTAACCCAATTTCACCTAAATTAACCCGATTACGGCCAAAATTTAATCCAATTTCATCCAATTTAACCGATTTACTCACTTTTAACCCGATTTACTCTTTTTTAATTCGAAATTTAACCCGAATTTTTATTGACCTCAATTTCATCCAAAGTAATATAATACCAACCCGATTTTACCCAAATTAATATAATTCCAACCCATTTTCACCCAAATTAACCCGATTTCATCAAATTTAACCGATTTTATCCAATTTTAACCCAATTTCACC
>CM071870.1:12534275-12563667 GCA_036759665.1 Gynandropsis gynandra | reverse complement strand
AAATCGGGTTAAATTCGGTTAAATCGGGTCAATTTGGGTGAAATTGGGTTAATTTTGGGTAAAATCGGGTTAAATTCGGTTAAATCGAATTAAATTCGGTCAAATTCGGTTAAATCCGGTTAAACCGGGTCAAAATTGAGTCAAAATCGGGTTAAATTCGGTTAAACCGGGTCGAAATCGGGTCAAAATCGGGTCGGTTAACGCCAATATATTGATTATATAACGGAGGGGGGAATTGGCTGAATTGGTATAGTTAAGGGGGGAATCGGATGGATTTTGTAAGATGAGGGGGGAATTGACTGTGTGAGATAGTTGAGGGGGGGAATTTGAGTAAAGCAGAATAGTTGGGGGTGTAATATGCCTTTTTCCCTTATTCTAACGCCGTAACTACATAATCCCTGACAACGACGGCAAAAATTTGATGCTAGCCTAGTATGTGTAGTTAAATCAAGTTTTAATTCCTAGACCACTATACTACATGTATACAGATCGTGTAGTATCAAGGTCGAACGCAAGGAACAAGTGCGAACATCAAAACTAAGACTTAAGAGAAGAAGATCGAATCAATATATGGTTTTCAAGCTAAAAAATAAAAGCAAAACATAAAGAGAATAGAAAATGAAAACAATGCATGGAATCGAAGATTATCCAGCCAGAAAACTAAGCCATAAAAGAATAACGACATTAAATTCGATAAGATAAAACACCATGGGTTTCGGAAATGCCGGGACTTGTAATGGACATTTCTATGAATCATAAAATTGGATTATAACACTCAATAGGGAACTCAAGTCCAAATATCGGAAATGACTCTCTCGATGCCTAAATCCACTACTTAGGAAATCAACGTATTAATCTCTTGATTAAGCAAATCAATAACCTAGATGCATGAAGGACACTATTATGATTCCTAAATAGATTAATCGACCGGTTAGATTCTCATTTATCTAATTCATTCTAGGTTTAACTCGATGAAATTAATCTAACTTCTCAGCCGACACGAGCATCTAAACTCATTCAATTAAGGGATTAACAAGAATGAAAGCATTAAGAACAACCCATTAAACCAATTTAGAGAAAAATTCGGAAAGTATTAAGACCCAAACAAATCAATTACAAAGGCCTCCCTAACCTATGACAAAGAGGTTTACTCTCAAATGATAGATACCAACACAAAACCAAAGATGATTGTCATACAAATCAGCGAGAATAGTAAATATATGAAGGTTCAATCTTCCCTATACTCCAACCAGCCTTGAATTGAGTTTTTCAGCTCCAAAAATTGACTCCCCTGGTTCCGCTCTCTGCAAAACGGCCTATGGTCAAAATGGCGTGCCCCCCAAGCTTCCCCTCTGTTTCCTTTTATCATGCATGAAGACGCGTTTTTAGGTTTTGCAATACCGCTCGATCGGGCACAGGAAACCGCCCGGTCGGGCTGTCTTCAAAAGGGTTGATCGCCGAGGCAATGGAGTTGCCCAGGCCGTGCGTTCTGTTCGGGGGCGACTTCTGACTAATGAGCCCAATCGGGCTGTCTAAGGCATCCGGTTGGGCACGTTTGAACCTAGGGTAGTTTTGTAGTATTTGCTTGTCTTTGCGTTCCGATATCTTCGTTTCCTGCGAAACACGAGAAAATGATAGAAGAAGCCTCAATTCTACTTAATATGTCGGCAATGTTCAAAATCACAATATAACTAATCCTAGAAAGAGATGAAAATCCTAAGACAAATTACGTGTTATCAAAATGACATAATATGATGCCCCGCCTATAGATTTTTCTGACATCGAACACACATCAGCGTGTACAAGCTCTAGAATAATCTTGTAGGTGAGGAAGATCTTTGAAAAGCAATTTTATTTTTTTCCCAGCTAAACAGTGAGCATAAGCCAAAGTCTCCTTTTTGGTAGGATGAGAAGAAACTTCAATGTGGAGTAACATGGAAGGAAGCACCAAAATCGACAATTCAAGAACTATCTTCAAAAGTGATGTTTAAGATGTTAGCTTTCTCCAACGAAATATAGGAGATCTTCCTTCGAAACTAGAACAAAAATAATCTTCTCTTCTTGCTTATTTGTTGCGCTGATTTCGTCTTGTCTAACTGATAACACGTAGTGTGTGTTAGTTTTACGCTAGGAATTTGCATCATTTTCGCATAGTTTGCATAACACGAATTGCAAAACTGACACGAACATTCTCTATGTACTCCTTTTTGTTGATTTACAGGTTTTAAGGCGTCAAGGCCTATTCGAGCTTTAGAATATCGATTCTTGGATTCGACCGCGTATAATGGAAGCACGCTCGGGCTTGGAAGAGGCCCCGCGCGGGCTGCAACTCGAGCAAAATTTGCACGACTCGGGGAGGCTTGGAGCACGCATGGATTAGAGCCCATTGAAGACCCCGTGCGGGGTGGCTAAGGAGCCCGCATGGGCTGCATATTTCAGCAAAAGTTGCACGAGTCGGGGAGAGAACCAGCACGCACGGGCTGGTTGAAGAGCACACAGCCCGCGCGGGTTGAGCATGAGCCCGCGCGGGTCCCGTTTCTTGGACAATTCTGTTTTAGGTTTGAACGTGAATTAGAAAGCGGAGGAAGCAATCTAGGGCAATGAGGACGACACACAAACCAGAAAAAGAGACCTAAATACACAGGAGAAAGAGGAGAGAACACAGTTGAAAACTTTGGCCACCCAAAGGATTCATCCGAGGCCACCGCTCGGGATGATAGGGAAGATGAACATTTACTTCGTTTGTGTTTGTTTCCTTATGTATTCTGAGTAGATCTGTTATCATGGGTTAGGGATGCCATTGTAATGGATAGTTTGATTTGTTTATGCTTGATTTCAGTTTTGTTCAATCGTAGTGTTCGATAGGTTATAGATATATGCCTAATGCCTTCATACGTGGTTGATTTCATGCTTGAATGAGACTAGATCTAATCGAATGAGATTAAACATGTTTGAATGAGATTAGAGATTCGTCTAGGAATCGAGAGAGTCAGACTTGAGTCTTGGGAATTAACCTTCGAATAAATTAGATTAATGAGAATTTGACCGATTGGTTAATCTATGAACGGTAATAATCGAGGTAGAACACCCATTTTTCGTCATGCATTTATGTTGTAGTTTTACTGCATCGGGAGGTGAGTACGTTGATATCTTAGATAGAAGATTTAGGCTCGAGAGAGTCATTTCCGTTTATAGAGGTTGAGTTCCCATCCGACATTAGAGGTCGAATTCCCTATTGTTCTTCATGCATCTAGACGTTCCGCGCTACATCGGGAGATGAGTGACGTTGATTTCCTAGGTAGAGGATTTAGGAATTGGAAGAGTCATTTCTAGCATTAGAGGTTGAATTCCCTATCGTTCTTCATGCATCTAGATGTTCCGTGCTACATGAGAAGATGAGTGACGTTGATTTCCTATGTAGAGGATTAGATTTTAGTTTCCCACCGATTGATATAAACCAATTTCATGTTCCATAGAAACATCCATTGCATGTTCCGGTATTCCCGAAACCAGTGATACTCCATCTTGCTGAGTCTATCTTCTTTATCTTTCATTATCTTTATTTTCTAGTTCGATATCCACCTATAATCGATCTGCTTCTCGTGATATCTTAGTTCTAACGCTGCACTTAGCCCCCAGAGTTCGACCCTGGTACTACACTTACCGTATACTTGCTTTAGAGTGGTCTAGGAAATTTAAAACCTCTGATTTCTGCACATCAATAACCTTACTCGCCTTCTAATGTCTTTTGAAGGATCTTCATTCAATTTTCTTATGACCTATCCTTGCACAATAATAACATGTAAACTTTGAGCATGATTTGGGTCTACCTCTAAATTGATGTAGTTCTCGGCTCTTTCTACGTCCATGAATTTTTTCTTACCCCAATTCTCAACAATATTAGCTTCGGGGTGTATAGATACACGTCGTTCCATTTTTCTTGCTTCTTCACCAAAAAGACTATCACTGACGGTATCCATCATTAATTTTCCTTCTAGAGTTTAGTTACTATGTGTAACTACGAATGTATCCCAACTTTCCGATAAGGAACTAAGGAGTAGAAAGGATTGCAATTAATCCATCTTCATATCAATTTTTGTTAGTTGATTGGCGAGCCTGTTGAAATTATTCAACTGTTCAATCATATTATGACCATCTTTATACTACAACTTCACTTAGCTTTGAAATAAATTGGTCTTATTATGAGGTGTTTTCTTTTGAATCATGGACTCAAGCTTCGTCCATAACTCATAAGCATTTGTATAAGTAGAAAAATTTTCGAAGAGAGTTTTTTCAATGTACTTATGAATCATAGCAACATCCTTTTGATTCAATAGCTCTCACTGAGCATCACTTATGCCTTCTATTTTGTCTTTGTTCATAATGGGCTCATGCAAATCCTTACATTACAAGTGGTCCTCCATCATCAGTTTCCAATATGAGTAGTGGTGTTGGCTGTGAGCTTGAAAATTTCTCCATCATGAGATACATTATCCTCCATCTTGAATTTCACAATATTAATTATGACTATAGAGAACCAATATCTGATACCACTGTTAAGAAATCTCGGGTTTCATGCTTAATGAAGTGAAGATAGGCACTTAGGATCGAAAGTAGAAATAGAAGCACGAGAGTATAATTCTAGAAGTGAAGATTCTTCCACTATACAAAATAATAATAGGATTACTCACACTTGAGGACTCACTCAAGCTTAAGGATGTTGTCTTCCCAAGCTTCATCTTTTCTCTCACAAAAGGCTCTTTTAAGTTTATCTCACTCTAAGTGGCTTCTCTATTGATCATTGAATTCTTGGATGATTAGAAATGAATGCTCTACTATACCTCCAAATGAATGATGGAGGTTTCATGCATTTAATGGTGGAGATTGATTTTATAGAATGCTTCGCACTCTCTAGAAATCTCTACATAGTTCTACCCCCTTCTTCATCCTTCAATACTCTTCCGTAAGAATACGGAAGGTTCCACGCATCTCTAGAATTTTTTAGAGGGTTCCACATTTTTCTATAAACTTCTAGAGAGCATTATAATTCTATAGAATTCTTCGAAACGTTCTAGAAACTTCTACTCTTTTTTAGAAAGCTCTAGGAGACAACTCTCCAATTAAAGATGGGTCCCAACAAAATAGAAGGATAAAGAGAGAAATTGAAGATAAATGGCTAAATTCCATTTATCACCAAAGTCCAAAACGATATGCCATTCTTGAGTTATTGTGATAAAGGTGACCTAACGACCCCAATATTGGACCACTAATATATCACTCAAGTTTTGTATATAAATCTCTAAAAACAATTCGAGTTATTAAGGCGTCTCATCAAAATTTGTAAAATTTGTATGAGATAACTGTCAAGAATAATGTGTTTTTTAAGTGTTAAACAACAACTTTATATGTATAATTGCGAAAATAAAATTGGTATGCATGATTTATTGTAAGAAAATACGATAATATTTAATGCTGGACAAAATATTCGTATTTGATTCGTATTCGAATCAAAAATCCGAATATCCGTTCACACAAATACAAATACAAATATTAGAAATCAGATATTTGAAAAGTACAAATACAAATACAAATACAAATAGTAGACTTAACTATCCGAACTATTCGTAATTGTAAGTACTAAATAGAAAATTTAGTTTGTATATAAATACATATATAAAAAAATTGATTTTAACGATCAAATTAGAAAAAAAGGCACTATTAATCTTATTTAACATGCATTATGAAATATATTTATGATTGAAGGAATAAAATATCAAGTACTTTAAAAGAACAAATATTGTTGAAGATTGAATTTGTACTAAGATTCCTTCTAATCCAAATGAGTTGGATAATGTTATAGAGACATTACAAGATATGACAAAAAAAGTAGAATCACTAAATATATAAATTTTATGCGATTTTTATTTTAGTGTATTAATTTGATAATCTAACAATTTATTTTATTGTTTTAGGTGAATTGGCGATATACGTAGAATAATTGAAGAAAGTAAATTTAAATGACTGATGTGGAGATGAATATGAAGATTTGATGTGTTGTTTTATCTATATTATATAACTTTGTATTTTTGTGTGATTTGAATTTTAGTTTTAGATTATATTTAATGATTATTGGTTTTTATTAAAATTCTTTCTATATATATTTTCTACGTTAAAAAAATTAGGTTCTGATACGGATATCTGTATATCCGATGTATATCCGCATATTCGACAAATATTCGTATCTACAAATATCCGAATTTACAAATAAAAATACAAATAATAAATCCGGATAATCGTTGAATATAAATATAAATACAAATAGTCGGATATTCACAAATATTCGTTATTTGTCAAGCCGTAATAATATTATCACAAATACCAAAAAGTATTTACATTCTAAGTTTTCCAATGTTAGATTAACTGAATCTCAATGCAACAGTGGTGAGAATTTGTATAGGTTTTAATTTTTATATTATAAATATAAATAGCCAACAAAAATCACACTATTAATAAGTAGATTTTGTGAGTTGTATGATATTTGTGTGGATATTTCGTTCTCTTTCACTTCTGTCGTTTTCTTTATCATTCTATTTGTCTCTTAAAATGGTAGCAAACGAAATGTAAATTTAACCAACTGTTTTTTTGGTGAGACTGGATGTAACTCAGGTACCAAGATTATCAGCATTATTAGACTACAAGTTGTAAATCTGCAGACAAAAGCAACATTTACCTTTTAAGCCACCAAAACCATAATCTTTAGACAGATCTCACCAACTATATCTTTTTAATTTACCAGAGTAATTTAACCGATTAAAAGAATATACAAAGTTCGAATTTGATATAATTGAACGAAAGAAATAAAACTGATATACTTTTATCACATATTTTAAAAATTTTAACATTATAAAAACAGCCATTTCTATGATTGCCCATCACATTAGCTAAAACTTTAGATATCATTATATATATATATTATTACATTCACATACGTACGGAAGATTTTGATAAAAATATAATAATATATATTATTTGAATGAACATACAATTATATATAAATAATAAAATACGTTTATAACTAAAAGTAATAAAAATATAAAAAAGATTATATATTGTGGAAGATTTGTTTAATAATTATTATCGATAAAAAAAATAATGTTTTAGTATATAATAAAGATATATATAATATGCTAACATATCAATTTAATAATTTGTCATGTGCATTTGAATTGAATTAACTAAAATATATAAATCTAGTTAAGACTTATACATATATTCATCAAATCTGCATACATAACTAATTTTTTAGTTGTAGGCACATGTGTTGTGGGGCACATGGTTTGTGGGGCACATGGTTTGCACATAAAATAATAAATGAACACTATATAAATATTCATACAATCAATGATTTCAAATGTATAATAAAATGAATAGTGGAATAGGTTGGTGTGTGTATATATATAATATCAAAATATTGGCCTTGGCTCTTGGAACTCTTGGGCTCTTGATTGAAGCGGATCGGGCAGTGGCCCAATGGGACGAAGCGGTTCGTCTGCCGAGTTCTCTGCATGCTCCGTACTGAAACCTTGCCCCCGTAAGCTTTGCATCTCTTAGCGTGCACCTGAAGATATCTATATGAATGATCATCCGATCTTTTGAAAAACACAGAAAAATTCGTTTTTATCTCGTAAACTTCTAAGAAATAAACATAGTAGATTCAACAAGAGATCAATCTCTTGTGATCGTTGAATCCTCAAGACGGAATAGAGAACAAATTTCTATCTTAGGACACTGCAAAACGCATGCCTCGAAATCTGGTATTTTTAGTTGTTGTTGTTTTAATTAATATTGTTTAATAGAGATGACATTTCTGAAAGTTTAATGCCTTTTATGTAATATTAAAATAGTCACAGGTTCAAAGCGTAATTATTTAAAAGTTAAATAATATATATTCGGAGGAAAATAGTTTTTCATAACAGATTCATTTATTATCAGAATCAAAACCCTACTCACTTAGAAAGAAAGGAAGAACGAAAACAGTTTTTCGTTCTCGACCAAAACTCGCACCAACGGTTGATCGCAGATCTGATCTCGGCGTGGATACGAGTAGAGGACTTGCACAATCAAGTCTCACGTCCATTTATCATCATATTCAACAAAAAATGTAACATAGAATTGTTTCTAATTCTATGCTTCGTTGAAACCATTCGAAAAAACTATTCTCGAACATGACTAGATCATTAAAGAAGGTTGTAAAACACGCTTCCGCACCTGATTAGCAACCCAATAGTGGTATCAGAGCGTCTGATAGTCTGTTTAGGATTAGTTTTTTATTTTTAATTCAAAATGGATCGAATTCCGTCTTGGAAATCACAAAAACCGAGGCGGCAGCTGAAAGAAACCGCACGACCGAATATGAACCCAGCGGTGGCCGAAACCCTAGCCGGTCGAGCAAGGGTCACATGTCGTTGGCGAAGGGGCGGCGCCGCTACAGCCACCCTAACGAGCGGGAGAAAGGGCGATGCTTCGCGGAATCGCTGCTTGAGTGATGCTATCGTGAACAAGTCGCACGCGAGCAATCCGACGTGAAAAGGCGAATCCGATGAGCGAACAGTGCACTGCAGGCGAGTGACCGGCTGCCAAGAGGGGGAGGTTCTAAGCGCGGTGGGGCGAGCTACGATTTGGGCGAACGACGCTGCGAAACATTTCAAAAACCCTAACTCCAGCCCGAGCTAGAGCGGGCGATCGTTGCGCCCCGTGCGGGCACACCGCCAGGCAAACGATGCTGTGAAAGTTGAAGAGAAACCCTAGACCGAGCCCGAGCCGGAGCGAGCGATCCAAGACAGCTCGAGCGGGCAAAGTTTAGGGCGGCGATGAGGGCGGGTTTCAGAAAACCTAGCCCGAGCGGGGACTTTCCGGCAGCCCGAGTGAGCACCTCCTCTAGGACAAGCGGACACTTCCTCACAGCCCGAGCGGGCACTTCCCCAAAGCCCGATCGGGCACCTCCCTTAGCCCGAGGGGGCACCTCCCTACAGCCCGAGCGGGCGCTTCCGTGAGCCCAAGTGGGTGAACGTGCTCAGCAAGTCCACTCGTGCGAGAATTTCTAGAATGCAACCCGCGTGCGCTAATTTGACAGCGCGTGCGGGTCTTGTAGTTCCGAAAAATCAAAATAATTGATTTTTTGAATGATGAATTATTTATCATTCGGTTTTTCCTTCATCGTGGACGTATGAATAGGCTTTTGTTTACATGGTACGACCTAACTACCAAGAGGCAAATCCAGCACACATCGTGGTGAAGATCAGCACGCATGGACCAGAAACCCCAACACAGCCCGTGGGGGCACACAACTTAGCCCGCGCGGGGCATAACCTCCAACAACTTCAGCATGGCTCGGGCTGAGCATCAGCCCGAGCGGATTTATCCTCTCCAACAAAGCTTGTGTAGGGCGCACACTCCAGCCCGCTTGGGTCGCGTCCATCGCTTGCAAAATCAAGAAACGGGAAGTCTGCAAGCAAGAAAAGAAAGTGGTTAGTTGTTTTTACAAAAAGGAAACATGGTTAGAGAAGAGGAATGAGAGCCACATATTGACACTTATTCAAGAATAGAAACTAATGCGAAGAAGAATGGAAAACACACGAAAAAGTGAAACTACAGTTGTTGCAAAAAGGAGAAAAGGAAGTGGACGAACAAAGAGGAAAAAGGGGAGAAAAGGAAAGAAATAAAAGAGGAAAGGGAAGGAAGAGAGCTAGGGGTCGAATTCAGTTGTGTCTTGGAGGGAACACACGTTAGAGTTAGAGAGAGTTGAAGAGAGAGGGAGTAGAGAGAAGAGCTGTTAGTGGGTTCTTGCTGAGGAGACGTTCAAGGAGTATTGGAGATCAATTCAGGACTTCGGTTTCATTTGGTTTTTATGTTCTTTAAACTATTTACTTCGATTATGTTGTTTGTTTTTGAACTCATGAGCCAGTATTCGTTTTGTTCTAGGAGAAGGGATTAGCCCATTACTATCCCAGAACCCCTTTGATTTATCTTTCAATGCAATTTCCTGCATTCGTTTATTTATTCTTTGTCTGAGTGTTTGATTGACTTGTTCTTACGAAGGCCAAGTCGATGCATGTTTTAAGAAATTAAGAGAAGGACCTAAAAGATAATTCTAATTCCAGACGATTAGGCTTAGAACAATCGAGGCTAGGCCACGAAAGTAGGGTAGTAGCGGTTAAGGGTTAATCGGATGAATCATAGAACTTATAGATTTAGATTAGAGTATCATATTAGCATCTTCCATCTTAGATAACTTAATTGGGAATGCATGATTAGATAGGTTGAATGTTGGTTTTGGAAGTCTTGTGGTGAAACTATAATCCTAGAACGTTTGGCTCACTGTTAAGAACTCATACTTTATTGTTTTTAGTTACCAATATTTGATGTTTGCAAGTTTGACTTGTAGTTTGAGTTTAGTTTGTGTTGCATAGTCCTTGTGGGATCGGCACCTTGAGTACTACACACGTGTCCTGCACTTGCGGGGTGTCGTGCACTTGCGTGGTGTTTAACTTGGAACACATCAAAGAACAACCCATTAAACCAATTTAGAGAACAATCCGAAATCAAGCATTAAGATCCAAACAAACCCATTACAAAGGCCTCCCTAACCCATGGCAAAGAGGTTTACTCACAAATCATAATTACCAATACAAAACCATAGATGAATGTCATAAAAATCATTGAGAATAGCAAAGAGATGACGTTTCAATCTTCCTTATACTCCAACCAGCCTTGAATTGAGTTCGTCAGCTCCCAAAACTGACTCCCATGGTTCCTCTCTTTCCAAAACGACCACTGGTCTAAACGGCATGCCCCAAGCTTCCCCTCTGTTTCCTTTTATTACGCGTGAAGACACGTTTAAGGTTCTGCAATACCGCCCGATCAGGCACAGTAAACCGCGCAGTCGGGCTGTCTTCAAAAGAGGTGATCGCTTGGGGAATGGAGTTGCCCATTTCATACGTTCTCTTTGGGGAAACTTCTGATTAAAGAGCCCGATCGGGCTATCTAAGCTGCTTGGTCGGGCAATTCTGAACCCAAGGTAGTTTTGTGACATTTGTTTATCATTACATCCCGATATCTTCGTTTCATAAGAAACACGAGAAAATGATAAAATAAGGCTCAATTTTGCTTAATATATTGGGATGGTTCAAAATGATAATAAAATTAATCCTAGATATAGATGAAAATCCTAAGACAAATTATGCGTTATCAAACTCCCCCGGACTTGAATCTTTGCTGATCCTCGAGCTAAATCCAGTGCAGTGTCATAAGGAGGAGAAAAGTATTTGCCGAAATCAGAACTAAGCAAAAGGGGTAACCGCTATTTAAAACAAGACATCACAAGAGCATAAGAGAGGTCAAGCCTACTACGAACCCGTCTACCTCAAGCCATGAACTGTGAAAATTATCTGACTATCCAAAACCCAAGGAAAACCACTAGACAATCTACCAAGCACGTTTCTCGACCTTATTTAGCTGCTATCTCTACGAATGAAAAAAATGAGATAACAAACCTTTTTTCGCACACACGGTTTCTAGGACGTCGGAGTTGAAAAGTTTTAACCTCTACTTAGACCCAGGCTTCTTTTTAGGTATACTCAGATGGCTCATCCGAGATCACAGTGGAGTAGTTCGACTTTTCGTCGAATTGCCCTTGGGACGTAGAAAGATAGACTCGGCGTACCACTTAGATCCGAACCATCATGTGATGCACTCATGCCAACCTTGTTTACCTTGGAGTCGATAGAGGAGTGCTCATGTGCTTTTTTTTGAACAAGAAAAATAAAAATTCCTTAGAAGCGAGAACAGGTCTATACAAAACTACCGGTAAGTGCACCGCACATGTGTATTAATTTAGGTGTTGATCCCATAGGACTAATGCAACACTGACTAAGAATCAATCTAGAACCAATGCTTTCTGCGATGAAATAAGGGTAATGAAATGCAAATATGATAATGCAGTGGATTAACGAGTTCCTAACAAAGAGACAAATGTTGTAAGATACAGTTCACCGCATAGCTTCCAAAACCTAACTCCAATCTATCTAATCATGTGTTCCCTATCAAGATATCTGAGGTGTACGATCCTAATATAGATCCTACCCTCTATCAAGGCATAGGAATGTGGTTCAATTGAGTCAGCCATAGTTTCGTGGCTGACACCCGAACTAAACCCCATTGCAATCTATGATTCACCCGATTAACCCTCAACCGTTACTACCCTACTTTCATGATCTAGTCTCGATTGTTCTAAGCCTGACCTTCTACAACTAGAATTCTCCTTTAGATCCTTCTCCTAATTCGTAACACATGCATCTACGTGGCTATCGTAAACACAAGACAATAAGCGCTCACACAAAGAATAGATAAACAAAATAGGGAAATGTATTCATAAATAAATCAAAGAGGGTTCCGGGATAGCCATGGGCTAATCCCTTCTCCTATAACAAATCTACTACTCAGTCATAAGTCTGAACAACATAAACAAAATAAGTAGAAGCATAGAAATATCAAACGAGTGTGATCCTGAATCGATTCCTGACTCCTTGTTCGTCTCCCGTCACGAGGGCTCTTAGATGGATGATGAATGCTTGCTGTTTACCTCCTAAGGTTCCTCTCTGTGTTTTTCCATCTGAAATCAATTGGGGGTCCCTTTTTAAACAAATTCCTCATTGGAGAACTCAAAGGGAACTTGTTGCAGACACGGCCCGCGTGGGCTTGGTAGACAATCCACACGGGCTCCCTAAATCTTTCATCACCTGCACGTGCTATGGATGAGCACGACTCGGGCATTGTTTGATGGAACATCACCCTGCACGGGCTAAAGAGAGCACCCCGCGTGGGCTCCTTACGAGCTTTCAATCCGTGCGTGCTGGAGGTTAGTCTTAGGCGGGCAAAAAGTGCTGGATGTTCAGCCCGAGCGGGCTGAGGAAACCACCCCGTGTGGGGCCTTATCTCCTCATGTCGTATCGCATTCCTTGCCCGTTTCTCATCCTGTTTTCTCTGTTATGATCTCTGATGCTCGTAATTTTTTCCAATATATAATCTTTAGCTCTAAAACGAACCAAATACACATTAAAACCTATAAGAACATGAAAACACGGAAACAAGTAAAACGAATAAAAAATCACACGTAAACATCGCAACTATTGTCATAAACATCTCTACAATATGCAAGAATAGTGTACAGAAACGAGATGATCAAAATCCTATAGACTTGAATTTTTTCTTGTCCTTAAGTAAACGTAAACGTGGAACATAACGCTTGCGCAAGAATACGGATCGTATAGTACCAGGGTCGAACACAAGGAATTGATGCAACTCTAAAGCTAGTAACTAATGAATAAGACGTGTGAAATCAATAAGTGAATGGAAATGCAAATGCAAACTAAACTAAACTAAATCAATGAGTGAATGGGAATGCGAATGCAACTAAACTAATGAATGGAATGAATCAACGACTAAACTCCATAGGTAACGAGAGTTGCACAATGATGCAACGAAGTTCTAACGAGATCATTGGTCTTAGATACTATCACGAGTTCACGGAATTCAAGCTCCAATATAGGAACTGACTGGCGTAGACTTGTCCACTATTTAGCATGCGTATACCAATCTCTCGATTGCGTATCTCACTCACTAGACGCATTAAGACCGCTATCCTAATCCCTAGATTCAATCGGTCGACCTGGCGTAGATTCTAAACCGATTAAATCCTAAATCATGGCTAGATTCAAAAGTCTAGTCCCCTGGCGTAGATTCATTAGACTTCTATAATCATCCATTCGAGTGGCGTACATGAATGAAAGCATTAAACACAACCAATCAATCTGAAAATGGCGTACATGAATGAAAGCACTAAAAACAACCAATAAATCTGAAAACGATCAAATTACCGAATTCTTCATTCAAGTGGCGTACAAGAACAAAAGCGTTAAGAACCACCAAGCATTAAGAACAAGACTTCGTTACATATTGGCAAAACTCTCTAACCCATGGCTGTAGATCTACTCGGACATGAACTTAGAAAAAGAAACACAAAAGATAACTATATTCAACTTTGATAAAGAATGAGATCCCTCCCTATTGATATACCGACGTCTTCAATAGCTCCTCCATGCTCCGGATCCCTCGTTATGTCCTTCTCCCTCTTTCTCTATGTCTCTAAGTGTGTCCTCTGATGTCCCCCCTCGAATCCTAGCCTACTAGGCTTCTTATTTCCTTAATTGGCCGTTCAATATTCAAGGAGTTTGTTGAGAAAAAGGTGGACCCGAGCGGACACAACCTCCACCCGCTCGTGCAGTTCGTTAGCCCGTGCGTGCATGAATTTAAACCTGGTCGGGCTGGCTTGCCCAAGCGTGCATCCTTTGAGCCCGAGTCGGGCTAACTCTTGGCAAATGTTTGGTTCAAATTGCAACCCGATCGGGTGCACATACACAGCCCGAGCGGGCACACTTCATGCCCGAGCATGTACACTATCAAATGCTGTTTCCGCTCTTTTCGCTCGATGCTTGAGTGTTTGATTTGCTTCCATGGTCTTGCACAAGTTGTACCTTGTCATTCAATCATGTTTTCGGGGTTGAATTGCCGTAATCACTCGTGTTTCGCTTCATGTCTTCGTTTCCTATACAAAACACGAAATGTAGATGAAGTCCTCGAATAAACTCGATAAATCGGTGAAATCTAGGAAATCTAATCAAAACTAGACCTAAGAATCATGTAAATACTACGACGGATTACGTGTTATCAGAACACGTGGGAGATATAAAAGTCAAGAATTCTCCTTTCCCTAGAAATACCGTTAAAGCAAACCTAATCGATTAACAAACAAGTTAGAGCAAAATTTGGCCTAATAACTCTCAGTCTTCATCTTAGGTTCACCATGGCTATCTATAAGAAAGCAAATCAAAGAGGACCTTAGGAAGAAACCACAACTCTCTCTACCAAACGAGATTTCAACCAAATGCTAATCATATAATCAAAGAGGAAAAATTTTTTTATGTTCAAGCTTGTTTATTCTTTTATTCCCTTTTTTCTTTCTTTATTCTTATTTTATATATTGCGACAACACTAGGCTTCTAGAACGTCATATTTGAAGGGATTCAACTTCTACTTAGACCCAAGCTACCGATGACGGTATACTCTTGCATTTCGTTCAAGAGTAGATGGTGTTTTTATGCGCCTTGCTCTTAGGACGTAGAAAGATGATCACCAACTCACGACTTAGACCCGAAACATCGAAAAAGTTTCAAGGTCTATGCACTCATATCGATTTTAGATCATGCTTTCAAGCAATATTTCTATCGATAGCGAAGTGTTAGTGTGCTCTTTTTTGCAAAACAAGCTCAATTCATACGATCAAATCATCCTCGTGAAAAAGAAGTAAAGCATTGTCTATATGAAGTATAATCATTTGGATATAGAGAATGAACAAGAAACCAACCTAGCAAACTCGTCTAAACATCCTATAAATAACGCTAGGATTCCCAAAGACTTACAACCTACCTCGTTCCTCAACTGACTAATAAGCTCTAACATGCAAGATATCACGGAAAAGACCAACTTCTTAAGCATCCTAGGTTCAAAGTTCATCTCAAAACGTGGGACCGGACAAGTTGATCATCTCGTTTTCATACGTATTTCTTGCATGATTTAGGAGACGTTTTTGATACATATGTGATGTTTTACGTATGATTCCGTTTCCGTTTTACTTGTTTTCGTGTTTTCATGTTTTCATGTTCTTACAGGTCTTTACGCGTATTTGGATCATTTTGGAGCTAAAAGGACATGCACGGAGCTAAGGAGCAACTTCGAGGATCATCACGGGACAAACGAGACGAGATTGAGCATGGAAAGCCTCCAACCGGTCGGGCACAACTCTTGCACGACCGGGAAAAACCTACGGCCAATTTTGTGCACACTTATGCACGACTCGGGCATGAATATGCCCGACCAATTGCCTTGTGCCCGAGCGGGCGCACATACCATACCCGATCGGGCATGCATTGCAGACCATAGTCCGCACGACTCACCCTAGCCGCACCCGAGCGGGCACAATGACCGCTCGAACGGGTCGCGGCCGCCGCACCCGCACAATGACCGCTCGAACGGGTCGCGGCCCGTAACTGCCTATTAAGTTAAGTAAACTTAACTTAAAACAAGGGGAAGTCGGTGGGGCAATTTAGGCAACAATTGGACCGACTTAGGAGGCTTAAAAGGAGGCAGAAGACGTGATTAGAGCGAGCTTACATTAGAGATCAATTCAGTTCGTGATTGAGGAGATTCTAGCGAGGAGACAAGCGAGGAGCATTGGAGATCAAGCACCACCACTTCGGTTTTGTTTGGTTTTCATGTTCCTTAGACTTTCTACTTTGTTTATGTTTCTTTACAGACACATGAGCGAGTAGTTTGTTTGTTCTAGGAGAAGGGATTAGCCCTTGGCTATCCCGGAACCACTTTTGATCTATTTTGAATGCATCTTCCCGTTTTAGTTTCGTCGGTTTCGGTAGTCTTGTGGTGAAACTGGATTCCTAGGACGTTTGTCTTATCGTTAGAACCCAAGTAGTTTATTTACTTTCAGTATTTCATTCTTCATCCATGTTCTTTCGTTAGCAAGTTTGATTCCTAGTTTGAGTTTAGGTAGTGTTGCGTAGTCTCTGTGGGATCGACACCTAAAATACTACACACATGCCGTGCACTTGCGGGTAGTTTAGGTTAATTTATTTAACTCTGATAACGCATCACAAGTGCATGGGACGGCTCTGACTCATGAAAATAAAAACAAGCTAAATCTAACCTATGAAAAACAAAAATGAAATGAAATCACTTGAGAAACGTGAGCTACTCCCCCAAACTTGAATTGCCAGTCTCTCTTTTTATAATAAAAAACAATTTTTTTAATGATTTCCAAATTAACCAAGTCCGAAATACGAAACAAAAGAAATCAAAATGCTGGGTTTCATCCCAGAAAGCGCTTGTTTAACGTCGTTAAGCTTGACGTCTCCATGCTTCATGTGCTCGTGATGGGTGGATCGAATAGGGAAATGGAGTTTCCGCTTTCGATCAGTTGAGCGGCTTGCTGCCCATTTCCTGTGAATATTCCGCTCGAATCGCTCCATAGTTCTACTTCTCCATGTGTGAAGACTTCTCATACCTGAAAAGGACCAGACCAATAGGAACGTAGTTTGCCGGGAAAAGAATTAAAACGAGAGTAAAAAAGTAGAAGAAAATCACCTTGTTGAAAGTCATGAGGTAAGGTCTTTGTATCGTGCCATCCTTCAGCGCAATCGTCTTTCTTATTACGCATTACCGTCGTCGGTCCTTTCTCTTTCAAGGTTTTGTGCAGCCTCCTTTGATCCTCGATGGAGGGTTCCCGGCTGTCCTCCTTAGGCATTAAGTGCATACACATTGAAGGGCTCACTCCCTACACTTCTTGAGACGAATGGGTGGATTTCGCATCTCATGCCGAAGAGAAGAAGGAAGATGTTCGAACTGAAGCCTAGATGTCTTCTCTACTGCAAAATTGGTGGGTGTTTCATGCGGCGTCTTCTTATGTGGGTGTCTTGCAATGCCTCAATGACATTCATGAGTTTCGTCTAAAGCTTGGCTTCTCCATCGGTAGGTCCTGCAGCATTGCAAACCTGCGTTAGGCATCTCTTAAGAGGATCGTAAACACTTACTCGATCAAACGTGTCATTCGTCGACTCGTCCAATAAATCAACTCTAAAGAACGACTCCGTGGAGCTGGATAAGTTGAATTCAATCTTCTTGTCACCAAGACGTAGAGAGAGCTTTCCTTGTTATACATTTATCATCGCACCTGCAGTAGCTAAGAATGGTCTACCAAGAACTATAGGCATCCTAGAATCTTCTTCAATATCGAGTACAACAACATCAGCGGGAATGCAAAAATTGCCTATCTTGGTAGAAATGTTTTTAACAATTCCCATTGGATACCTTACCTAATGATCTGCTAGTCATAGACACATCTTGTTAGGTTTGATATCTCCAAAGTTTATCTGCTTATAGACTGAATGTGGCATTAGGCTCATGCTCGCTCCCAAATTGTAAAAAACTTTGTCAATATCAATGTCTCCTATGGTGAATGGGACGAAGAAGCTTCCGAGGTCCTTCAACTTCAGGGGCAGCATGTGTTGAAGAATGGCGCTGCATTCTTCGGTGAGTGCTATTGTCTCTCTCTCTTCGATATCCCTCTTCAAGCGTCTTGGAAATGGTATAGGCGGTACGTACGCCGGCAGACCAATATATGGCTTCTCTAAATCAGGCTCATACACTTCCATGAATGCAAGTTTGCACTTTCCTTTGTCCACCAAATTTCCAGCAACGTTATTTTGCGCTTTGGGGGGCATGTTCTCGGTTGTATCCTCGCTGCACAATGTAATGGCGTTTACGTACTCTGTTGGGTTCAGATCAGGCTTTCCGGGTAGCATTCTGGGATTCCGAGAGGATGAGGCAGCTTGTTGTTCAACGGAATTTTTGAAGGATTTTTACATGTTTGCTCAAGGATTCCTTCATGCTGTCTTGTTTTTTCCTTTGCTCTTTGATGAATTCGAACATCACTGCCTCAAGGCTTAATGAAGGAGCTTGAGGGGGTTGAGGAGCTTGCTGGATTTGCTGGAATTGTTGGTATGGCAGCTGCTTTTGTTGAAAACCTGAATACTTCACCGGTTGGTTTATTCGATACGAAAGATTCGGGTGGTTCCTCCAATTCAGGTTGTACCGAATTGCATGTTTTTTTGCTGCTGGGCGTAGTTCATTTGTTCCATGCCTTCTTGCATTGTGCATTGGTAAGCCATATGGTCAATATCTCCGCAATTCGCACAACACATGGCATTCGCTGCATTGCCCATCGCCTTACTTTGATTCACCTCATAAAGACCTCGTGTCTTTGTCGGCATATTTCTTGGTGTATGATAACGCCTATTTTGTTGTAGTATTTTCATCTATTTTTATATGTGAGTTTCATCATTCATTTAAATTGTACCAAGAATTAAGAATCACTTAGTCCTCTTTCGTCGTTTTTCTTGTGTTTTGCAGTGAATGGAGATACCGGGACACAAACACGAGCGAATGCCCCAAAACATGACTGTTCCACGTCAAAGGAGAAGCAACCCCCGAGGGTGGATACCTTAGCCCGTGCTGGCTCCGCCTCTAGCACCTTCAGCACGCCTCAGACTCATGCTAAACGGACAACCATTTTTCAATCACCCCGTGCGGGGTGTCCACTTTAGCCCGTGCGGGCTCACTCCTCTAGCAGCTCCAGCCCGAGTCGGGCTCTTTTCCAGCCCGTGCGGGTTCCCCTCTCCTTGCCAGCTCGTGCGGGCACTCATCAGCCTGCGCGGGTCGTGTTCGTCACCTACAATAACCAGAAAAGGATAATTCACAAAACAAGAAAAGGAACATACAAGTTGCTTAAGCCAAAATGAAATATGGTTAGAGAAGAGAAATGGGAGCTACATGGCTTGAAAATAAAGAGGAAACGTTGACAATCACACAAGAATGAAAAAACAAGAGATGGAAAAACTCGGAAAAGGAAAACTGCAGTTGCTATAAGAAAGAGGAAATATCAGCCGCTGGAGAGGAAAGAAAGGAGACGGCCAAAGAGGAAACAATAGAGGAAAGAAAAGAGGAGAAAGGGGGCAAAAAGGAGAGAGCTTTAGTAGGCACAAGACGTACAAAAAATTAGAGAGAAAACAAAGCACATGTAGAGAGAGAGAGGGAGAGAGCAGAACACACACGAAAACAATGACGGAGCGACGAAGCCGGAGCGCGAAGGAGCTTTTGAAGACATCATTAATAGAATAGGGAGGGATCTCATTCGTTATCCATGTTGAATATAGTTATCTTTCGTGTTTTGTTTTCTAAGTTCATGTTCGAGTAGGCCCATAGCCATGGGTTAGAAGCTTTGTCGATATGCCATGAAGTTTTGTTCTTAATGCTTGGTTATAATATTTGTTCGTTCGGATTGATTGGTTGTTCGTAATGCTTTTATTCCTTTTGGTAGCTTAAATGAATGTTTATAAAAATCTAATTGCATTGGGAGATGAATTGAATTTTGGAACGTAGCCATGATATCAAGTCTCAATTGATTTAGAACCTTGGTCAGTCGGTTAATTGAATTTAGGAATTAGGATAGCGATGTTAATGCATCTAGTAGGTGAGATTGCACAATTGGGAAATTGGTAGTACGCATGCTAGATAGTGGGTTTAGGCATCGGGAGAGTCATTCCCTAGGAAAGAGATTGAATTCCCCGAATACGTAACGATATCTATAACCATGATCTTGTTAGAACTTTGTTGCATCTTTGTGCATCTCTCGAAACTTGTGGTGTTTAGTTCATTGAGTTTGATCCGATAGTTAGTTAGTTAGTTTATCTTTATTCGTATTCCAACCACTTATTGATTTTACACTTTCTATTCATTAGTTACTAAGTTTAGAGTTGCATCAATTCCTTGTGTTCGACCCTGGTACTATACGATCCGTATTCTTGCAGAAACGTTAGTCTAGGTATTTTATTACATGAGATTAACCACATCAAGTTTTTGGCACCATTGCCGGGGAATCGATTATGGATTTAGAGTTAGGATACTTTTGGATTAGAACATAGTCCTTTCCGGAGTCTTATTTCTTTTTTTTCGTATTTTTGCTTTCTTTTCTTTTGAGTCAAATTCGTTTACTTCTTGGGACTCACACGACTTTTTTATTTTGTGTTCTTATCTCGAACCAAAGATTTTAGAGAAGAGTGAAGAAGAGTTAATGGCAGAACTTTTTGACTTGAACGTGCCACAAATGCAACCAGCGATAACCTATGGATCATACACGGTCCCTAGGCATACACAACTCTTGGCTTGCATCACTAGGAGAGACGCTCGCGTTGAATTACAGTCGACGTTCATCCAGATGCTCTGTAACACAACGTTCACAAGGAGACCCACCGAGGATCCAAACCAGCATCTTATTGACTTTAAGATGCTTTGCAAAACTATCAGAACCGGAGATGGAATCTCAGATGAGGACGTTATTCTAGCTATCTTCCCATTCTCAATGAAGGATAAGGCGCAAGACTGGTTGTATTCCCAACCAGCGAATTCTATACAATCATGGGAACAACTAGAGGAGAAATTCATGACGCAATTCTTTCCTCAAAGTAAAGGTCACTCCCTAAGAATGAAATCAACATGTTCGTTCAAGGGGCAGCTGGGAGTTCATACGAAGCGTGGGAACAAATCAAATGCTATCAAAGCTTTTGCCCACATCACGGCATGGATAAGGGTTATCACATACATAATTTTCTGCAAGGACTCATGGATAAAACGAGGATTCTAATCATAGCCGCCGCTGGAGGTTCCTTGTGTAACCTCACGTTCCACATATCGAAGACCTAATTGATCATATGGCTGATGAAGGCAGCAACGCCGCTGGAGAATACAGCCCCAACACTACAGCAAGGGTAGCTTACGTGAACGACGCACATGCTCTATATACCGGTTTAGCCGAGATGAATGATCAAGTCGTTGGAATTTACAGTCTTCTATCCGAATCACGTCGTCCACAATATTCAGAGCAATTAGAGAAACAAGGAGTCCAAGGGTATGAAGAAGTAAACTACGAGAGCAAAAATCAGCCCTTGGGAAACACATATAATCGCGGATGGAGAAATCACCCAAACTTCTCCTACAAGAACTCTGACGGTGCATTGAACGCGCAACAATTATCGGGAAACTTTCATCCGCGAATAATGCAAAGAAATCAAAACTTTCAGACAAGGACGCAACCTAAAACTCTGACTTATCAGCCACGTGCACCTCAGTCACAACCAAATCAATCCGAAGCAGCCCCCGACATCAACGCCATGTTCACTCGTCTCCTCCAATTCCAAAAAAATCAAAGCAACTTGTTGATGGAAGTGCAACAAAGTCAGAGTAATTTGGTGAGGAAAAAGAGATCACTAAGAACCAGATAGAGCGCTTTCAATTTCACCTTAGACAATTGGAGACGCAAGTTGCACAACTTGCATAAGGGGCAGCACGACTACAAGGAGTTCTACCGGGGCGATCGGAAGCAAATCCTCGTGAGCAAATCAACGCCATTCACTTAAGGAGTGATAACACAATGGATCATGCTACTCATTCGACGTTTGAAAAGGGAGAATCATCTAGTACAGTAGCGGAAAAGAGAAGCAACATCGAATATCACAAAGAGGAGGAAGAGGAGCTGAAATACGTCAAACCCGAACCAAGGCCTCCTCCTTTGCCGTTCCCTCAAAGGCAACACAAAAACAACGAGGATGCTCAATTTGCAAAGTTTGCTGAGATGTTTAAGAAGATGCACATCATCATTCCATTCCAATAAGCATTGAAGAATATGCCTTCATACGCCAAGTTCCTCAAAGATGTACTTTCAAACAAGCGAGATGTGGAGACGGAAACCGTCATGGTGACTAATTCGATGCTGCAACCAAACCTACCTAAGAAGATGCCCGATCCAGGTATATTCGTGATCCCTTCCAATATAGGAGATTATGAAATTAACCGTGCACTAATCGATGTCGGAGCAAGCATAAGCGTGCTACAATTTTCATTATACGAAAAATTGGATCTTAGGGATAGGATGGATCTTCAACCAACACGAATGGCGCTCACCATGGCTGATCAAAGTATTATAATACCCAAGGGCATGCTGGAAGACGTGCCTTTACAAGTTGGGAAGTTCTTCGTCCTGGTCGACTTCGTCGTCTTGGATATGGAGGAGGACAAGAAAATTTCAATCATCCTCGGTAGGTCGTTTCTTAATACGGCAAAGATGATCATACATTGTGCTGAAGGTAGACTCACATTAAAGGTCAGAGATGAAGAATTAGAGTTTAATTTGAACGACACGCTCATGGCGAACTCAGTATTCTACATAGACGTCCCAGAGAAACTAGCCGAGGAAGTTATCGAAGAGATCGAGAACATGTATTCTCTTGAGATGGCTCTTTTAGCAGCTGGAGAGGGACTTTATAATGACCCTAACAAAGTGAAACATTACACAAAGCTGCTGGATGAAGGAAAGATGAAAGAGATCCCAAACATCGAGCTAGATGCACCCCGAGCAGATTTCTGTGCGATCCGAGCACAACAGGTCGTAACCCAAGGAAAAGGTGGAATTTCGGACAATCCTTATCAAGACGAGTTCTCAACTCACAAACACATAAGCACAGCTCAAGTGGACATCAATTGAAGACAAGAAAACGTCATCAACCAGTGCACAAACCTCAGTGCATTCCAGACAGATTCCAGCGCACCTCAAGCAGCTTTCAACGCGAGTTCAACCACATCTGAGATGCTTAATAGCCAAACCAAGCGTCCAAAACCTGACTGGAGTGTTGACAAAGCACCAAAATTGGAGTTAAAACCCTTACCACAAGGGTTGAGGGACCACTTCCTTGGACTCGAATCTACTTATCCCATGATAATGAATGATAACTTAGACGAATCCCAAAAAGAACGATTGTTAGAAGCTTTTAGGAAGTATACGGATGCCATAGATTATACATCAGAAGATATTAGGGGACATAGTCCAGCCCTTTTCATGCATAGTTTTCACTTAGAAGACGACTCTAAGACCTCCATTGAACAACAACGTAGATTAAACCCGAACATGATGGAAATGATTAAGAAAGAGGTCCTTAAGTTGTTAGACGCCGGAATTATATATCCTATATCGGATAGTTTGTGGGTGTGTCCTGTATAGGTAGTTGCGAAGAAAGGAGGCATCACCATCATCCCAAACACCAACAACGAACTGATTCCGACAAGAACGGTCATGGGATGGCCCATGTGTATTGACTACCACAAGCTGAATGCTAACACTCGAAAAGATCACTTCCATTTACCTTTCATTGATTAAATGTTGGAACGTTTAGCTCTTCACTCCTGTTTTTTTTCTTAATTGTTATTCAGGTTTCTTTCAGATACCAATCAATCCGAATGATCATGAAAAGACGCCATTCACATGTCCCTTTGGTACATTCGCCTATCGTCGGATGCCTTTCGGCTTGTGCAATGCACCTGCTACTTTTCAGCGGTGCATGACCTCTATCTTCTCCGATGTAAATGGTGAAATTATGGAAGTGTTCATGGATGATTTCTCGAATCATGGACCTTCCTTTATTGTTTGTCTAACCAATCTATGTAAAGTGTTAGATAGGTGCATAGAAGCGAAACTTGTGCTGAATTGGGAGAAGTGTTACTTCATGGTTCGCGAACACATCGTATTGGGGCATAAGATATCAGCAAGGGGAATAGAAGTAGATAAGGCGAAAATAGAGGTTATTGAGAAGCTGCTACCTCCTAGGAACGTTACGGCAATCCATAGTTTTCTAGGTCATGCGGGGTTTTATAGACGGTTCATCGATGATTTATCGAAGGTATCTAAACAACTCACTGATCTATTAGGAAAAGATGTACATTTTGAGTTTACAACGGAATATCAATCTGCATTTGAAAAGTTGAAAAAGGCATTGGTTTCTCCACCCATCATACAACCGCCGAATTGGGAGCTTCCGTTTGAGCTCATGTGCGATGCGAGTGATTATGCGGTTGGGCAGTGTTGGGACAACAAAAGGATTTGATGTTGCACGACATTTATTATGCAAGTCAGTTATACAACGCCCAATGCAACTTCTCCACAACCGAGAAAGAGCTACTTGCAATCGTCATTGCGTTTGAAAAGTTCCGTTCATACCTAGTTGGGTCCAAGGTAATAGTATATGTGGATCATGTTGCCTTACTTTACCTTCTCACCAAGAAAGATGCAAAGCCTAGGGTAATTATATGGATCCTACTGCTGCAAGAGTTTGATTTTGAAATAAGGGATTGGAACGGAACCGAGAATAGGGTAGCTGACCATCTTTCACGTCTTGAAATCCCCGGGTGCATTCCTATGGACGACTATCTCCTAGATGATGCGGTAATGTCCGTAACTTGCACCTGAACTCCATGGTATGCTAGCTTTGTGAATTATTTAGAATGTCACGTGCTACCGGAGGGGCTGAATTACAATGCGAGGAAGAAATTCCTCCATGACGTCCAGGCGTATTATCGGGATGAACCGTATCAGTTCAAAAGGGGTATAGATGGAATCTTTAGGCGTTACATCCTCGAAGAAGAAGCTCCACACATATAGTCACTTTGCCATTCTTCAAGCTATTAAGCACACTTTGCAGCAGCCAAGACAGCCGCAAAGGTGCTGCAAGCGGGCTTCTATTGGCCTACGCTCTTCAAGGACGCCCATAGCTACGTAGCCTCTTGCGACAATTGCTGAAGGACGGGGAATATCTCTAGACGCTATGAGATGCCATATACACATCCGAGAGGTCGATTTGTTTGATGTATGGGGGATAAAATTCATGGGCCCTTTCCCGTGCTCGTGCGAGAACCTATACATACTAGTCGCAGTAGATTACGTAACGAAGTGGGTAGAAGCTCTGTCAAGTCCATCCAACGACTCCAAACCAGTAACCACGATGTTCAAACGTGTCATATTAACCTATTTTGTTGTTCTGAGGGTTGTGATCAGCGATGGAGGTAAGCACTTTGTGAACCTTATCATAGAAGGGTTATTGAAGAAGTACGGTGTTCGACATAAGATAGCAACACCATATCACCCTCAAACCAGCGGCCAAGTTGAAGGTGTAGGAAGGATTGGGCACTGAAACTCGGATGTATTATGGGCCTATTGTACAACATTTAAAACGCCAATTCGCATGACTCCGTTCCAGCTTGTGTATGGTAGGGCATGTCATCTACCGGTCGTCCTCCCACAGACTCAAACCTTTGCTCGTCCTTGATCAAGACTAGAACTAAGCATGAGAGGAGTTAGACAACAACCGAAAACTAGCACAATCAACTCGAAAAGTCAGCCACCCTACGCAACAACGCGTCACATGAACATAGATCTAAGCGCACCAAATTTAGACCCCTATCTACCCAAAGCTACTAACCTTGCAATCCTACTCATATCCTAAGTTCATTTCACTAACCCCTAGACAACATCAAAGCGATCTCAATACCTATTCTAATGCGCAAACAGTTCGTTACCATTCTTAAGACAATTATTTTTCTTCTTTTTTCGGTTCTCTTTTTCTTATTTTCGGTTTCCACATATTTTTTTAATATTCGCACTCGGTTTCTAGGACATCAGAATTGAAGAGGACGTCCTTCTACTTAGACCCAGGTTGTCAATTGGCACACTCATAAGGTCTTGTAACCTTAGCGGAGTAGAGGTTGCGTCATTGCTGATGATTTTTTTCTTTTCATTAATTATTTTGGATACGCATCGACTCTAACCATTAGGACGTAGAAAAACTGCCTCGACCCACCACTTAGACCCAAACCATCAATATTGATGCACTCATGTCAATGTAGGACTGAAAAAATTAAAGAACTTAGTCTACTGACATTGGAGTGTAAGTGCTGAAATATAATGATCGAAACAAAACAAAGAATGAAAGGTACGCTCGGATATATATATGCTTGGGATTGAAGCCTAAGGGGAAGAGTACAACAATAGGCTATGGATTCATGCACGACTAATAACTAACCGATATCTAAAGGTATGTTTCAGCAAACCTAGACTTTTGTTCCCGATTCGACAAAGTTGCACAGAGGTGACTAAAATTTGGAAATTTTTCGTACTTGATATTCGTCCGTCTAATCCTAACAAAACTAACATAAAAGCAAAAAAAAAAAAAAACAAAGAACTCAACATCTAAATCTTAATCACAATCATGACATTCGAAGAGTACCCCTCAGACTTGAATGGAACACCGTCCCGGTGTTCAATACCTAAGAGAAGGACTAATGATAACATCTACATTAGTTTTTATGTCATTCTTAGGTATAGTTTTAATTAGATTTATTAGATTTCATTCATTTATCGAGTCTATTCGAGGATTTCATCTACATTTCGTGTTTTGTGTAGAAAACGAAGACATGACGAGAAACACGAGAGATATTGTCAATTTAACCCCAAAATGACAAGGTTCAGCTTGTGCAAGACCGTGGATTGAAGAGAACGTGCAAACACCGAGCGAAAGGAGCGGAAACTACATTTTAGGTCGTGCACGCTCGGGCATTAGAAGGTGCCCGCTCGGGTAATTGATGCCAAGACAACCCCGTAGCTTTGCACGACTCGTGTGCTCAAGGAACATGGTCGGGCATGCGTGCCCGATCGGGTGGAAATGGAGTGCCCGCTCGGGTGATTTGTCATCAAGATGCGCCGTAGGTTTGCACGACTCGGGCTGAAGAAGAACACGCTCGGGCATGAGTGCCCGCTCGGGTGAAAATGGATGTACACGGTCGGGTATAAGGCCGGCACGAGCGGGTAGATGCTGTGCCCGCTCGGGCCCTTGATTTTCTCAACTAATTCCCAAGATTTAGAACAGCCAAATCAGATCTATAAAAGGGGGATGCTAAGAAGATTTGAAAGGGGGGACTCAAGAACAATTCTGTGCCATTAGAGACACACTTTGAAGGATCGAGAAGGACGGATCTACGGATCCGAAGCATGAAGGATCTATTGAAGACATTGGTTGATGAATAGGGAGCATTCTCTTTCTCTTTCTATGTCGAATTTAGATTTCTTTTGTATTTCGTTTCCTGAGTTCATGTTCAAGTAGATCTATTGCCATAGGTTAGAGAGAATTGCCAACATGTAGTGAAGTCTTGTGCTTAATGAATGGTGGATCTTAATGCTTTCATACTTGTACGCCACTCGTTATGAATGAATTCGGTATTTTATCATGTTTTCAGATCTCATGGTTGTTCTTAATGCTTTCGAGAGCTTGAATTCCCTGAACTCATGATAGTACCTTAGACCAATTATCTCGTTAGAACTCCGTTACATTGTCATGCAACTCTCGATACCTATGGTGATTAGTCTTAGAGTCATTCCTACCTATCTTTAGTTTAGTTTGCATTTAGGTTAGTTTGCATTCCACTACTATTTGATTCATCACGTCTTATTCATTAGTTTAATAGCTTATAAGTCGCTTCAATTCCTTGTGTTCGACCCTAGTTGCTACACGATCCGTATTCTTGCGGAAGCGTTAGTCTAGGTAATTTATTACTTGAGTCTACGCACATCAAGTTTTTGGCGCCGTTGCCGGGGAGTTGATCACGATTTTAGGGTTATTATTACTTTTGATTAAGACATAGTCCTTTCCGGAGTCTTCATTTGTTTTTTGTTTTTTTTTTGTTTTATAGAGTCAAAAAAATAAAAAAAAAGGAGAATTTTTACCTCTCGGAGCTTAATCGCATTTTGTTCTTTATTTTGCGAGGTAAAATGAACAACAACAACTTTTGAAGTGCTGATAAAGCTGAGATGAACTATCAATTTTCCGATCCTCGTCATATGCTATCTAATTCATACCACCCACATTACTCGGAGCAATCATGGGAGCAAGACGTTTGGGGGTATGAAGAAGAGATCTACGAGAGTTACAATCGGCATGAATTTGGGAGCTTTCAGCCATGGACGCAACCCCAAATTCAGAATTATCCATCATATGCGCCCCCATGTCCGCAACAAGAGGCTAACTCCGATATTATGTCTATGCTTGCTCAAATCTTACAAGTACAAAAAGATCAATCCAATGAGATTAGAGTGTTGAGAACGCAACAGGAAGAGATGCGAGCAAGTTATAGAGACATGAAGAATGGAGTTATAGAGATGACAATGCACCTAAAGATCTTGGACAATCAAGTTGCACAACTTGCTGCAAGTTCCTTTGAACCACAAGAGGTTGTAACGGAAAGTTTAGAAACGGATCTTCGTGAGCATGTCAACGAAATTTGCCCAAGGGATTGTTTGACGGTGGATCAGCCTATTCCAATGTTTGAAAGGGGTGAAGCATCTATCACAGTAGCGGAATTGGATGTTTACGAGCTTAAGGAAAGGCTTGAGGAGGAAGAGGAGCCAAAGTATATAAAACCTGACCCTAGACCACCTCCTTTGCCATTCCCGCAGCGTCAACGCATGAAGAAAGTAGATCAGCCAAATCCCTCAATAGGTGAAAAAGGAGATGAATTTAACATGGGAGAGGATAAGGCTATAGACATTGATAAGCATGTGATGAAACCCGAGATGGAAGAAGAGTTCAGCTTGGTGGACACACTTGAGCAACCATGTGTTATGGATTTTGTGTTCCCCGAAGGCATCTTTGAGAGTTTAGCCGAGGAAGTTTGTGACGAATTTCAGAATGCGGATTCCCTAGATATGGATCTCTTAGCAGCTGGAGAAGATTCATACAAGGTACCAAACGAGATACTTGCTAATGAAAAGAAAGAG
>CM071870.1:12493353-12526881 GCA_036759665.1 Gynandropsis gynandra | reverse complement strand
TTCACCGTGAGTCGCCTCTGGTCACACCGAACCGCCTTAGCCGTCGCGACTGCGGAAGCCTTGGATCGACATTTAACCGCTCACGCCGCTCGACCCGTTCGAGCGACTCGCCCGTGCCTCGACCGTGCCTCGCCCGTGCGCCGCCCGTGCCGCCGCCTGCGGTCGTTCTGGACACGCCGACCGACCAATCTCCCACGACCGACGACCGTCATTTGGCCGTCTAGGAGGTCGTGCGACGGCTGTGCTTCGATCCGCATTCTGTTCTTGCGCGCTTCGATCCGCATTCTGTTCTTGCGCGCGCTACGCGCGCGTGATTTTTATGTTTTTTCCAATTCGTTTTTCACCAAAATTTTTAAAAACTAATCTAAACAGACGACCAGACGCTCTGATACCACTGTTGGGTTGATTTGGGTGCGGAAGCGTGTTTTATCAACCCGAATTGTTTAGATCTAGTCATATTCAGATTAGTTTTTCGGGGTTTTCAACGATAAACAAATATAGAAACAATTTCGTACCTGTAACGTTGAATCTGTAACAATCGGATGATAGACTTGATAGTACAAGTCCTCTACGTGTATCCACGCCGAGATCGGATTCTGCCTTCAACGTTTGATGCAGAATTCTCGATGAACGAAAACTATTTCGTTCTTCGTAGTTTTTCTTTTGACGGCTGCTAGGGTTTTGTGATTCTTAAATCTTATATCGAAAACCTAGTTTTCGTTTCTTAAATAGAATTATTAACTTTTAATAATTACACTTTTAACCCAAGACTATCCAAATATTACATAACAGGCATTTAACTTTCAATTGTCATGGATGGAACTTTCTTGAAAAAAGAGTATGGTAGAGTCTTGATCATTTGTTATGGTTAAGACACCAATTTACATTAATAATAGTTGCTTTCAGAATAGCTGATTCTGAGAGTGATGCTAATTTAACATGGTTTATGACAAAGCTTCAAGAGGTAATATCAGATGATCATGATTTGGTATTCGTATCGCATCAAAATAAGAGCATTGTCAAGGCGACAAGTGAGATATACAAGAATGCTAAACATGAGTTTTGCGTTTGGCATTTTTCGCAAAATGTGAAATCGAAAGTTTACCATGGTAGGGAAACAAATAGATAATCTATAGCCGAGAGGTTTAGAAAATATGCAAAGGTCTATTCGGTGACTCGATTTCATGAGCTACATGAGGAATTCAAAATTAAATAACCTCGAGTTGCTACCTATGTCAAAGACGGTGTTGAGCTAGAAAAAGGGCAATATGTTATTTTCCTGGTGAGTGGTACAACATTGATACTACCAATGGAGCTGAATCTATCAATTCAATATTTGAAGATGCAACGAAATACTCATTGTTTCCAATATTCGATGATATAATGCTAAAGGTAGCACAATGGTTCAATACGCATACAAAAGATTTTGTCGATGGATCAAGATCAAAGAAGCTGACACCTTCGTTGGAGAGCATATTACAGACGATTCAGGAAATTTACTAGACTGCAGGTGTATGAACTAAACAACTTTACACTCGAAATTCAATATCATTGGTTGTGATGGAAAAATTATTCGGTGGATTTGAGAAGTCGAACGTGTATTTGTAGAGCCTTCAATATTGATAAATATCCATGTGTCCATGCTCTTGTTGCTGTCAAAGGATGTTGTGATGATATACAAATCAATGATTTGTGTTCAAAGTTCTATTTATAAGAACAATTGGCATTGGCATATGTAAGGAAAATTAATATTGTTCCTGATCAGTCTTATTGGACCGTTTCGGATGAGATATAAAAATTGATGGTATTTCCTCTAGAAAAAGAACATAGGAAGAAGATTAGATTAAATCGGATACCATCTATTAGAGAACCACAATGATAATGATTTAGAAGAGTTCGTCGACGATTGAACACAAAACAAAGGTTAAGTATTGTTAACGTTAAAATATTTTTTTGTATAAGTACTGTCAACACTCAAGTATTATTTTTGTATATATATTGTTAACGTTCAAGTATTGTTTTTGTATAAGTATTGTTAACATTTAAATATTGTTTTTGTACAATGTTTAACTATTTCTAAGTACAAGCACATTATAAAAGCACATTGTGTACAACGTTCTTGCTAAGTACTAGCATGAATGTTGTGAAAGCATGTTGTGTACAATATTCATACTAGTACTAGCATAAACGTTGTGCAAAATAGGTAAATAACGTGTGTATAATGTATGCGTACAACGTGTACTATCCTCATTTTTTAAACCCCTTTAAATATTGCTTATGGAATTAAAAACGTTCGTAAATTATTCAAAAAAATAAATATGACCTTAAGGATGTTCAATCAACATTTGATTGCCGAAAGTACTAAATCACATTTTGTAAAATCAAGTTGTACCCTCATTGTACCTTTGATTTTTGGGTTGAACCTTAGTTATTAGTCAACCTAATGTGTTATTCCACATTTGTATCAAATCTCAATTTATAATTTGATTGTTATAATTCTTAATCATCAGCCATAAGCTAATACACACAATACATAATATGAGGTTTATGTACAAGTTACGTGTTTCATCACATAGTATATGGTTCGTTGCTATGACCAATTATATTGTGTCATTTTTAGTAAGCTAAACGAGTATTATGATGAAACAAGTCATGATAAACACAAATTTAATAAGTTTAATCTAAAATTTTGAAATTAAACCAGGGTGCAACCATATTTTTATCAATATTAATTTATTTTATTTAAGTAATTGACTATGAAAAAATAATTATGTTGACACCTTTTGAGATACACTTTTAACAAATCGAATTTGTCTTTTTCCTCTTTTGGGATATATGATTTGACATATATGAATTTTGTTTCCTTTTGGGATCTACGATTTCACAAATATTAGATTTTTCATTTACTTCTTTTGGGATTTATGATTTAATAGATATCATATTTGTATTTTTCCTCTTTTAAAATTCAAAATAGTAGAAACACGTGTAAGTTTAAAATTTAAACTCAAGTTAAAAATTCACCAATCGTTGGTACAATGTTGTATCATAACGTTGTACACACACATTCTACCACACACGTCGTGCCAAACATGTTGTACCACGAACATTGTAACAAATAAAAAAATAAAAAATTAGGAATAAAATAACCAAAATTTGATCTTTTGTTCATGATTACAAATAAAAAATTAGAAAAAATTTAATAAATTCAAACGTCCTTGAAATTTTAAAACAAATTGTAGGCTAGTTTGATGCGAAGGTCAGTGATATTGTCGTCCCATAGTTCGTTTAAGGGCCTCGCTAACAAATCATATTTGATAACTTTCATGCACAATGGACCACAATCATTTCCCTGTAATAACATATCAATTAACTCATAACATAAATATAATATATAATATAAGGAAGTAAATTGCAAACTTACCTACAAAATGTAATTTGGGCGACGTCTTTGATGAATAGGTATTTCTATGGTTGATCATTCGATTGGGAAAAACATGAATCAAAATAAGATTAAAATGAAGCTAATTAATGATTGTAGACATTCATTTAAAATAAAAGGAAAACAGGTTGCAAGCGAGACATTTAATCAAAGCACTTAAGTAATGCTCACTGATTTTGCGGTTGAGAAGGCGTCTAAGCTTCAGCTTGAACCTCTTCCTTCTTCTTTTCGGCATGAGACGCGAAAGCTACCCATTCATCTCAAGAAGCATGGGAGAGTGAATCCTTCAATATGTATCTGCTGGATGCCTAAAGAGGACAGTCGTGAATCCTCTGTCGACGATCAAAGGAGGCTGCACCAGAATTTAGAAGAGAAAGGAGTGACGAAGGCAATGCGCAATGAGAAAGGCAACCGAGCTGAAGGATGTCACGATACAAAGACCATACCTCATGACTTTCGGCCAAGTTATTTTGTTCTACTTTATGACACTTGTTTTAATTCTTTCCCGGGCATATTACATTCCCGTTGGGCTTGTCCATTTCAGGTACGAGAAGTCTTCACACATGGAGAGGTGGAATTATGGATCATTCGAGCGGAACGTTCACAACAAACGGGCAGCACCTTAAGCTACATCAAGACGCTCTATCGATTGAAAGTGGAAACTCCATCTCTCTATTCTATCTATCCATCGCGTACAAATGAAGAATGGAGACGCCAAGCTTAACGATATTAAACAAGCACTTTCAGGGACACAACCCAACTTTTTGTTTCTTTTGATTCATATTTCGGACTTGCTTTATTTTGAAAAACAAAAACAAAATCATAAAGAAGAAGAAGAAGAAGACCTACAACCGTGACTTCACCTTCCCTATCCTCCATTGGAGCTTCATGTCGAGGACGCCGTTCAATTCAAGTCTGGGGGGAGTAGCTCACGTTTGTCACATGATCTCGTTTCATTTTCTTTCTCTTTCTCTTAGGTTAGTTTTCTCTTTGATTTCGTAGTTTTCAGATTGTTTTTGCTTTCGTGAGTCAAAGTCGTCCTATGCACTTGTCCGGTGCCACGTTTAGAGATGAACCTTTAACCTAGGATGCTTAAGAAGTTGGCCTTTACAGTCACATCTTGCATGTTAGAGCTTATTAGTTGGTAAAGAAACGAGTGGGTCGTAAGTCTTTGGGAATCCTAGTGTTGCTTATGGGATGTTTAGACGAGGTTGCTAAGTTAGTTTCTTGTTCATTCTCTCTACCCAAATGAATATACTTCATATTGACGATGCTTTGCTTACTTTTAATGAGAATAATTTGATCGCATGAATCGAGCTTGTTTTGTAAAAAATAAGAGCGCACACTAACACTCCGCTGTTGATAGAAATAATGTCTAAAAGCATGATCTAAAATCAATACGAGTGCATCGACCTTGATACTTTTTTGATGGTTTGAGTCTAAGTGGTGGGTTGGCGATCATCTTTTTACGTTCTAAGAGCAAGGCGCATAAAAACACCATCTACTCCGCTGCACTCTTGAACGAGGTGCAAGAGTATACCATCATCGATAGCTTGGGTCTAAGTAGAAATTGAATCCCTTCAAATCCGGCATCCTAAAAGCCTAGTGTGTTTGCAATATCAATAAAAAAGAATAAAGAAAGAATGAAAGAAAAACATGGAATTAAAGAATAAAGAAGCTCGAGAATAAAACAAGTATCCTCTTTGATTATGTAACTAGTATTTGATTGAAGTCTTATTTGGTAGAGAGAGTTGCAGTTTCTCACTTAGCTCATCTTTGATTTACTTTCTTATAGGTAGCCATGGTGAACCTAAGATGAAGACTGAAAGTGATTAGGCCAAAACTTGCTCTAACTTGTTTGATGATCGATTAGGTTTGCTTTAGCGGTTTTTCTAGGAGAAAGGGGAGTTCTTGACTTATATCTCCCACGTGTTCCACGTTTCCGTTTCCTTAGGGACAAGCAAATATTCAAGTCTGGGGGATTTTTATCATCTCGTTTTCGTACACGATTCTCGCATGATTTTATATATAATGTTTATGATGATAGTTGCGATGTTTACTTGTGATTTTGTATCTGTCTTACTTGTTTCCGTGTTTTCATGTTCTTATAGGTTTAATGTGTATTCGGTTTATTTCGGAACAAAAGACATACACGTGACTAAGTACCAGCATTGGAGATCATAATGGCACAAAAAAAAAACGAGAAACGGGCAAAGAATACGATACGACATGAGGAAACAAGGCCCCCGCGGGGTGGTTTCCTTAGCCCGCTCAGGTTCAACATCCAACAACACTTGTCCGAATTGTGCTCACCTTCAGCAAACACGAATTGAGGTTCAAGAAGAGCCCACGCGGGGTGTCTTCCTTAGCCCGCACGGGGTGCTTTTCCAGCACAAAATTACCAATTCGTACTCACTTGTAGCCCGCACGGGGCATGGAGAGAGTGGGCAGCCCGCACGGATTGCCTCCCTAGCCCGCGCGTGGCATGGCTGTAACAACTTCCCTAGAAGTTCTCCAACGGGGAATTTGTATATAAAGGGACCCCAAATTGAGTTCAGAAGCAACCAAACACAGAGGAGAACCCTAAGAGGGTACACAACATCCATCCATCCATTCAAGAGCCCTCTTTGACGGGAGACACAACAAGGAGTCGGGAATTTATTTGGGATCGCACTCGTTTGATATTTCTATCCTCCTTACTCTACTATTTCATTTATGTTTTTTAGACTCATAATTGAGTAGTAGATTTGTTCTAGGAAAAGGGATTAGCCCATGGCTATCTCAGAACCATCTTTGATTTGTTTATGAATGCATTTCCCCGTTTCGTTTATCTATTCTTTGTCTTAGCGCTTAATGACTTGTGTTTATAAATGGCCACGTATATGCATGTTTTAGGGATTAGGAGAAGGAGTGAAAGGTGAATTCTAGTCCTAGCAGATCAGGCTTAGAACAACCGAGACTAGGTGATATGATCCCGGAGGACGCTGAAGACGCGACCAACAACACTGAGGAGGACGCGACCCGCAAAATGGAAGAAGAGGGAATCTCCGTGACCCGAGACGCCGCGACCACGACCCGAGACGCCATCCCTGCGACCCGAGACGCCATTCCTGCGACCCGAGAGACCGATTCCACGACCCGAGACGCCATTCCCATGGCCCGAGACGCGACCACCTCCAGCGCGACCCGAGACGCCACTAGGTCAAAATATGTCGGTCCCGTGACCCGAGCCCGAACTCTAGAAGAGGATGCTTTGATCATACCCGCTGGTCCCATGACCCGAGCCAAGACCGCGAAGCTCAAGGAAGCTATTATCGAGATCCTGACGTCCGTCCACGCTCATGAGGAGTATGCTAGTTCACGTGAAGTCACGAGCCTAAAGAACGTCATTCAAGCCGAAGCTCAACCCGCAATGGTCATTGATTAGGTGAAGTGACCCGCATGTACTCTTTTCCCCTCGTCGGTTTTGTCCCACTGGGTTTTCCGACGACGGGGTTTTAACGAGGCCGCGAGTCACTTATTTCCCACGACCTGATTAATGACCCGACACAAGACACGAGAAGGACGCATTCCCATGTGCACGGCCAACAAGGAAGTTATCTTCTTGTATGAAGAAAATAAGGTATTGATTAGGGCTTTTGCATGAAGACCTAGCAGTTAATGTACTTTTTTTGAATTTCCTTGTTTTTATCTACTTATGGCCGGCCACCCCATGGAAAAACAACAATCAAACTTTTGAAATTTCACCTTTGAATCAATCTTGATTTCATCTTGAATTCCTTTGTGAGTTCTTTGGTTGTTGGTGAGTAATATCCAGCTTCCTATTCGTTGGTGTGTCATATCCAACGATCTGTTCCTTCTTCCTGGTGCATCATATCCATTGAAGACGAACTCGGTAAATCGAGAGCCTTCCGCAACTCTCGTGTGACCACTCACTCCACACACCCTTGTGCAATCCGTTGCAGCAAGGCATATCCATCACTAACCAAGTCTAGAGCGTCGATTCAGTCAGGATCGTGTCACTAGGTCACGAAAGTAGGGTAGTAACGGTTCAGGGTTGAATCGGGCGAATCATGGATAGTAACGGGGTTTAGTTAGAGTCTCAGCCACGAATGTAGGGGATGACTCAATATAGCCACGTTCCTATGCCTTGAGAGAGGGTATGTTCTACATTAGGATCGTCCGACTTAGATATCTTAATAGGGAATGCACGATTAGATAGATCGGAGATAGGTTTCGGAGGCTATGCGGTGAAACCAGATTTTAGGACGTTTGTCTCTTTGTTTATAACTCATATATGCACTACATCATCATCATACTTGCATCTCATCATCCTTATTCTTTCGCAGCAAGCATTAATTCTAGTTTTGATTCTTAGACCATGTTACATTAGTCCTTGTGTGATTGACACCTTAATTACTACACACATGCCGTGCACTTGCGGGTAGTTTAGGTTAACTTGTTTAACTTGACAGGCATCACATGTCTAAAAGATATGGATGACGAGCATCGTTTGCTTCCACCTGACCATGTCATAGGTTGGCAATAGTCAATTCTTGCATCATGCATCTGATTTATCCATCATGAATTGCACCTGTGGTTGCAACTGAGTGGCTTCCTCACCTTGCAGTGATACATCCCGATGGTTTCCAAGGCTAGATATCGAAAAGATAAGAACAAAAAGATGAAAGAAAGGCAAGATGAATGAAGCTCACAATCTCTCAGAGAAAGTGTTATGCTCAAATTTCACTTGTTATTATGTCTTTCGCTCGCTTTCTCCTTTTTTATTTATTTTAGAACTCAAGAACGGATCGAATGAATTCTAGACAAGTTGAAACTAAACCTTGATGCTAGAAGTATATAACATTGTCATATATCTAATATTTTTATTCTACGCTCCCTCTATTTTTAATCTAAAATATCTTTCTATTTGTTTTGTATATCCTCCTTTTTTATGCTTTTACCTTTTTTTTTCTTCATTTTTTGTTTTTTTCTTTTTTTTTTCCTTTTTGCGATTTTCCTTTTGTTTTTTTCTTAGCATTATTTTTTTTGTTTTCTCTTTTCTCTTCTAAAATGACAAAACAAATCAAAAGTAAAATAAACTTAATAAAAAGACAAAAAACATGAAATTTGATAGACTCATACAAGAATGGATATGTAACACCCCGATACCGGAACTACCTCGGGACTAGTAGTGTCCACCATCACCCCAACAGGTGGTCATATATATCAAACGAATTTATAAAACAAAATAAATGTTTTTTTCAAAATAAAAGTGGTCTGAAACATATAGCAAATGAAATACGTAAAGATCATAGTCACGGTAAGTAAATAAAATAAATACGCAATGCAAAATAAAGTTTATCGAGACCTCTTGTACACCTCTCCCATCAGTCCGCTGTGAGTTCTCATGTTGCTGCTCAACCTCATTGCTCTTTTTCCTCGCCATATCCTATCCATCCACGACAGCCCACAAATAAGGTGAGTACGAAATACGAACTCAATAAGATCAATATGTGTACGTACTCTGTGCCACATATAACATAAAATAACAAGATATCCAAAGTCTAAACTAAAGACATACATACAACTCTAACCCGACTGAGTATCCAAAGTCTAAGACTAGTACCACACCGAATCATAACACAATGAGTCCACACGACTCTAGCTCGAGTATATGCTCGCAAAGTCCAAAGGACCCCAGCACAATGAAGATCTCGCAAGGTCACATCGTACCCATCCATCAGAACAATACATCGCTCCGTCGTTCAAAAGGTTACCAAAACCCCAACACGATATGACATTGGCAGATCCACTGATTTGACTAACTCCATGCTCCATCGCTCGTAAGATTACCCTAACCTCAACATGGTACGAAGCTAGCTAACGTCGTCGACCCGATACTCCTCACTTGACAACTCTCACCGACACACTCGCACACACCTTCTTCCGAAAGTTCGAGTGTGAAATCACTCGATCAAGCACACTAACAAGATGTTCACTCGGCTTTAACACCGAACAAAAATATCGACATTCTCTGACCCCAGTACTTGGTCAAACTTCAATTCTCTAGATCATATCTAGTAACTTATATAACTCATATATTTGTCATCAATTTTTATACGAAAAATCTAGGGTTTAATCCAATTTCACTTGTAACATCTCACTTTTGAAATTATGATTATATAAATTCTATTGTGATCATGCCTTGTTTTAAAAGTAGAATCTCTTCCATAAATCAACAACAAATCCAAACTTTATTGGGAAAAGATCATCACCTTAGCTTCTCCGATGACTTGAAGATTCTTGTTAATATAACTAACAAGAATCTTCAAGTCATTTTCTCGACAGAACATACACAGTCTCTTATTTTTTCCCTCCCTGTTATTAATGTAATCCAAACGTCGTATTCTCATATATATATATATATATATATATGTATATATGTATGAGTATACTAATCGATGGGCTTTATTGGGCCTCAAAATTCTCCCCCACTATAATTGAATTGATCCTCGAATTCTATGTCTCTAAGTCTTACGACAACATTTGTATTCAATGAATCGAAGAACCATACAACTCATCTTCAAACAACTTGGGATACTCATGTCTAACATTCTCCTCTAATTCCCATGTTGCTCTTTCAGCACCATGATGTTCCCACACAAACTTTATCATCGGAATTTTCTTATGCCTCAACCGTTTCACTCGGTTGTCCACAATGCGTATTGGACGTTCTTTATACGTTAAGTCTTTTCTCAAGGTTTTTGGTGGCTCTACAATTATCTTCTTTGGGGCAGATAAACACTTTCGCAACAAAGACACATGAATCACATCATGTATTCCTTCTAAAGAGCACGAAAGCTCCAATCGATAGGCCATTAATCCAATTCGCTTAATCCCTTTAAATGCCCCCGTGAACCATGGTGATAACTTGTTCCCTCGGCTCCAACCTGATCTCCCTCACCTCGCTTAAACCCGCAAATATACCACATTTTCGATGTTAAACTCAACGTCTTTCCTTTTAAGATAAACATAATTCTTCTGACGATCTTGAGCCATCTTCATTTTCATCTTAACAATTCTTATCTTTTCCATGGTCTACTTGACAATCTCTGCTCCGCAGATAGATCTCTCCTCCACTTTAGTCCAGCACAAGGGTGTATGATATGGTCACCTGTATAATGCTTCATATGGGGGCATCACAATGCTAGCATGATAGCTACTATTGTATGCAAACTCAACAAGCGGTAAATGATTCTCAAACTACCAGGCCACTCCAACGCACATGCTCATAATAAGTCCTCAAGCGTCCTATAGTTCTCTTAGATTGTTCGTCTGCCTGTGGATGATACACAATGCTCATACGTAATTTGGTTCCTAACTCTCTTTGAAATACCTGCCAATGATGTGAGGTGAATCTCCCATCTCAATCTAATACAATGCTTGACAGAATCCCATGCAACTTCACAGTTTACGCAATATATATTCTTGCTAGCTAATTCACATCAAAAGTCTTCTTTATTGGAAAGAAATGAGCAGATTTAGTTACCCGATGCACGACTACCCAAATAGCATCCTTGTCACTTTGAATCCTTGGAAGACCCGTCATGAAATCCATGTTAATATGGTCCGATTTACGTTCGGGAATTTCTAGACTTTGCAATTCTCCGCTTAGTACTTGTTGCTCCGCTTTGATTACTTGATACATTGGAAATTTCGCTACCCATTGCACGATGTCCTTCTTCATCCCTTGCCATTAATAAAGCTAGTGAACATCCTGATACATCTTTGTCGATCCTTGATGAATCAAATAGTTTGATTGGTGAGCTTGGCTTAGAATCTCTTCACTGATCCCTAGAACCTTCGGTAAACAAACTCAAATGGCATGTTAAAGCGGGCACAAGAGCAAGCTCGGTCGGGCACATCCTCAAATGGCATGTTGGTCGGGCTTCACATATGCTCGGGCCGTGCTGTATGTTCGGGAGTGTTTGCTGTTTGGTGAGCTCGGTCGTGATGGAAATGGTGCTCGATCATGCTGAGAATGGTGCTCGTCCATGCTCTCCCTTTTTCATGTATGCCCGGTCGTGTTGAAGAGTGTGATCGGTTGGGCTGTGCCTTTTCCTTCTTTGCCTTGTCATGCTATGCATGTGTGATCGGCCGAGCATGTTGTCTTGTTGGTGAGTGGCCGGACACTTCCTTCACAGCTTGGTCATGCATGTTTAGATAGTTGTAGGGCCTTTGCTCGTGTTAGTGTTCGATATCTTCATTTCCCGCAAATACACGAGAAACGCTAGAAGAGTCTAAATGATGCTTAATGTTCAGTAAAATTTAAATGAATAATTAAACTAACTATAAAAATGAACTAAAATACTATAAAAAATAGACGTTATCAAACTCTCCCAGACTTAAACCTTTGCTCGTCCTCGAGCAAGACTAGAACTAAGAATGAGAAGAGTTAGACAACAACCGGATACTAGCACAAACAATTCGAGAAATCTGCCATCATGCACAACAACGCGTCACACGAACATCGATCCAAGCATGCTTAGTTCAGACCTTTATCTACTGAGAGCCACTAACCATGCAATCCTACACATATCCTAAGTTGATTTCACGAACCCCTAGACAACATCCAAGTGATCTCCATACCTATTCTCTTATGCTCTTGTGAGATACCATTCTTAAGACAAACATTTTTCTTTTTCGGTTCTCTTTTTCTTCTTTTTGGTTTCCACACATTTGTTTCTTCGAAAATTCATGCTCGGTTTTTAGGATGTCAGAGTTTAAGAGGAAAAATTTCTACTTAGACCCAGGTTGCTGATTGGCACACTCATAACGTCTTGTAACCTTAGCGCAGTGAAGAGATTGCGTCATTCCAGATTTTTTTCTTTTGATTAAACTATTGTGATTACGCATCAACTCCTACCCTTAAAACGTAGAAAAACTGCCTTGACCCACCACTGAGACCCGAACAATCAATATCGATGCACTCATGTATTTGTAAGGCTGAAATAGTTAAAGAACGTATCGTATTAACAACGGAATGTATGAATGTGGAAATATAACGACCGAAACAAATAAAAGAAGGAACAATATGCTCGGAGATATAAATACTTGGGATTGAAACCTAAGGGTCAGAATACAAATATAGGCTATAGATTCATGCACGACCACTAACTAATCGATGTCTAAAGCTATTTTTCCACAGGCCTAGACTTTTGTGTCCGATTCGACAATGTTGGATAAAGATGGCTACAGTTCGAAATTTTCGTACTAGATATCTGTCCGTTTAATCCTAATGAAACTATCGTAAAACCTAAAATTAAAAGAAGAACTCAACATCTAATCCTAATCACAATCATGAAACTTCGTGAAATACCCCCAGTCTTGAACAGAACACCGTCCCAGTGTTAAAAACCAAAGAGAAGGACTCGTATGCAAAAACTCGCGGAAAAATAAAGTTGTTAGGAACATGTACACCTGATGTGTGCTTGCTGTCCTGAGTTGATGCAGCTGGGTATATGCGTCTCTCCTTTGTTGTGGATGATATCAAAGTGGAAAATCTATAACAAAGTGGCCTATGATCCGAAAAAAGAGATAACGATACATCGAAGCCGCTAGTAGTGTGTGCGCGTGTGAAAGGAATAAGAGTCGAATTCTGAAAAAATATAAAACTAAATAAACCAAAGGATACAGGGCTCGGGTTGCCTCCCGAGAAGCGCTTGTTTAAGGTCACAAGCCTAACGTAGACATGCTATTCATTAGGTGGACGTCCTCGATGTCGTTGTATGCGTAGCGTCACGCGTGCATAGGATTCTTTATTAGGTATAGCCAAGGTTCAAAAAAATGCTAGGTGCTAGGCGGGCGGACACCCAATGCCTAGGCGGAAATATATATATATATATATATATGTAAATAACAGAATTCAAAATTTAAATTTAAAACAACCACACACAATTAAGTTTGAAACAAATAACAAAAAAAAAGTAACTTTTCTAACAATCTAATTCCACTTCTCCATATTCTTCATTGAATTATTCTTCGTCGGATTCAAACTCTATGTTAACTTCTTCTTCTTCTTCTTCAGAATCAATATTAGATTCATCAAGCTCTCTAATCACAAGAAAATCGTTCACTTGATCTCTTGTTCCTAAATTTTTTTTGCTTGGTATTGTTTTTAAAAGCTATATACAAACGAGAGATTTTGTTTTGGGCTATTTTGAGGATTTATAAAAAAGCATAATTTTGATGATATTTAAGAAAAGCTGACATATAGAGATTTAGTATGATATTTTATTACACTATTCACAATTTATTAGTTATTAAGTTTACCATAGTTAGTTTATCAATTGTTTTTTTTCTTTAGTTCTTGATAAGCACCTTGTATATATAAAGGATAAACAATGTAAATTTTACTCGTTGATAAATAAAACTTTTTATATATATAGGTGTGTGTGACATACAAAGACAAGTGCGTAGCATAAATTTTTTTTAAGCCCAAAACGACATCATTTTGGTGAACTCAGCAAAAAAAAAAAAAAATTAAAGACTGCTTAGGCGGCCACCTAGTGATTAATTGGTTGCCCAGGTAGCCTTGGCGGCCAAAACGTCTAGAAGGTCCGATTTGCCATTAACCGAGGTGTCCGACCACCGCCTAGCGCCTTGGTATCGCCTAGACTGATTTCTTGAACATTGGGTATAGCACACAGATCAATTAGGTTTCTTGTACAATCGTTCATGTTCTCCCTAAGCTCGATCATGTTGTTCCCTAAGGTGGGGGCCAGATCGTGCTGTCCAAATAGTTTGGTCGAGCTGTCCATGAGTCTGGTTGTGCACTCCATGAAACCGGTTAGGCATTCGTCTCTCGTTTCCTTCAATATCTCTAGAATTTTTTGGTGCGTGATCCCTTGTGTTAAAGGCTTCATCTTCACCTTGGGTGCCTTATCGATGCTCCAATTGGGTACTAGTCATTTTGTGTGGCTGTTAGGCATCTCGGGAGTGGTTGAACTCCCACTGCATGTTGTTGGGGCCACGTTGGAGGTTTCTCAGATTGCGCTGAGTTTATGGACTGATTTGCGACATCAATTTGGTCTGAGCTTAGGTCCATTCGAGCCATACTCATGTGTGTATGGGCTGAGCATGGTCCAGGATGTAATTCATCTGAAGTCCCTCAATGGCTGGGTTTACGGTTTGTTGTACTCAAGCCACACTAAGGTCTGATTGGGTCGTGTCTAGCTCAACGTTCGGGATCTCCTTCGTCGTTACTTTGTCCAACATCTTAGTATAGTAAGTTGCATTGTTTGGGTCTTTATATACATCTTCTTCAGTTGTTAAGAGAGCCATCTCAGGGAATCCATATTCCAGAACTCTTCAAAAACTTCTTTAGCTAGTTTCTCTAGGACGTCAATGTAGAATACATAATCTACCATACATGGTTGATTGATTGTGTCGTTTTGATTGAACTCCACTTCTTCATCTTCAAATTTCAGCGTGTCTTCCTTCAGCATAGTGTATGAACGTCTTTACCGTATTGTGAAACGACCTACTGAGGATAATTGGTACTTTCTTGTCCTCCTCCATATCCAAGACGACGAAGTCGACCGGGACAAAGAACTTCCAAACTTGTAATTGCACGTCTTCCAGCATGCCCTCGGGTATTCTGACGATCCATCCTGCCCCTAAGATCTAATTTTTCATATAACGACAATGGTAGCGCACTTACGCTTGCTCCGACATCGATTAGTGCATTTTTAATTTCATAATCACCTATTTTACTAGGGACCACGAATATAACTGGATCATGCATCTTCTTGGGTAGGTTTAGTTGCAGCATCGGATTTTTCACCATCATGGTTTCCATCTCTACGTCTCGTTTGTTCGCAAGCACCTCTTTTAAGAACTTACTGTATGAGGGCATCTTCTTCAACGCTTTGTGGAATGGAATGGTGATATGCATCTTCTTCAACATCTCATCAAACTTAGCAAATTGAGCATCCTCATTCTTTTGCATTGACATTGCGGAAACGGCAATAAAGAGGTCTTGAAACGTTGATTAAACTCTCAGCTGCTCCTTGGATGAACGTGTTAATCTGATTCCTAGCAAGCTGAGCTTTACTTTGAGGGAAGAACCACGTCATGAATTTCTCCTCTAGTTGTACCCATGATCGTATAGAACTTGCCGATTGGGAATACATCCAGTCCTGCTCTTTATCCTTCACTGAGAATGGGAAGACAGCAAGCATGACGTCCTGATCCGAGAGTCCTTCTTCGATTTTGATAGTTCTACAGAACATCTTGAAGTAGGTAAGATGCTGGTTCGGATCCTCGGTGGGTCTCCCGCTGAACGATACGTTACTGAGCATTTGGATGAATGATGATTGTAATTTCGATGCGAGCGTCCTTCCTAGTGCTGAAAGACAAAATTCGGGTATGCCTAGGGACGTGTATGATTCATAGGTTAATGCGGCTGGAATTTGTGCCACAACAAGATGTGGTGCATTTCGGTTGATACGTTCCAGCATCTATTTGTCTTCGCTCTCGTTTGCAAGTTTCGGTTGGATTACCTCCTCCGGCTTGCTATCTAAGTCCACTGATGTGTCGTGTATCGGTTGGCTTGCACTAGCTTTCGATTTCTTTCTAGAGTCCCTAAGCGTTTTATCTATTTCAGGATAGTAAACTAGATCATCGCTTCCAACACTTCTCATGCACTAATGAGCTGCACAAGAAAAGACAGACACAAAGAAAATCGTGTGAGCTCTAAAAGGTAAAAGAAATTGACTCAAGAAAAAGAAAATAGAACAAAAAGTACGAAAAAATAAGACTTCGGAAAGGACTATGTCCTAATAAAAAAGTGTCCTAAATTTAAAGCCGTAATCAATTCCCTGGCAACGACACCAAAAACTTGATGTGGTTAATCTCAAATAATAATTATCTAGATTAACGTTTCCGCAAGAACACGGATGGTGTAGTACCAGGGTCGAATATAAGGGAATCGATAGGATGGTTAAAATATATAAGTGTTTGGAATGAGAATAAAGATAAACCAACTAATTAACTGATTAAATTCAATTAACTAAACACCACAGGTTTCAAGAGATGCACGATGATGCAATGAAGTTCTAACATGATCATTGGTCTTAGAAATTATAATGAGTTCAAGGAATTCAAGCTCTAATATTGGAATTGAGTGGCGTAGACTTGTCCACTACATAGCGTGCATACTACCAATCTTCCGACTACGTAATCTCACCCACTAGATGCATTAAGACCGCTATCCTAATCCCTAGATTCAATCGACCGACCTGGCATAGATTCTAAATCGATTAAATCCTATATGATGGCTAAATTCCAAAGTCTATTCCCTTGGAGATTCATTAAACTTCTACAATAAATCATTCAAGTTGCGTGCAAGAATAAAAGCATTAAGAATAACCAATCATTCTGAAAATAATCAAATACCATAATCAATCATTCACATTGCGAACAAGAATAAAATCATTAAGAACCACCAAGAGTTAAGAACAAGACTTCATTACATATCAGCGAAGCTCTCTAACCATGGCCATGGATCTACTCGGACATGGACTTAAAACAAAAAACACAAAAGAAATCTATATTCAACATAGATAAAGAACAAGATTACTCTCTATTCTAATACCGATGTGTTCAACAGCTCCTCCGCGATCCTAGTTCGTCGCCCGTCTCTATCCTCGTATGCGTTCTGTTCTCTCTCTTCTTTCTCTCTAGTTGCTTTGTGTGTGTCTTTGTATTTCTGTTTGAGCTGAAGCTCTCCTCTTTGCCCCCTTCATTGTCGTTTCCTCTTTCCTTCTTTCATTTTCTCATTCTTTCCTCTTTGGCCGTGCTTTTCCATTCTTGCTCGTGCTTTCCATTTGTGTTTAATCAGCCGGAGGTTTCCTTTTCTTGTTCAACGCGTGTGTGTTCTCTATGCCTGACCGGGCTCAAGAGAAAGATCGGTCGGGCACATCCTCAAATGGCATGATTGGTCAGGCTTCACATACACTTGGGTCGTGCTGCATGTTTGAGAGTGTTTGATGTTTCGTGAGCCCGAGTGTGCTGGGAATGGTGCTCAGTAGGACACCCCATTTTCCAAGTATGCCAAGTCGTGCTGAAGAGTGTGATCGGCCGGGCTGTGTCATTTCCTTCTTTGCCCGGTTGTGTTATGCATGTGTGATTGATCGAGCATGTTGTCTTGTTGGTGAGCGACCGAGCACTTCCTTCACAGCGTGGTCATGCAGGTTTAGGTAGTTGTAGGGAATTTGCTTGTGTTAGTGTTCGATATCTTCATTTCCTACAAATACACGAGAAAATGCTAGAAGAGGACTAGATGATGCTTAATGCTCAGAAAATCTAAATGAATGATTAAACTAACTATGAAAATGAACTAAAATACTATAACAAAATAAACGTTATCACGTTCTTGGAAGACCCGTCACGAAATCCATGTTAATATGGTCCCACTTTCGTTCTGGATTTGCTACACTTTGCAATTTTCCGCTTGGTACTTGTTGCTTCGCTTTGATTAGTTGACACGTTGGACATTTCGTTACCCATCGGGTGATGTCCTTCTTCATCCCTGGCCATTGATAAAGCTGGCAAACATCCCGATACATCTTCGTCAATCTTGGATGAATGAAATAGTTTGATTGGTGAGTTTGGCTTAGAATCTCTTCTCTGATCCATAGATCCTTCGGTACACAAACTCGACCACTAATCATCATCAGACCGTCTTCCCTACTTGATACAACTGGTACCTCGGGTCTTGATTATTGCTACGAAACTTCTTCAATCTTTCATTGGATAATCGTGATGTAGGAATTCTACTCAATAGACCAGCCTGATTTACTGCTTGCAACCCGACATTATCAAACTCAGTCTGCACTGCCTCTAGTCCGAAAGCAGTTACCTGGCTAATCAAATCGCCAAATTCTTGCGTAGGCGAAATCTCAACTCTCTTGCGGCTCAATGCATCTGCAATAACATTTGCTTTCCTGGAATGGTACGCAATGTCCACCTCATAGTGTGCGACAAACTCCATCCACCTTCTCCGACGCAAAAATCTGTACCTTCTCCCCATAAAGATATGCCCTCCAAGACATTAACATGAAGACCTCAAATGCCATCTCTAAATCAACTTTGTGCTTACATAACTGCCTTGATCCATAAGCAATCACGTTATCTCCCTGCATAAGTACAAATCCTAATCCCGTGTTTGATGCATTTGTGTAAAGTATGTATGGAATTTCTGGTCGTGGTAAGGCTAACACTGGGGATTGTGTTAGCTTCTCTTTTAGCTTTTTGAATGACTTCTCACAATCTTCATTCCAAAGAAAAGATACATCTTTTCCTGTAAGTCTAGTCATTGGCTTTGCTAGGCTTGCAAAGTTCATAATGAAACGTCAAAAGTACCCTACTAATCCTCAAACGCTCCTTATCTGTGATGCATTTTTCGGTTGTTTCCATCTTACAATCGCTGACACCTTCTCATGATTGACATTAACTCCTTCCTCTGATACGGTATGTCCCAATAATCCTACACGTCTCTTCCAGAAACTATATTTTTTTTAACTTTATAAATAATCATTGTTCTTTGAGATGCTCTAACACTAAGCGCATATGGTCTTTGTGTTCCTCTGGGCTTTTGGAGTAGACCAAAATGTCATTGATAAATATAAGAATGAAACGAACCAAGTAGTCCTGAAACACATTGTTCATTAGCTTCATGAACGGAGTAGGGCATTAGTTAAACCAAATGGAATGACCTCAAATTCATAATACCTATATCGAGTTTGTAATGCGATTTTCCTAATGTATCCTTCTGTAATTGGAATCTGATGATATCTCGATGCTAAATCTGTCTTTGAAAACCAAATCGCACTGCTTAACTGATCTAATAACTCAACAATCCATGATAGCAAGTAACAAGTTTTTACAATGACTCTATTCAGAGCCCTCTAATCAATGCACAATCTGAAACTCCTATCTTTTTTCTTTACAAACAGGAGTGGTGCACCCCATGGTGATGTACTCGGTTGTACAAAACGTTTCTCAAGAAGCTCATCTAATTGCTTCCTCAAGTCTGCCATTTCCGCTGGAGACTTTGATATTGTAGCAATCACCGGTTCTAGCTCAATCTCAAATGGATCTCCCCGCATTGGTGGTAAGCCTTCTGAAAACATCTACAAACTCTCGCGCTACGAGATCTCCGCGACTTGAACATATGGACCCACTTCTTTTACTGATATGGTAACGAGATATAGGTCACACCCTTGATTTAGTAATCGGTCAATACACAATGCTGAGATGATGTGAATCCCTTGACCAATCAAATTCTTTGATACTTAAGTTCCTTGCCACTTTTCTGGCAACGTACTTGAATGCGACGACAATCCATCACAACACAATGTCTTGACAACCAAACATTCTAAGGATCACTTCGTAACATTTCATCGGAATGATGATAAGCTCTACAACAAGTTTTTCTCATTCTATCACCACGAGCACCTATTTGACAAACCTTGGGATTCTAAAATCTGACATCCAGGAGTATACACTCAGACATACTTGTTACATCCTCAAGTTGAACAACTAATTTATTAGTGATGTGGTAAATCTCAAGTAATAAATACCTACACTAAAGTTTCCGCAAGAATACAGATCGCGTATGGGACGTGTATAAAATCAATTGGTTGGAATGTAAAGTAATGAGTAAACTAACTAATGAGATAAGTTCAATAAGATAAAGCACCACTTGTTTCGAGAGATGCACAAAAATGCAATGAAGTGCTTATAAGATCATGGTTATAGATATTATCACGAATTCAGGGAATTCAAGCTCTTCCTTAGGGAACGACTCTTCTGATGCCTAAACCCACTATCTAGAATGCGTACTACAAATCTGCCAATTGCGCAATAAACATACTAGATGCATTAAGACCACTATTCTAATTCCCGAGTTCAATCGACCATTAAGCCAAGGTTTTAAATCATTTAAGACCCCACATCATGGCTATGTTCCAAAATCTAATGCACCTCCCAATGCAATCAGACTTTTGTAGTCATTTATTCAAGTGATCAGAAATAATAAAAGCATTAAAAACAACCAATCAATCTGTAAAACATTCAAATATCAGAACCGAGCATTAAGCACAAGCCTTCATTACATATTAGCAAAATGTAACCCGTGGTAACGGATCTACTCAGGCATGGGTTCAAAACAAAATACGAATGGACTCTATCTTATTGATAGGTACAGAACGAGATCCCTCCCTATTTTAATATTGTAGTCTTCAATAGCTCCTCCGCGTTCTGAGTTCATCACCCCATCTCTAACCTCCTCGATGTTCTGCTCTAGTTATCTCTGTCCGTCTGTGAGTGTATGTGAAAGGATCCAAGCTTCTGTCCGAAATTAAACTGTCTTCTTTTCCTCCCTTTTTTCTTGTTTCCTCTTTCTTCTCTTTCCTTTTCTCCTCTTTTTCCTCTTTTCCGTGCACTTCCATTTTCTATCCAGCAACCAACCATTTACATTTCTTGTTCTAGATGCTATAGTTTTTATTGTCTATCCCGTTTCTATTTCTGTGTCCAACAGCTGTGTATTTCCATTCCTTTCTTTCAGCCGTTTTGTTTCCATTTTTTCTCTCAGCGGCTTGATTTCTAATTCTCTTCTCCAACCATGTTGTTTCCATTTTTTCTCCTAGCGGCTTGATTTCCAATTCTCTTCTCCAACCGTGTTTCCATTTCTTGTTGGCAGCAGTGTATATTCCTTTTCTTGTATACCAGCTGTGTGTTTCTATTGCTTTGGACCAAAAGGATTTTGGATGCTTACCGTGTACAGCTGAATCGAAAGTTGTTTTGCTTGGGTTTGCAGCATTTACTCATATTTGTATCCCGATATTTTTATTTCATGCAAAACACGAGAAAATGCTAGAAGAAGACTAAATTGTGCTAAGTAACTTGGTTAAGTCCGTTGTAGATTATATCGAAGTAGAAAACCTTTGAAAAAAGTCACACAATCCAAGATAGAGAGAGTATGATACAACATGGCAGCTGGTCGAGTACATACATGCGAAAAGAAAAAGAATTCAATTCTGAAAATAAAAAGGATATGAAGCTCAGGTTGCCTCCCGAGAAGCGCTTGTTTAAGGTCTCGAGCTTGACCGTGGGGCTCCAATTCGTGAGTTGGTTTCGAAGAGCAAGTATAGCTCGATCGTCACCCATGTAGTCCGGATTCTAGAGCTTCAATTTGTTGGCCATTCACTTTAAAGGTGCCATCGTTTCCTATCAGCTCGATAGCGCCATGTTTTGAGAAGCTCTTGATCGTGAATGACCCGTACCATCGCGACTTGAGTTTCCCTAGAAAATGTTTCAAACGCGAATTGAAAACAAGTACTTGATCAGCTACCTTGAAAGTTTGCTGGATGATATGTCTATCGTGCCACTTCTTCGTTTGCTCCTTGTAGGTTTTCACGTTCTCGTATGAGTTGAGGCGCATCTCCTCTAGATGGTGTAGATGTAACACTCGTTTTTCAGCGACTATCTTGTAGTCGTAGATAAGTGCCTTGATCACCCAATATGCTCGATATTCTAACTCAACTGGTAAGTGGCATGCCAACTAAGTCATTCTAATTGGCGGTTTGAAGGCTGTTCGGTAGGCCCATAGTGCATCATCAAGCTTCAGCACCCAATCCTTTCTAGATTTGGAGACCATCTTCTCCAAAATTGACCTAATTTTTCGGTTGGACACTTCTACTTGGTCGCTGGTTTGTGGGTGGTACGGTGTTGCTATTCTATGCCGGATGCCGTATTTCTTCAATAACCCTTCTGTGATTTGATTCACGAAGTGCTTTCCTCCATCACTGATTACTACTCTTGGAACTCCAAAACGTGGGAATATGACACATTTGGACAGCTTGGTCACGACTTTAGAGTCATTGGTCGGACTAGCTAAGGCTTCCATCCACTTCGTCACGTAGTCCACGGCAACCAATATGTAGAGGTTCCTATACAAAGACGGGAAAAGACCCATGAATTCTATTTCCCATACATCGAACGACTTGACTTCTAGAATGTAATACTGCGACATCTAGTTGCGTCTAGAAATATTCCCCGTGCTTTGGGCAGTTGTGGTACAATGCTAGGCAGTTGTTGGCGTCCTTGAAGAGTGTAGGCTACTAGAACCCCGCTTGCAACACCTTTGTGGTTGTCTTGGCTGCAGCAAAGTGACCCACATAATTTAAGGAATGGCAATGAGATAGTATGTACGGAACATCTTCCTTGGGAATGCAACGTCTGAAAATTCCGTTTGTGCCTCTCTTTAATAGATATGGTTCGTCCCAATAGTATGCCCTGACGTCATGGAGGAATTTCTTTCTAGCGTTATAGTTCATCCCCTCCAGTAGCAATTGAAATGCTAGATAATTAACGAAATCAGCGTACCATGGTGTGGAGGCACAAGTCACGGACATCACTGCATTGTCTCGGAGGGAATTGACGATAGGAATGCTCTCGGGGATTTCAAGACGTGAATGCTGATCAGGTACTCCATTTTCGCTGGCTTTCCTATCCCGTATTTCAAGATCAAACTGTTGCTGCATTACAATTCATCGAATGAGTCTCGGCGTCGCATCCTTCTTGGTAAGAAGGTAGCGTAGTGCAGCGTAATCCCTGTAATGTACAACCTTGGAGCCAACTAGATAGGAGCAGGACTTCTCAAAGGCAAACATTGCTAGCAGCTCCTTCTCGGTTGTAGAATAGTTGCATTGGGCATTGTCCAAGGTTTGACTCGCATAATAGATGGTGTGCAAAATTCCATCTTTCCGCTGCTTTAATACAGCCCCAATGACATAATCACTTGCATCGCTCATGAGCTTAAACAGTAGCTCCCAATCCGGCGTTTGTATTTTCGGTGGAGAAATAAGTGCCTTCTTTAATTTTTCAAACACAACATGGCATTCCATCGTGAATTCCAATGACACGTCTTTGCCTAGCAAATCGTGAGAGGTTTGGATATTTTCAAAAATTCTTTGATGAAGTGTCGATAGAACCCCGCATGTCCTAAAAAGCTTTGGATGGCCTTAACGTTCCTAGGGGGCGGTAACTTGGGATGGACTTGATTTTGCTTTATCCACCTCTATCCGTTTTTCTAAAATTTTGTGTCCCAGTACGTTTCCCTCGTGAACAAGAACACTTCATAATCTCACCATCCACATAAAAAAATATAGAGGTCATGCACCGCTGAAATGTAGCTGGTGCATTACACAAACCGAAAGGCATTCTATGATATGCGAATGCACTAAAGGAACACGTGAACATCATATTTTCTTGATCATTCAGATGGATTGGAATATGAAAGAAACCTGAATCGCCATCAAGACAACAAAAGTAGGAGTGAAGAGCTAGTCATTCAAGCATTTGGTCAATGAAAGGCAAAGGGAAATGGTCTTTCCTGGTATTAGCTCTGAGCTTGCGGTAGTCGATGCACATTCACCATCTCGTGACCATCCTCGTTGGAATAAGTTTGTTATTCCCATTCGGGATGATGGTGATGCCTTCATTCCTCAGGAATACCTGTACTGGCCTCATCCTTTCTGATATGATCCCACGACACGTTAAGGATGTGACCAACGATGTAGAAGAGGACGCGACCTCCAGCGCGGAAGAAGAAGCCGTCTGCGCGACCCGAGACACTGACAGTGTGACCCGAGACGTCAACAACGCGACCCGAGACACGACCAGATCGAAGTACGTTGGTCCCGAGACCCGAGCAAGAGCTATGGAGGATGAAGCCTTGATCCTACCAACTAGTCCCGTGACCCGAGCCAAGGCTGTGAAGCTTAAGGACGCCATTATCAGGATTCTCGAGGCCGTCCACACGCATGAATAATATTCAAGTTCACGTGAAGTACGAGCCTAAGGAACATTATTCAAGCCGAAGCCGACCCGCAACGGTTATTAATTAGGTAAGTGACCGCGTGTACTCTTTTCCCTTCATCGGTTTTTTCCCACGGGGTTTTTCGACGACGGGTTTTTAACAAAGCCTCGTGTCACTTATTCCCGTGACCTAATTAATTACCCGGGGTTCCAAGAAGAGTTTGCACCCGAACATGCACGTCCATCAAAGTTTATCTTCTTGTTTTATGTTTTCTAGGTTTTAATGTATAGCCTTGCATGAAGACTACCCATTAATGTCGCTTTTAATGTTTGCATGGCCTAGGGTTCTATAAATGGCCGACCATCCCCTCCTTTGTAGAACATCCAATTTTCAATCAACTTTTGAATCAATCTATTTGATCTTTTATCTTGAATTCTTGTGAATTCTTGGCTTGTTGGTGCGTAATATCCAACAACCTTCGTTGGTGTGTAATATCCAACGGTTGTTCGTCCTTCATTGGTGTGTAATATCCTTCGGAGACAAACCGATGAATCGAGAGCCTTCCGCAACTCTCGTGTGACCATCCATCCCACAAACCTTGAGAATGTTGCCTAGTAGGACTTTGGACAACGCCCAATGCAATCCACGACGGAGAAAGAGTTTGGTTTTGATCTTTTCGGTCATAGCTTGGTTGAACGTTACAAAAAATTTAAAAAAGAAATATTTATATCTATATTCGTACGTTTAGAAGTCTATTTCGTGTGTAACTATTTTATGCACATTAATCTCGTACGTTTGAGTGACTATCTTGTGCGTATCTAGTTCGTACATTTAGAAGTCTATTTCGTGTGTAACTATTTTGTGCACATCAATTTCGTACGTTTGAGTGATTGTCTTGTGCTTATCTAGTTCATACGTTTAGAAATCTATTTCGTGTGTAACTATTTTGTGCACATCAATTTCGTACGTTTAAGTGACTGTCTTGTGCGTATCTCGTTTCGTACGATTCGAAACCTATTCCGTACATATCTTGTGCGTTTTAACCCGTCCGTGTCCTTGTCAAGGGATTTCGTTTTTTTTCTTTCCGCTTGTGGCTGCTCCGTGTGTTAGTGTGCATGAACTCGCAAGTAGATACACACAAGAAACCCTAGGATGTCGGGTCAATGAGAGACTCATTGAGGCTCTCGCGGCTCGTTTGGAGCAAAGCATCATCAACAAAATGGAGGAGTTTTGGCAAAAGTTTTAGACCGAACAACCAACACGACAAAGAAACGCTCATGCGTTCCAGCAACGTGAGAGGAACCAGCATGAGGAGGACAACAACTACTACGAACGAGGCAGCTCATCCTCGTCCCGAAGTAGTTACCGGTGGCGACACGCGCCAAGGGAACGGAGAGACGACCTCGCTGGTCTCAAGCTAAAAATTCCAGCATTCCACGGCAAGGCCGATCCGAAAGCATACCTAGAATGGGAGAAAAAGGTGGAGCTCGTCTTTGGTTGTCAAACCTACCCCGAGGCCAAAAAGGTGAGGGTAGCGGCCACAGGGTTCTACGACTACGCCTAGAGTTGGTGGGATCAACTCACGATTTCTAGGCGGAGAAATGGTGAAGAACCAGTAGCCACTTGGCTGGAAATGAAGACAATTATGCGCAAAAGGTTCGTGCCAAACCATCATCACCAAGAGGTGCATCGGCGGCTATGGAAACTCACATCTGGAAGCCGATCCATGGAGGAGTATTTCCAAGAGATGGAGCTGCTCATGTTGCGGGCTGACCTTACAGAAGATAGGGAGGCAACGATGTCACGGTTCTTTGGAGGACTCAGCCTAGCCATCCAAGATCAACTTGAGTTACAACACTACGTTGAGATCGAGGAAATGATTTACAAAGCAATTCTCATCGAGCAACAGCTCCAGCGGCGACGAAACCCCCGTTCGGGTTATGGGGCTGGAAAATATGGTCAATCACGAGACGAGAAGTTAAGCTATCCAAGGAAGGACAGCACGGTTCCAGCAGGCCGTGACACGCCAAAAATGCAGACAGCGGGCCGAGACGCGTAGAAAACCGGACCAGCCGCGCAACTGGACAAAGGAAAGATCGAGGCCACGAATTCGAGGGCTCGAGACGTGAAATGTTTTAAGTGTCACGGAAGAGGACACTACGCCAGTGAGTGTACAAACAAGAAGGTCATGATCCTTCGCGACGATGGAGAATTCGAGTCCGAGGACGAAGCGGCCGAACTATCAGACGAGACTCGAGAAGCGGAACCAACCACGGGCGAGTTGCTTGTTACACAACATTCTCTCAACATGCAGCCTAAGTGTGACGAGCAAGAACAGCGAGAAAAACTGTTCCACACCAGCTGCCTAGTTCATGGCAAAGTGTGTAGCGTTATCATCGATGGAGGAAGTTGCACTAACGTTTCAAGCGCTACGATGGTTCGAAAACTCGGATTAAAAGTCCAAAAGCATCCGAAGCCATATAAGCTTCAATGGATGAATGAAAATGGTGAGATGAAGGTGACAAACCAAGTAACCGTACCCTTTGCCATAGGAAAATACGAAGATGAGATTTTGTGCGATGTGCTCCCGATGGAGGCGAGCCATATTTTGCTCGGAAGACCTTGGCAATCGGATCGCAAGGTAAAACATGATGGTTATACTAATAAATATTATTTTGAGTATAATGGCAAGAAGACCATCCTTGTTCCTTTCACACCTAAGGAGGTAATGCAAGACCAATTACATTTGAAGAAGCAAAGTGCGCTCGAACTTAGACCATCAAATTTTTACGCACGATCAGGTGAGAACAAGAAAACTCTTCATTGCGATCAGACCGTTTTGCTATTTGTTTATAAGGAAGATCTTTCGAGCTTAGCTAACCTTGCACCGGTGCTGCCGAGTGAGATTTCTAACTTATTGCAGGAATACAGCGATGTCTTTCCCGAAGAGAACCCCGCGGGATTGCCACCAATACGTGGAATAGAATACCAAATCGATTTCGTTCCCGGAGCCACGTTACCAAATCGGCCAGCCTACCGAACCAATCTCGTGGAGACAAAGGAGCTGCAAAGGCAAGTGGAGGAGCTTATGGCCAAGGGACATATTCGCGAGAGTATGAGTCCGTGCGCCGTACCCGTACTACTCGTGCCAAAGAAAGATCACAGCTGGTGCATGTGCATTGATTGTCGCACAATCAACAACATCACGATGATGTGTCGACATCCTATTCCTAAGCTAGATGACATGCTAGACGAATTGCATGGAAGTAGGATATTTTCGAAAATTGATCTTAAAAGTGGTTACCATCAAATTAGAATGAAGGAAGGAGATGAATTGAAAACTGCACGGATTATATGAGTGGTTAATTATGCCCTTTGGGTTATCAAATGCACCTAGCACTTTTATGCGATTAATGAACCATGTGCTTAGGGAGTATATAGGTAGATTTGTGGTAGTCTACTTTGACGACATTTGATCTATAACAAGAATTTGGATGAGCACCTAAGACATTTAGATTTAGTGTTAAAGGTACTTAGGAAAGAAGAATTGTACGCCAACCTAAAAAATGTACCTTTTGTACGGATAACGTTGTCTTCCTAGATTTTTTAGTAAGTGTAGATGGCGTTAAGGTCGACGAGGAGAAAGTCAAAGCCATTCGAGAATGGCCGAGCCCAAAGACCGTCGGGGAAGTCCGGAGCTTCCATGGACTCACGGGTTTTTACCGGCGATTCATAAAGGACTTCAGCACCTTAGCCGCCCTGCTCACGGAAGTTATTAAGAAAACGTGGGATTCAAGTGGGGAGAAGCGCAAGAAGCAGCGTTTGAAACGCTGAAGGAAAAATTGACTAACGCCCCATTGCTTATATTAACCGATTTTCTTAAAACGTTTGAGATTGAGTGTGATGCATCCGGTGTAGGAATTGGTGCAGTTTTAATGCAGGATCAGAGGCCGATCGCCTATTTCAGTGAAAAACTCAAAGGTGTAACTCTCAACTACGCCACCTACGACAAGGAGCTATATGCACTTGTGAGGGCGTTGCAAACTTGGCAACACTATTTGTGGCCAAAGGAGTTTGTGATATGATAACACGTAATTTGTTATAGTTTTTATATCATTCTTAGGTCTAGTTTAGAGTAGATTATTTATATTTCATTCATCTATTGAGCATATTCGAAGACTTTATCCACATTTCGTGTTTTGTGTAGGAAACGAAGGATTGAAGAGAAACACGAGTGATTATGCAATCTAAACCCGAAAACGAAGCTGTGTAACAAGGTTCGGCTTATGCAAGGCCACGGATGGAAGCGAGCACTCAAACACCGAGCGAAAGGAGCGGAAACTACACTTCAAGACATGCCCGCTCGGGTGGATTGAGAGTGCCCGGTCGGGCTGAATCATTCAAGAAAACCCCATAGCCTTATACGACTCGGGTGCTCAAGGGATATGCTCGGGCATAGGTGCCCGCTCGGGTGCATTTGGAGTGCCCGCTCGGGCTGATTCATGGCAGAAAACCCCGTAAGTTTGCACGACTCGGGCTGATGAAGTACACGGTCGGGCATGGTGCCCGATCGGGCTCATTTGTGTGTGCACGATCGGGTAGGTCACCTGCACGATCGGGTAAAGAGAATGCCCGCTCGGGTCCAGCGTTCCAACAAACTTTCCTAAGATCTAGATCGGCAAAATTAAAAGGGAAAAATCAGATCTAAAAAGAGGGGGACGAACCAGAACACATCAGAGGAGATTGGGAGACATTAGGGCAAGGAGAAGAAGGAAGAAAACGACGGATCTACGGATCGGGAGCGAGAAGAATCTACCGAAGGCATCGGTTTATGAATAGGGAGTCATCTCTTTCTACATCTATGTCGAATCTAGACTTCTCTTGTGTTTCCTTGTCTGTATTTATGTCTGAGTAGATTCCTTGCCATGGGTTAGAGAGATTTGCTACGTTGTAATGAAGTCTTACGCTTAATGAATGGTGATGCTTAATGCTTTCATTACCTGTACGCCACTTGAATGAATGAATTTGGTTTCTATCATGTTTTCAGATTTCATGGTTGTTCTTAATGCTTTCTCTACCTGTACGCCACTTGATTGAATGATCTTAGAAATCTAATAAACCAACGCCAGGGCATTAGGTTTCGGAACAAAGCCATGATTTAGGGTTTAGCCGGTTTAGAATCTACGCCAGGTCAATCGGTTAAATCTAGGGATTAGGATAGCAGACGTAATGCGTCTATGCATGTAAGATGCGCAATGGATACATTGGCATATGCATGCTAGATAGTGGACAAGTCTACGCCAGTCAGTTCCTATAGGAGAGCTTGAATTCCCTGAATCCATGATAGTGCCTTAGACCAATTACCCTTTTAGAACTTCATTACATCGTTATGCAAACTCTCGACACCCATGGTGCCTAGTCATAAAGTCTATTCTCTTCGATTTAGTTTAGTTCAGCTCAATCAAAATCACAACTTTAGTCACCTCACACGTCTAATTCAATTAGTTCAATAGCTACGAAGTCGCATCAATTCCTTGTGTTCGACCCTAGTTGCTACACGATCCGTATTCTTGCGGAAGCGTTAGTCTAGGTTTTATAACTCGATATAACGCATATCAAGTTTTTGGCGCCGTTGCCGGGGAATTGATTACGGCTTAGGAGTTAGGAAACTTTTAGATTAGACATTAGGTTTTTAGGAGTCTTGTTTGTTTCTTGCTTTTTCGTGTTTTTGTTTGTCATTTCGTTTAGAGTCAAGTTCTTTTGCTTCTCGTATCTCACGTGATCTTTGTGTTTGTCTTCTTTTTCTTGTGCAGCTTAATTGTGCATGAGAAACACCGGAAAAGCGGATCTAGTTTTCGACCCCGACATCGATAGAACGCTCCGAAAACTACGGAAAGAATCGAAAGCTAGTGCAAGCAATTCAGTTGATAACACGCAAGCACATTTGGATTTTCAAACCGAGGAAGTGATTGAACAACCGTTTGTTGAAGAGCTAATGGCCGAACGTCAAGATATGAACGTTCAAAACGCGCAACGAGTGCAACCGGCACTGACCTATGGATCATACACGGTCCCTAGGCACACGCAGCTCTTATCTTGCATTGCAAGAAGAAACGCCCGCGTAGAGCTTCAACCGGCATTTATTCAAATGCTTGGTAACGCGGCGTTTAGAGGGAGACCAACCGAGGACCCAAACCAGCATCTCACTGATTTCAAGATGCTATGTCGAACCATAAGGGCTGGAGATGGGGTATCGGATGAGGATATAATGCTAGCTGCTTTCCCGTTCTCGGTGAAAGATAGAGCACAAGATTGGCTATATTCGCAACCAGCGAATTCTATTGCGTCATGGGAACAGCTAGAAGAAAAGTTTATGACGAGGTTCTTCCCTCAAAACAAAGCTCAGCTAGCCAAGAACAACATCAACACATTTGTGCAAGGGGCAGCCGAGAGTTTGTATGAAGCGTGGGAGCGATTTAAAGGCTACCAACGCCTTTGCCCACATCACGGTATGGATCAAAGTTACCTCATATGCAACTTCATGCAAGGTTTATCGGACAATACGAGGATTTTGATCGTAGCCGCTGCTGGAGGTTCCTTAAGCAACCTCACCTTCCCACAAGTCGAGGATCTCATAGATCGTATGGCTTACGAAGGAAATCAAACCGCCGGAGAGTATAATCGCAACACTCCAGCGAGAGTAGCTAACGTGGATAATACGCGATCCATATATGCCGAGTTAGCGGAAATGAGAGCTGAAATGAGAGCTGAGATGAAAAGTGAATTCAATGAGCTCCGCAATATGATGTCCGGAATGAATCAGCAAGAATATTATGAGCAGCCGGATGAGCAAGGAATTCAAGGGTACGAAGGGGTGAACTATGTGAGCAACGCCCAACCTTTGGGTAATACCTACACACCCGAGTGGAGGAATCACCCCAATCTCTCGTACAAGAATTCCGACGGTGCATTCAATGCACAACGAGCATCGGGAAACTTTCAACCGCGTTTGATGCAACGCAATCAGAATTTCCAGCCGAGGACGCAGCCCCAAAATCAGAATTTTCAACCACGTGCGCTTGCTCCTCCGCAACAAGAAGTTAGACCCGATATCACATCAATGCTAGCTCAAATCATACAAGAGCAAAAGAACCAAGCCAATGATATAAGAGCGTTGAGAACAAGTCATGAAGAGATGAGAGCAGAAAATCAAGAGATGAAAAATGAGTTTGTGGAGGTGAAAACGCATCTTAAGATCTTGGATACTCAAGTCTCACAACTCGCTGCACAATCATCACGACCGCAAGGAATTCTACCGGCGCGGCCGGAAGTAAATCCTCGTGAACACGTCAATGCCATATATCTTCGGAGTGGCAAAGTGGTGGATCAGCCCACTCATTTGATGTTTGAGAAGGATGAAGTGACTAGCACAGCAGTGGAAAATGGCAGCTACGTTGAGAAGCGAAAAATGAAAACCGAGGAAGAGGAAGAGCCGAAATACGTGAAACCGGAACCAAGACCGCCTCCTCTCCCATTCCCACAACGTCAACGTAAGAGACTGATTGATCAAACCATTCCCTCGACATTCGACGAAGGTGAATCATCCAACAAAGCAATGAAAAATGGCAGTGGCAGCAAAGAGTACAAAAGTAAACCCGAGGAGGAGGGAGAGCCGAAATACGTGAAATTGGAACCGAGATCACCTCCTTTGCCATTTCCTCAACGTCAACGCAAAAAGGATGATGACGCTCAATTTGCGAAATTTGCTGAGATGTTGAAAAAGATGGACATCACGATACCATTCCATGAGGCGTTGAAGAAGATGCCTTCATACGCCAAGTTCCTCAAAGAGATACTTGCGAACAAGCGAGACGTGGAGATGGAATCCGTTATGGTAACGAATTCAATGCTGCAGCCTAATCTACCCAAAAAGATGCCGGATCCAGGTATATTCGTAATCCCTTGTAAAATTGGAGATTATGAAATAAACCATGCACTAATCGATGTCGGAGCAAGCGTAAGCGTGCTACCATTGTCTTTGTATAAGAAATTGGATCTTAGGGGTAAGATGGATCTTCGACCGACGAGAATGGCGTTAACCATGGCTGATAGGAGTGTTAGGATACCCGAGGGAAGGCTGGAAGACGTGCCTTTGCAGATAGGAAAATTTTTCGTCCCGGTTGACTTCGTTGTACTAGATATGGAGGAGGACGAGAAAATTCCAATCATCCTTGGTAGGCCGTTTCTCAATACGGCAAAGACGATCATACATTGCGCTGAGGGTAGACTCACACTTAAATTCGGGGATGAAGAAGTGGAGTTCAATCTGAACGACACACTTAAGCAACCATGTATGGTGGATTCGGTATTCCACATCGACGTCCTAGAGGAGTTAGCCAATGAAGTCTTCGAGAAGTTTGGGATATTAGATCCTTTTGAGATGACTCTTCCAGCAGCTAGAGAGGGGTTTTGTAAGTACATTAACGGAGTGAAGCTTTGTACAAAGCTACTGGATGAAAAGGATATAGAAGAAATCCCAAACCCCGAGTTAGACGAACCCCGAGCAGAATTCTGCGCGACCCGAGCAAAGCGGATCGCAACCTCAGATAAGGATGGATTCTCGGGTAATCCTCATCAAGGCAATTTCTCAACTCATAACCACATGAGTACAGATCAGTTGGGGAAGGTTTCGAGCCAAGAAGACGTTGCAAACCAGTGCACAACCCTCCGACAAATCCAGGCAGATTCCAGCGCAGCACAAACGGCTCACATCGACAATTCGTCCATTCTTGAGGTACCTAGCAACCACTACAAACGTCCAGCATCAGATTGGAACATTGATAAGGCATCCAAGATGAAGGTTGAAATGAAGAATAGGGACGACATGACTGATCGGGGAAGGAATTCAATTGAACCGCGTACTACACTCTATCAACCACCTCATGTACGCAGGATGCTACGCACACAACGACGTCAAGGACGTCCATCTAATGGGTAGCACATTTTGGTCAAGCTCAAGACCTTAAACAAGCGCTTATCGGGAGGCAACCCGACTTTTGCATTTTTCATTTCATTTTTTTTCGGACTATTTCTTTTTCTTTTCACATTGACTTACTCGGTAGATAGTATTCCTTCTTTTGGGATTGTGTGAATCTTTTTCACAGGTTTTTCAACGTTGATATCATCCTTGAGGAGGAGA
>CM071870.1:12440236-12454085 GCA_036759665.1 Gynandropsis gynandra | reverse complement strand
ACTTCGTTACAACATAGCAAATCTCTCTAACCCATGGCAAAGGATCTACTCAGACATAAATACATAAAAGGAAACACAAGAGAAGTCTAAGTTCGACATAGATAGAGAAAGAGATGACTCCCTATTTATAAACCGATGTCTTCGGTAGATTCTCCTTGCTCCCGATCCGTAGATCCGTCTTTTCTTCCTTCTTCCTCTTGCTCCAATGTCTCTCTATCTCCTCTGATCTAATCTGGTTCCAATTCTCTCTTTCAGATCAGATTTTCCTTTTAATTTTGCCGTTCTAGATCTTAGGAAAGTTTGTTGAGATCCAAGGACCCGAGCGGGCATGTCCTCTACCCGCTCGTGCAGACCACTTGCCCGACCGTGTACCCTCCTTTCAACCCGAGCGGGCACCATGCACCATGCCCGATCGTGTAGATCTTCAGCCCGAGTCGTGCAAACCTACGGGGTTTTCTTGACATGAATGAGCCCGAGCGGGCACTCCAATTGCACCCGAGCGGGTACCCCATCATTGGTCGTGTACCTTGAGTGCCTGAGTCGTGCAAAGCTACGGGTGTAATTGGCAGCAAATAGCCCGATCGTGCACTCCAATTCAACCCGAGCGGGCATGTCATTAAATGTTGTTTCGCTCCCTTCGCTCGGTGTTTGAGTGTTCACTTTCAGTCCATGGCCTTGCACAAGTCGAATCTTGTTACTCAACTTCATTTTCGGGGTTAGATTGCCATATTCACTCGTGTTTCTCCTCATGTCTTCGTTTCCTATGCAAAACACGAAATGTAGGTAAAGTCTTCGAATATACTCAATAAATGAATGAAATATAAATAATCTTCTCTAAACTAGACCTAAGAATGATATAAAAACTACAACGGATTACGTGTTATCACGGGGCACACTCTCCAGCCCGCACGGGTCGCGTCCGTCACTTGTAGAAACAAGAAAAGGAACCTCTGTCAAAGAGAAAAAGAAAGTGGTTATGATATGATCCCGGACGACGTCAAGGACGAGACCTATTATGCAGAGGAGGACGTGACCTATAGAGCTGAAGAACATGCGACATGCACGACTCGAGACACAACCTGCACGACCCGAGACGCGACCTGCGTGAAGGGAGAGACGTCCCGAGTTAAATAAAAAGGTGGACGTGACCCGATGGAAGGACGTTGGTCCTGTGACCTGAGCTAGGGCTAGGGACGACGAGGTCTTGACCCTACCAGCTGGTCCCATGACTCGAGCCAAAGCTACGAAGCATTAGGAAGCGATCATCGGGAACCTTGCGGCCGTCCACGTTCAAGACGAGTATTCAAGTCCACGTGAAATCACTAATATCCGTATCCTTCTTCAAGTTGAAGCCCAACTCGCAACGATTAATAATTAGGTAAAGTGACCCGCGTGTACTCTTTTCCCTTCGTTGGTTTTGTCCCACGGGGTTTTCCAACGACGGGTTTTTAACGAGGCCGTGAATCACTATCTACGACCTAATTATTAACCCAAGGGTTTCAAGACAAGTTCGCAACTCAATGTGTTTGCATGGCCTTTCTTTCTTATTATGGCTAGTCATGATGTTCATCTTTAGATAACTTTGAATTTTGAAATTAAATTTGATTTTCCTTTGTCAGATCTTTCTTTGTTGGCGCATTTGATCATCTCGTTTTCATACGTATTTCTTTCACGATTTTAGAGATGTTTATGATATAGATGTGATGCTTTACGTATGATTCCGTATCCGTTTTACTTGTTTTCCTGTTTTCATGTTCTTACAGGTTTTTATGCGTATTCAGTTCATTTGGAAGCTAAAGGACGTGAACGAGACAAAGTACCAGTATCGAAGATCATCACGGGACAAACGGGACGAGAATTGGAAAAGAATAGCCACTACCCGTGCAGGTAAGTCCCTTGCCTGAATGAGCATTTCTTACAGTGATTTTATCCAGCGAATTGAGCACGAGTCGGGCGAGAAATACCACGCCCGGGGCCTCAGCCCGAGCGGGCAGCACTTGAGCCCGAGCGGGCGGCACCTCACCCCGAGCGGGCTGCCTCTTTTCTCATCGCAATCCCGCACGACCTTTCAAACCGTACCCGAGCGGGTCACTTACCCTACCCGCGCGGGTCGCGTCCGTCACATGCAACTCTAAAAAGTTAATTTGACTTAAAATAAATGGGAGTTTGTTCGGGACTTATACAATAAGGAAAACAACTTTAGAGAAGAGGAATGAGTGATATTTCACTGGAAGAACTAATGGAAACGTCACCCAACTTATTCAAGAATGAGAACTCATGAAAAGACAACAATCGGTGGCTGCTGCAACATAAGGAATAACTGAACGTCCAGAAGGAAATAGAGGGAGAAAAGGAAAGAAAAGAGGAAGGAAAGAAGAAGAAAGGAGTGGGAGGTCGAGCTTACTCACTTAGTTTCGAGTTTTTTATCGAGGAGAGAGAAGGAGAATGTTCTTGCGAATGAGACTTACAAGGAGCATTGGAGATCAAGCCTACACTTTGGTTTTCGTTTGGTTTTTGATATGCGTTATATCGAGTAATAAAACCTAGACTAACGCTTCCGCAAGAATACGGATCGTATAGTAACTAGGGTCGAACACAAGGAATTGATGCGACTTCGTAGCTATTGAACTAATTGAATTAGACGTGTGAGGTGACTAAAGTTGTGATTGTGATTGAGCTGAACTAAACTAAATCGAAGAGAATAGACTTTATGGCTAGGCACCATGGGTGTCGAGAGTTTGCATACGAATGTAATGAAGTTCTAAAAGGATAATTGGTCTAAGGCACTATCATGGATTCAGGGAATTCAAGCTCTCCTATAGGGAGTTCGGGAAAAGTATTAAGAACAACCATGACTGGCGTAGACTTGTCCACTATCTAGCATGCATATGCCAATGTATCCATTGCGCATCTTACATGCATAGACGCATTACGTCTGCTATCCTAATCCCTAGATTTAACCGATTGACCTGGCGTAGATTCTAAACCGGCTAAACCCTAAATCATGGCTTTGTTCCGAAACCTAATGCCCTGGCGTTGGTTTATTAGATTTCTAAGATCATTCAATCAAGTGGCGTACAGGTAGAGAAAGCATTAAGAACAACCATGAAATCCGAAAACATGATAGAAACCAAATTCATTCATTCAAGTGGCGTACAGGTAATGAAAGCATTAAGCACCACCATTCATTAAGCATATGACTTCATTACAACATAGCAAATCTCTCTAACCCATGGCAAGGAATCTACTCAGACATAACTACAGACAAAGAAACACAAGAGAAATCTAGATTCGACATAGAGGTAGAAAGAGATGACTCCCTATTCATAAATCGATGCCTTCGGTAGATTCTCCTCGCTCCCGATCCGTAGATCCGTCCTTTTCTTCCTTCTTCTCCTTGCCCTAATGTCTCCAAATCTCCACTGATCCTGTTCTGGTTCGTCTCCCTCTTTTTAGATCTGATTTTCCCTTTTAATTTTGCCGATCTAGATCTTAGGAAAGTTTGTTGGAACGCTGGACCCGAGCGGGCATTCTCTTTACCCGATCGTGCAGGTGACCTACCCGATCGTGCACACACAAATGAGCCCGATCGGGCACCATGCCCGACCGTGTACTTCATCAGCCCGAGTCGTGCAAACTTACGGGGTTTTCTGCCATGAATCAGCCCGAGCGGGCACTCCAAATGCACCCGAGCGGGCACCTATGCCCGAGCATATCCCTTGAGCACCCGAGTCGTGTAAGGCTACGGGGTTTTCTTGAATGATTCAGCCCGACCGGGCACTCTCAATCCACCCGAGCGGGCATGTCTTGAAGTGTAGTTTCCGCTCCTTTCGCTCGGTATTTGAGTACTCGCTTCCATCCGTGGCCTTGCATAAGCCGAACCTTGTTACACAGCTTCGTTTTCGGGTTTAGATTGCATAATCACTCGTGTTTCTCTTCAATCCTTCGTTTCCTACACAAAACACGAAATGTGGATAAAGTCTTCGAATATGCTCAATAGATGAATGAAATATAAATAATCTACTCTAAACTAGACCTAAGAATGATATAAAAACTATAACAAATTACGTGTTATCAGTTTTCATGTTCCTTAGACCTTCTATTTCGTTTATGTTTGTTTAAGGACGCAAGAGCGAGTAGTTTGTTTGTTCAAGGAGAAGGGATTAGCCCATGGCTATCCCGAAACCACTCTGATTTATCTTTGGATGCATCTTCCCGTTTTTCGTTTATCTATTCTCTATCTGAATGCTTGAATGACTTGTATTTACGAAGGCCAAGTAGATGCATGTGTTAGAGATTAGGAGAAGGACCAAAAGGAGAATTCTAGTCCTAGAAGATCAGGTTTAGAACAACCGAGGATAGGTAGGGTAGCAGCGGTTGAGGGTAAAACGGATGAATCACAGGTCTTATGGGTTTAGTTCAAGGTGTCAGCCACGAAAGTAGGGGGCGTGTCATGCACTTGCGGGTAGTTTAGGTTAAATATTTGTTTAACTTCGATAACGCATCAAGTTTTTGGCGCCGTTTCCGGGGACTATTGTAAACAAGACTTAGATTCGAGCCTAGAGTCTTTCTTTTTTTTGTTTTTGTTTTGTTTTCTTTTCTGTCGTTTCTTTCTACCTAATTTCGTCTATTTGTCCTTTGTTGGTTTATGACCAGGTCTCAAGGTTCTTCAAATCTACTCCAAATCGACCCAGAGATCGAGCGAACTTTTAGACAACTGAGAAAGGGCAAGGAAGAGGGTAACATAGAGCCATCAAATCAAGAAGATATGGATAATCAGAACGGCCACGAACAGCTTCAGTTACCTCGGTAATTTGGGGCATATGCAGCAACAGCCACTCGCGCCTCAACCGCGAGAACCACAGGCTCCTCCACCACGTCGTCTTAGGGATTACATGGTGCTGAACATGAACAACATGCAAACAACCATAAGAATGCCTACTGTTGCTAGAAAACAGTTTGAGATTAAGCCAGCGATGATAAACATGCTTTATCAGAAGCAAATCAAGGGTAGAAATCACGAGGATCCCCATCAGTACCTCAGAGACTTCCTCGAGCTTTCCGCTACATTTAAGATATACGGAGTCTCAGAAGATGTGATCTTACTACGTCTCTTCCCCTTCTCAATTGGGGGAAGAGCGAAAACTTGGCTACAATCGCTCCCCGCGGGTTCAATCACGACTTGGGATCAGCTCTGCACATTGTTCTTATCGTGCTTCTTTCCTCCGATCAAGACGATTCAGATGAGGGGGGAAATCACAACGTTCAGATGCAGAGAAGGTGAAACGCTATTTGAAAAATGGGGAAGATTTAAGGATCTTCTATAGATGTGTCCACACCATGGTCTTGAGCAGTGGTACGTTATCCAAACCTTTTACAACAGAATTTCAGATGATCACCGGACGTTATTGGATAACGCGGCTAGAGTATCATTTATGGATCTGAGCGTCGAGGAGGAATATGAGCTGATCGATAACCTTGCCATGAACCACACCGTGTGGTCAACACCGAGAGGTATGCCTAACAACACTCGTCGTTTATACGAGCTTAATCAGAGCAGAGCAACGGGTAATGCAGTGAACGCCATGTACTGCGTAAATTGTGGAGATACAGAACATGTGGCTTATCAATGTATGCTGCAAGAGAATGTGGAACATATGAGTTACGCCCAACAGAAAGGACACACATAATTCGGGAACACCTACAACCCGAATTGGAGGAATCACCCGAACTTGTCATACCGAACGACTCAACCGATGAAGTATTCGGGATTTCAGCAACAACAGCAGTCATACCAGCAAAATAACCAGCAATTCCAGCAAGCTCAGCACGTTCCGCAAGCTCCTTCATCAAACCTTGAGGCGCTACTGCTTGAACTTACCAAGGTGCAAAGGCAACAACATTCAACTCAAACCAAATTCAATGCGGAAGTGGGACAACGAGTAGGGAGCTCAAAACAAAGATGGAATCGTTGAGCAGTCATATGAAGAGTTTAGAGAACTCCATAGCACAGCAGGCTCCCTCATCCTCTCGAAATCCCGGACAGCTTCCAGGTAAACCCAAATTGAACCCGAGAGAGTATGTGAATGTTATTTCTGTGTGCAGCAGTGATATGATCGAGGATCCGCCCTCCAAAGAGCGAGAGCAAACTGCTGGTACGTCCATGAAAAGAGGAAAAGGTAAGATTGCGATTATGGAAGGAGTCGAACCAGATTTGGACAAACCATACGTTGCTCCACCGGCATACAAACCTCATATACCGTTACCTCAACGGTTGGTGAGCAGTAAGCATGAAGAACGAGTGGACAGATTTGTAGAGGGTCTCAAGAAGCTTGACATCAATATCCCATATGTGGAAGCCCTCCAAAAGATGCCTAACCATGCAAAACTCATCAAAGAGGTTCTTTCAAAAGAGAAGCATATCGAAGAGAACGAGACAGTAGCACTCACCGAGGAATCCAATGCAATTCTTCAAAATAAGCTGCCCCCGAAATTGAAGGAGCCCAGAAGCTTCTCCATTCAATGCATAATAGGTAATATTTATATTGAAAGCGCTTTATGTGATTTAGGAGCAAGCGTGAGCATCATGCCACACTCGGTTTTCAAGCGGATGGATTACGGGAATCTCAAGCCTACAAAGATGTGTCTACGCCTTGCGGATCATTCTGTAAGATATCCGGTGGGAATTGTTGAAAATGTTCCCACCATGGTAGGTAAGCTTTGCATTCCCACTGATTTTTTTGTACTAGAGATAAAGGAAGATTCTAGGATACCTATTATTCTTGGTAGACCGTTCTTAGCTACTGCAGGTACGATGATAGACGTACAACAAAGAAAGTTGTCCTTACGTGTCGGAGATAAGACGATCGAATTCAACCTGTCCAGCCCCATGAATGGACCCTTATCCAAGGAGTCCTTCCTTAGAGTTGACTTGCTGGACGAGTTATCGAAAGACACGCTTGATCAAGTGAGTATGCCCGATTCTCTTGTACGATATTTGACACGAGTTTGCGACAATGCAAGATTTGCGGATGAAGGAGCTGAGATGTACACGAAATTCATGAGTGCTATTGCGGTTCTAGGAGACACCTTATGTGAGGAGATACCACACAAAATGCACGCTGGTTTCACAGTGGAGATGACGTCCGAACTTGAGCCCAAGCCACCTCCGTGTTCTTCTCGGTATGAGTACGTTGAATGCAGTAAAATATATCCTGCTGTTATGAATGCTAAATTGAGTGCAGATGAGAGGAGAAAACAACCCACACGCGTCAAGAAGCATAGAAGAGCCAGCTTTTCAGTATGTAGGCACGGAACTTATACGGAAGACAGCCACGAACCTTCCATCGAAACTCAAAAGAGGCTGCACCCGCACTTGCACGAGGTAATGGAAAAAGACGTCATAAAACTTTTCAATGTAGATACCATTTATCCAACCTCGAACAGCGAACAAGTGAAACTCAAAAGAGGCTGCACCCGCACTTGCACGAGGTAATGGAAAAAGACGTCATAAAACTTTTCAATGCAGATACCATTTATCCAACCTCGAACAGCGAACAAGTGAATCTCGTGCTCGACGTGCCAAAGAAAGAAGCAGTGACTAAGGGATGGCACGACGAATAGACCCTATCTCATGACATCCAATAAGGTGATATAGTTCTACTTTTCAATTCTCATCCTATGCTTTTCTCGGGCAACCTACGTTATCGTTGTTCTGGTCCTTTTCACGTACGAGCAGTCTTCACACATGGAGACGTCGAACTATGGAGCGATTCGAGTGGCACATTCAAAGCTAATGGACAGCGGCTAAAGCTCTACCAAGCCGCTCAACCGATCGAACTTGGAAACTCCATTTCCCTTACAGATCCACCCGTCGCGCACGCATGAGGAATGGCGACGTCAAAGCTTAAACACGTTAAATAAGAGCTTTCTGGGAGGCAACCCAGCTGTTTGTTTTTCTTAATTTTCCTAGTTTTTAGTTTCAGACTCTATTTACCGTTTTCATTTAAAAAAACACAGAAAACACACAAGAACAAATACCACCACAAACGTGCTTCACTTCCCTTACCCTCAATTGGAGCTTCAAGTCGAGGACGCCATTCAATTCAAGTCTGGGGGAGCAGCTCACGTTTCTCAGGTGTTATCGTTTCATTTTCTTTCATTTTCTCTGTGATTTCGTAGTTTTTAAGTTGTTTTTGATTTTGTGAGTCAGAGTCGTCCCAGGCACTTGTCCGCTGCCACGTTTTGAGATGAACCCTGAACCTAGGATGCTTAAGAAAGTTGGCCTTTTCCGTGAGATTTTTCACGTTTGAGCTAGGTTTTTCCTAAGCGTTAGAGCTTATTAGTCGGCTGGAAAACAATAGGTCGTAGTTCTTTGGGAATCATAGTGTTGCTTGTGGGGGGTTTAGACGAGGTTGCTGGGCTAGTTTATCGTTTGTTCTCTCTATCCAGATGGCCATACTTCGTATAGACGATGCTTTACTTCACTTTTCTATGAGGATTACTATATCGTATGAGATCGAGCTTATTTGCAAAATAAGAGCACACACTAACACTCCTTTGTCGATAGAAATAATGCCTAAAAAGCATGATCCAAAATCGATATGAGTGCATCAACCTTGATACTCTTTCAATGGCTCGTGTCTAAGTGGTGGGTTGGCGATCATCTTTCTACGTCCTAAGGGGATGGCACAAATAGAACGCCACCTACTCCGCTGCACTCCTGAACGAGATGCATGAGTATACCGTCATCGGTAGTCTGGGTCTAAGTAGAGGCTGGACCCCTTCAAATCTAATGTCGTAGAAGCCTAGAGTGTATGCAAAGAAAAAGAAAAAAAGGGAAAGGAAAAAGAAGACATAAAAAAAGAAAAAAAGAAAGAAAAAAAAGAAAAAAAGAAAAAAAAGAAAGAACAAAGAAAGAAAGAAGCTCGGAAAAGAAACAAGTATCCTCGGTTGTTCTAGGTTTAGCATTGTCTGAAGTCTTCTTTGGTGGAGAGAGTTACGGTGGCTTGTTTAGTTTTTTTTTATTTACTTTCTCATGGGTAGCCTTGGTGAACCTAGGATGAAGACTGAAAACTTAATTAGGTCGAAATTGCTCTCGACGTGCTAGTGGATCGTTTAGGTTCGCTTTAGCGGTACTTCTAGGAGAAGGGGATTCTCGGATTTTGTATACCCCACGTGTTCCACGTTAACGTTTGCTTAGGGACAAGCAAACATTAAAGTCTGGGGGATTTTGATCATCTCGTTTTCATACGTATTTCTTGCACGATTTTAGAGATGTTTATGATATAGATGCGATGCTTTACGTATGATTCCGTGTCCGTTTTACTTGTTTTCGTGTTTTCATGTTCTTATAGGTTTTTATGCGTATTCGGTTCATTTCGGAGCTAAAGGGCGTGAACAAGACAAAGTATCAGCATCGAGGTTCATCACGGGACAAATGGAACGAGAATCGGCAAGGAATAGACACTACCTGCGCGGGTAACTCCCTAGCCCGAGCGGGCATTTGTTACGGTGATTTTTTCCAGCGAATTGAGCACGAGTCGGGCGAGAAATACCACGCTCGGGGCCTCAGCCCGAGCGGGCAGCACTTGAGCCCGAATGGGCTGCCTCTTTTCTCATCCCGATCCCGCGTGACCTTCCGTGCCGTACCCGAGCGGGTCACTTACCCTGCCCGTGCGGGTTGGGTTGGGTCCGTCACCTGCAACTCCAAATAAGTTAATTTGACTTAAAAGAAAAGGGAGTTCATTGGGGACTTATACAATAAGGAAAATGACTTTAGAGAAGAGGAATAAGTGATATTTCGCTGGAGGAACTAATGGAAACGTCACCCAACTAATTCAAGAATGGAAACTCATGCAAAGGAAACAATCAGTGGCTGCTGCAACATAAAGAATAACTGAACGTCCAGAAGGAAAGAGCCGGAGAAAAGGGAAGAAAAGATGAAGGAAAGAAGAAGAGAGGAGTGGGAGGTTGAGCTCACTCACTTAGTTTCGAGTTCTTGATCGAGGAAAGAGAAGGAGAAGGTTCTTGCGAAGGAGACTTACAAGGAGCATTGGAGATGAACTCTACACTTTTGTTTTCGTTTGGTTTTCATGTTCCTTAGACCTTCTATTTCGTTTATGTTTGTTTACACACGCATGAGCGAGTAGTTTGTTTGTTCTAGGATAAGGGATTAGCCCATGGCTATCCCGGAACCACTTTGATTTATCTTTGAATGCATCTTCCCGTTTTCGTTTATCTATTCTCTATCTGAGTGCATGTGTTAGGGATTAGGAGAAGGACCAAAAGGAGAATTCTAGTCCTAGAGGATCAGGTTTAGAGCAACCGAGGTTAGGCCACGAAAGTAGGGTAGCAGCGGTTGAGGGTAAAACGGATGAATCACAGATCTTATGGGTTTAGTTAAAGCTGTCAGCCACGAAAGTAGGGGATAACTTGACTAGATCACGTGTCTATGCCTCAAGAGAGGGTAGATATCGTATTAGGATCACCTGCCTTAGATAACTTGACAGGGATTGCAAGATAGATAGGTTGATTGTTGGTTTCGGTAGTCTTGTGGTGAAACTGGTTTCCTGGAACGTTTGTTTCATTCTTAAGAACTAGTTTGTTTATTTATTTTTAGTATTTCATTCTTAAAACCATATTTCATTCGTTAACAAGTTTGATTTGTAGTTTGAGTTTAGGTTGTGTTGCGTAGTCCCTGTGGGATCGACACCTAAAGTACTACACACGTGCCGTGCACTTGCGGGTAGTTTAGGTTAAATATTTATTTAAATATGATAATGCATCAGCATTTCATCCAGCAAATCCGTTAGTGCGTCATATCCAACGTTTGTTTGTTCTTCATTGGTGCATAATATCCTTCGAAGACGGGCAGGTGAATCAAGAGTCTTTCCACAACTCTCGTGTGACCAATCGCTCCACCCACCTTGTGCGACTCGTTGCAGCAACGCCTATCCATCCGATCTCATCAAATGGTATCAGAGCTCGTTTTCTAGTGAAAAGGTTAGTTCAATTCTCGGTTTTGATTGTTTCGATCAAAGCTAGGTTTGAACGCAAAAAAAAAAAAGCAAACAAAACAAAAAAATATAGTACATAAATTTGGTATTACGAGTCTTGCTACTCGTATGTTTCTATTGTCTTTTTGTTGTTTTCCGCTCGTGGCTGCTCCGTGCACTAGTGTGCAAGAAGTTCGAGAGTAGGTTTCTTCAAAAACATCAAGCATCGTGGGTGATAAAATAGTCGAGACCAGCCGGGTGGACGAGAGATTAATTGAGGCTCTCGCGGCTCGTTTAGAGCAAAGTATCACTAACAAAATGGAGGAGTTTCGACAAAAATTTCGACCCGAACATCCAACTCGAGCGAGAGACACTCATGCGTTCCAGCAACGAGAAAGGAACCAACATGAAGAGGACAACAACTACTACGAAAGAGGCAGTTCATCCTCGTCCCGAAGTAGTCATCCAAGGCGGCATGAGCCGAGGGAACGACGAGACGACCCGAGGGACGACCTCGCTGGTCTCAAGCTGAAAATTCCATCGTTCCATGGTATAGCCGACCTGGACACCTACCTAGAGTGGGAGAAAAAGATTGAAGTCGTGTTCGGTTGTCAAAATTACCCCGTGGCCAAGAAGGTTAGGGTGGCGGCCACGGAGTTCTACGACTATGCCTTGAGTTGGTGGGATCATCTCATGATTTCTAGGCGACGAAACGGTGAAGAACCAGCAGCGACATGGCTGGAGATGAAAACCATTATGCACAAGAGGTTCGTGCCGAGTCATCACCACCGAGAAGTACATCGGCGGCTAAGGAAGCTTACCCAAGGAAACCGTTCCGTGGAGGAATATTATCAAGAAATGGAGTTGCTAATGTTGAGGGCTGACATCTCAGAGGATAGAGTGGCGTTGATGTCTTTATTGGAGGACTAAATCTGAAATCCAAGACCATCTAGAGATGCAACACTACGTGGAGGTTGAGGAGATGATCCACAAGGCGATCCTCATCGAGCAACAACTCCTGCGGCAAAGGAGTTCACGATCGGGCTATGGGGCTGGAAAATATGGCCATCAACGAGATGAAAAACCGAGCTATCCAAGGAAGGATATCACGGTTCCAGCAAGCCAAGATGCGCCCAAGGCCATTCCAGCGAACCGAGATGCGACGAAGATAAGTCCAGCAGCGCCGCGGGACAAAGGGAAGGACGAGGCCATGATTTCAAGGGCTCGGGACGTGAAGTGTTTCAAGTGTCACGGGAGAGGACACTACGCGAGCGAGTGCACGAATAAAAGAGTCATGATCCTTCGTGACGACGGCGAGTTTCAATCCGAGGACGAAGCGGCTGAACATTCGGACAACACGCGTGAGGAGGAACCAGCCAAAGGAGGGTTACTGGTGGCACAACATTCTTTGAGCGTGCAACCTAAGGCCGATGAATAAGAACAGCGATAAAATTTATTCCACACCCGCTGCCTTGTTCATGGAAAGTTTTGTAGCATAATCATCGACGGAGGATGTTGCACGAACGTTGCAAGCGCTACTATGGTCCGAAAGCTTGGATTAAAGGTCCAAAAACACCGAAGGCCGTATAAGCTTCAATGGCTGAACGAAAATGGAAAAATGAAGGTGACCAGCCAAGTGCACGTGATCATTGCCATAGGCAAATACGGAGATGAAATTTTATGCGATGTGGTACCCATGGAGGCGAGCCATATTCTAGTCGGTAGACCGGGGCAATCGGATCGCATGGTAAAACATGAAGGTTTCACTAATAAGCATTACTTTGAGTATAATGGCAGGAAGATCGTCCTTGTTCCTTTGACGCCTAAGGAAGTGCTACAAGACCAAATGCACTTGAAGAAGTAAGGCGCACGCGAGCTTAAATCGTCAAATTTTTACGCAAGATCGAGTGAGATCAAGAAATCTCTTCACTCGAATCAGTCTGTATCATTGTTTGTATATAAGAAAGGTCTCTCGAGCTTAGCTAACATTGCACCGGTGCTGCCGAGTGAAATTTTTATTTTATTTCAGGAATATAGAGATTTCTTTCCCAAAGAGAACCCCATCGGATTGCCCCTAATACGCGGTATCGAACATCAAATCGATTTCATTCTCGGAGCCGTGTTACCAAATCGGCCAGCCTACTGAACCAATCATGTGGAAACCAAGGAGCTGCATGAGTTCGTGCGTCGTACCCGTTCTACTCGTGCCGAAGAAAGATGGCAGCTAGCGCATTTGTGTTGATTGTCGCACAATCAACAACATTACAGAAAGTATCGACATCCCATTTCTAGGCTAGATGATATGCTAGATGAGTTGCCTGGAAGTAGGATATTTTCTAAAATTGACCTTAAAAGTGGATATCATCAAATTAGGATGAAAGACGATGACAAATCGAAAACGGTGTTTAAAACTAAACATAGATTATATGAGTGGTTAGTGATGTATTTTTGGTTGAGAAGTTCACCTAGTACTTTCATGCGTCTAATGAACCAAGTTCTTAGAGAGTATATAGGTAGACTCATAGTGGTTTGTGACGTGTGGAAACGCGAGTTATAAATAACCTAGTCCACTTCACCGCAAGTATACGGATCTTGTAGTACCAGGGTCGATCTCAGGGACTAATACAGCTAAACTAAGAATGAAACTAAACCAAGACGAGAAGTGATAAGAGGGGATATGGTCCTAATCTACCTAAAACTATCCTAATGGTGACAACGAAACTAGGGTAAAGATGAAGCTAGATATGATGAATACTACGGGTGTACGGGATACCGGGTATTGCATAGATAAACGACTAAGGATCATAGATCTATAACCTACTCTTGACGACGGGAAATTCATGCTCTACGGT
>CM071870.1:12393293-12411492 GCA_036759665.1 Gynandropsis gynandra | reverse complement strand
CTAATAAATCTATGCCAGGGCATTAGACTTTGGAACTTATCCATGATTTAGGGTTTAATCGGTTTAGAATCTACGCTAGGTCAATCGATTGAATCTAGGGATTTGGATAGCGGTCGTAATGCGTCTATGTATGTAAGATGCACAATAGATATATTGGTATATGCATGCTAGATAGTGGACAAGTCTAAGCCAGTCAGTTCCTATAGGAGAGCTTGAATTCCCTGAACTCATGATAGTACCTAAGACCAATTATCCTTTTAGAACTTCGTTACATCGTTGTGCAAACTCTCGATACCCATGGTGCTTAGTCATAAGTTTATCTCATCAATTAGTTTAGTTTAGTTCATTCACATTTCCATCATCATCCATTTTATACGTCTTATCCATTAGTCTAATAACTTAGAAGCCACATCAATTCCTTGTGTTCGACCCTAGTTACTATACGATCCGTATTCTTGCGGAAGCGTTAGTCTACGTATTATTACTTGAGTTTAACGCACATCAGAAATCTTTTGATCATGTTTTGAAATGTGATGTAACTTTGTAATCTCGAATGTGATACAACTAGAAGGTTTTTTGAAAGCTACCCTAATGAGAATTATACTCTGATTGTACTCCAAATATATGTATTACAGAAGTTTTGTTTATAAAAGTGGTATAGCAGACATTGTTGAGTCCCTACATTCTTAACATATACAAACATAAAGCTTTTTGCCATCTTTGCAAAAAAAATTTCTTCAGAACATGCCCCGAATGCATCACAAATTATTATTCTTCAGTGAGATGTATTAAGAAAAGTGCAATTACTAGGGTTTCTAAACATGTATATAAATATATGTATACTCTTCATTATGTAACATGAGAAAATTACATCTTATATGGTATCAAAGCTGCTTTAGGGTTTCTTTTCTAGTTTTCAGCTGCCCTGCACTGCTCGATCCGCCGATCGCATCTCAGGCCGTCGCATCTCCTCCTTCAACCGTCTGTCGCTTCTGTTCTGCTCGACCGCCCTTCCTCCTGCCGACCGTCGATCTGCTCGACCGTCCTTCCTCCTGCCGATTGCCTCTAGATCTTCCCTATCGCCATTAGATCCAGCCGCCCACCAGCCCCTGCCGCCATCGAGATCCGGCCACCCTTCCTCATGCGGACCGCCTCCAGATTTGCTCGGCTGACCTCCCTTCGTCTTGTTGACCACTGATCATTTCGTTTTCATACGTATTTCTCGCATGATTTTAGAGATGTTTACGATATAGATGCAATGTTTACGTATGATTTTGTATCCGTTTTGCTCGTTTTCATGTTCTTTTAGATTTAAATGCAAATTCAGTTCATTTTGAAGTTAAAGAATGTACACAGACAAAGTACTAGCATCGAGGATCGTAACGGAGAAAACGAGACGAGAAACTTAGAATAACGATCAAGATGTGAACATGCATGGCCGACCATTATGCCTTGCACGGCCGGAAACTTCATTGGCCATCAAGCACGGTTGGGCTAGATATCAAGCACATCGAGAATTAACGTCACAAATTATCCCGAGAGCATCGCACGACCGAGCTCGTCCATCAACACGATCGGGCTCATCAAGGAACAAGCACAACACGACCGAGCTCTTCCTTCAACACGGTTGGGAAGCTCTTCAACGGAAACGCTCGGTCAGGTTTCACATCTTGCCTGATCGGGCCTGGAGATGTGCAGACTTGCAGCACAAAAAAAGGAAAGATTTTGGCCATGGAGAAGAAAAGGAAGATCATGGAAAATAATGGAAAAGCACGGCCAAAGGGGAAAGAAAAAGAAAAGGAAAGAGAAGAGAAAAGGAAAGAAAGAGAAAGGGGTCAAAGTAGATACGATTGATTCAGTTACCACACACGTTACATGAAAGACATAGATGGAGAGTGGTGGAGAAGAAGAAGATTGGTTCGTGAGTTCTTGACAAGGGACATTCAAGGGGCATTGAAGCTCGAATAAGGACGTTAGTTTCGTTTGGTTTTATCGTTCTTTAAATTATCTATTTCGTTTATGTTGTTTTCTATTGAACGCATGAGCTAGTACTCGTTTTGTTGTAGGAGAAGGGATTAGCCAATGGCTATCCCGGAACCACATTGATTTATCTTTGAATGCAATTTCCCATTTTTGCTTATATATTCTTTGTCTAAGCGCTTGATTGACTTGTGTTTATGAATGGCGACGTAGATGCATGTTTTAGGAACTTAGGAGAAGGATCGAAAGGACAATTCTAATTCCGGATAATCAGGATTACAACAAACGAGGCTAGGCCACGAAATTAGGGTAGTAGCGGTTGAGGGTAAAACGGATGAATCATAGAACTTATGGGTTGAGTTTAAGGTGTTAGCCACGAAAGTAGGGGATAACTTAACTAGATCACGTGTCTATGCCTTGAGAGAGGGTAAATATCATATTAGGATCGTCCGCTGATAACACGTAGTGTGTGTTAGTATTAGGCTAGGAATTTATATCATTTTTGCATAGTTTGCATAGCACGAGTTACGAATCCGACACAGACGTTTTAAGGCGACGAGGCTTATTCGAGCTTTAGAATGTCGATTCTTGGATTCAACCGCATATAATGGGAGCTACAAGCCATTCCGATCAACTTCAGGCCACAGAATCAAATGGAACACCCAAGCATCGAGCGAAAGGAACAAAAACAAGAAGATAACTCAGCCCGCCCGGGCTTGGAAGAGGCCCCACGCGGGCTGCAACTCCAGCAAAGTTTGCACGACTCGGGGAGGCTTGGAACACGCCCGGATTGGATGAAGAAAACGACCCCGCGTGGGGTGGCTAAGTTGCCCGTGTGGGCTGCACATTGACCAGCAAAGTTTGCCCAGGTCGGGCTGATGAAGAGCCCGCTCGGGCTGGAGGAAAACACTCACCCTGCGCGGGTAGAGTATGAGCCCGCACGGCCACTTTTCTCTCAACAACCTTTCTTGAATTCAAACTCTAATTAGAAAGAGAGGGGGCGATCTAGGGCAAGGAGAACGACACACAGGCGAGGAGAGGGACTGAAAAACACAAGGAGAAACTCGGGAGAAGCTGGAGAAGAAGAGAAACCACAATCCGGACTTCGGTATCAAGATAGGGAAGATCGAAGAATCGTATTTCTTACTCTTAATCATGTCTAGAGTTTATTTCTTTTGTTTTACAGTAGATTCCATGAGTGACTAAGCCTCTAGCTATGGGTTAGGATTGCCGGATTTGTAATGGATGCTTATGATTATGCGTTATTGCTTAGACTTATCGAAGCTTTCTTGAAACTCGGTTTTACAATCAACATCGTAAATGTCTTATACTTGTGCTGATCGCTCAATAATCTAGGAATTTGTGTTTAGCTGGAAGGTTAGATTATGAATCCGGAATAGTTGATTGTAGATTAAGCTTGATTAATGAGAATCTGACCGGTCGATTAATCGATTTAGGAATTAGGATTGCGCGCTTAACGCTACCGTAATCATGAGTTAATCACTGCTAAAAGGTAGGATTGCACATTGTTGTGGTTAGGAGGTTCAGGATTTGGAAGAACCATTCCTTATTTACGAGCATGAATTCTCTACAATCAAGATAATTCGATAGGTTCATGATCCTTTGTTAGTTGCATCCTTGCAAATCCCGATAACCCGATACCCATAGTGTTCTTAATTATCAAGTTTTTCACGTCACATTCATCGCTGCACATCATCCGCCATAGATAACTTGATTGGGAATGCATGATTAGATAGGTTGATCATTGGTTTTGGTAGTCTTGTGGTGAAACCATAATCCTATAACGTTTGTCTAACTTATTGTTTTTAGTTATTTCATTCTTAAAACCAATATTCGTTTTTTGCAAGTTTGATTCGTAGTTTGGATTTAGGTTATGTTGCGTAGTCCCTATGGGGTCGAATCCTAGAGTACTACACACGTGTCATGCATTTGTTGGTAGTTTAGGTTAATATTTGTTTAACTTGGAACGTATCAACCGCCTCCAGATCTGCTTGACCGTCGGCTGCCTATCTCTCTCTAGCTCACAAGCTTCGATAACATTCCAGTGTTCTAGCCTAGACAGATCTGCACCATCAGACAACCAGACTCAATAAACGTTAACCCGTGAAACCATGGCCACCAAACACAACATCTCATCCTCTGCTCGCATAGAGACCGCCGACATTTTCAACGTCTCTGAATCATAAAAAATTCTGTTCAGTGTCAATATGGGGAATGTCACCAAACTATCAACCACAAACTACCTCACTTGAAGTGTCCAAGTGAGGACACTCCTCGAGGGACATCACCTCGATTGTTTCATCGTTGAAAACTCACGTTTACCACCTGCCACAATTCTCGTTCATGTCTTGATGCAAGCTAACCAGGTCTTTGAGCCATGGAAACAACAAGATCGATTACTTTTCAGTGCAATTCTTGGTGCTCTCGCTGTTTCTCTACACCCTTTGATTGCTCGATGCTCCTCGATGCGTGAAGCATGGCTCAATTTAGCCACATCATACGACAAAGCATCTAGAGGACATATTCTTCAACTCTTGGAATCAGATCAAACGGAGTATAAAAGGAGCACAACCGATTGATGAATATATACAGTTCATCACGATCAAAGCCGATGAGTTAGCATTGCTCGACAATCCACTTATTCATGAAGATCTACTTGACACCATCTTTTCCGGCCTCCTTGAGGAGTTCAAACTTGTCATCGATGTAATTCAAGCAAAAGATACCACAATTTACATTGAAGAGCTTCATGAAAAACTAATAAACCATGAAGCCAAACTCCTTCTCGAATCACCTTACTCGGCCCTATCCTCCTTCCCTGCGACCGCACATTATGTCCACCCATGTCCTCCATTATCATCATCTCGTGGATGAAGTCGTGATACCTCTCATGGTGGAGGTAATTTATACAACAATGGTAGGTCCCAACGATATCAACCTAGAGGATATCATGGGAAATGCCAATCATGTGGAGTCTTCGAGCACAATGCAAAATGGTGTTCGTAATACTCTCTCGTCAAGGTGTCCCGTGGCGACGGTGATCTACGCTCGACACCTCCAATGAATTCATGACAACATATTCCTCGACCGTTGAAACCACATGCGCACAATGCTCTCACACCTTCTTATAATACAGGTCAATGGTTTCTTGATAGTGGTGCATCACAACACATCATATCAGATCCCTAAAACCTTGCCTTACACAGCCTGTATCACGGCGGTGAAGGCGTTATTGTTGGAGATGGCTCGACATTGCTGATAACTCATACGGGTTCCATTTTGATACCTTTCTATACTCGCTCCTTGTCTTTACATAATGTTCTATTTGTGCCACCTATACATAAAAACCTTGTTTTGGTGAATCAGTTGTATCACACTAATGATGTCTATGTGGAATTCTTTCCACATCACTTTCAGGTGAAGGATCTCAGTATAGGGGCACCGATTCTGTCAGGCAAAAGTAGCGATGGTGTCTATGAGTGGCCACGTCCCATTCCTTTTCCGTTGAACATTGTTTCTCTTAGTAGTGTCAAGTCCACTTTGTCTGAGTGGCATTCACGTCTAGGTCATTTTTCTCGTTGTTTCGGGATTCTTCTCCGTTATTTTACAACTCTTCTTCACAAAAGAATGCCTCAAACTACCTTTCAGTCATTCAACTGTTTTATCCTCCAAACCTCTTAAAATTCTCTTTTCCGATGTATGGACCTCACCAATCATCTCCATTGGCGGGTTCAAATATTATGTCTTATTCGTTGATCGCTACACCCAATTGATAATCTCGTTTCTATACGTATTTCTCGCATGATTTTAGAGATGTTAATTATGGTAGATGCGATGTTTACGTGTGATTTTGTATCCATTTTACTCGTTTTCATGTTTTCATGTTCTTACAGGTTATAATGCATATTTGGTTTATTTTGGAGTTAAAGAACGTACACGAGACAAAGTATTAGCATCGAGGATCATAACAGAACAAATGGGACAAGAAACAACACGGGTCGGGGAGGACTTCTGCCCGCACGGACCTAGAGCAACATCACAGCCCCCGTGGGCCACTAAACTTAGCTCACGCGGGGCACATTCCTTAGCATGTGCGGTGCTAGGCAAGCCTTCAACACATGCAGATCATCCCCTCCAAGGGAGCCCACGTGGGGCACACTCTCTAGCTCGTGCGGGTTGCGTCCGTCACCTGCAGAAACAAGAAAGGAAACTTGTGGGAAATAATAAAAGGAAGTGGTTAGTTGCCTACACACGAAGGAAACATGGTTAGAGAAGATGAATGAGAGTTATATGGCTGGAAAACATAAACGAAACGTGCCCACTTACTCAATAATAGAATCCAATGCAAATAAGAATGGAAAACTCACAAAACCACATGCTGCAACAATGAGGAAAGAAGAGGAAAGGAAGTGAACAGCCAAAGAGGAGAAAGAGGAGAAAAGGAAAGAAACAAAAGATGAAAGACAAGGAGGAGAGCTAAGGGGCAGAATTCGCTTTAGTTTAGAGGAGAGAACACACGTTACAGTAGAGAATCGTAAAGAGGGAGTAGAGAGAGGAGCTGTTCGTGAGTTCTTGCGGAAGAGACATCCAAGGAACATTGATGATCGAATAGGGACTTCGGTTTTGTTTGGTTTTTATGTTTTTTAAACTATCTATTTCGATTATGGTGTTGCTTTCAAATGCATAAGCGAGTAGTCGTTTTGTTCTAGGAGAAAGGATTAGCCCATGGCTATCCCGGAACCACTTTGATTTATCTTTGAATGCAATTTCCCATTTTTGTTTATCTATTCATTGTTTGGGTGCTTGATTGACTTGTATTTATGAAGGCCAAGTAGATGCACGTTTAAGGAACTTAGGAGAAGGGCCGAAAGGAATATTCTAATTCCGGATAATCAGGCTTAAAACAATCAAGGTTAGGCCACGAAAGTAGGGTAGTAGCGGTTGAGGGTAAAATGGATGAATCATAGAACTTATAGGTTTAGTTTAAGGTGTCAGCCACAAAAGTAGGGGATAACTTAACTAGATCATGTGTCTATGCCTTTAGAGAGGGTAGGTATAATATTAGGATCATCTGCCTTAGAGAACTTGATTGGGAATGCATGATTAGATTGGTTGATTGTTGGTTTCGGTAGTCTTGTGGTGAAACCGTAATCCTAGAACGTTTGTCTCACTGTTAAGCATTTTTTAGTTTATTGTTTTTAGTTATTTCATTCTTTAAACCAATATTCATTGTTTGCAAGTTTGATTCAGCGTTAGGTTTTGGGTTGTTTTGTTTAGTCCATGTGGGATCGACACCTAGAGTACTACACACGTACTGTGCACTTGCGGGTAGTTTAGGTTAATTTATTTTAATTGGGAACTCATCAAGTTTTTGTTGCCGTTGTCGGGGACTATTGTCAACACGTCTTAGATTCGAACCTAGGATCATACTTGTTTTCATTTTATTTTTGTTTTCTTTTCTTTCTACCTTTCTACCTAAATCCTTTTTATTTGTCCTTCGTAGAGCTGTTAGATCAGAGAAGAGACGGATAATTAGAATGGTATGTTGAACGACTATGGACATTTGCAGCAACAGTAACTCACACCTCAACTGCGAGAACCACATGCTCCTCCACCACGTCGCCTCAAAGATTACGTGGTGCCGAATATGAACAACGTTAAAACCACCATACGAATGCCTACTGTTGCTAGAGAGCAATTTGAAATTAAGCCTGTGATGATCAACATGCATTATCAGAAGCAATTCATGGGTAGAAATCACGAGGGTCCCCATCAGCACCTCAGAGTTTTTTAAACCTTTCCGGTATGTTCAAGATACACAGAGTCTCGGAGGACGCGTTTTTGTTGCGTCTCTTCCCCTTCTCAATTGGGAGAAGAGCGAAAACATAGCTGCAATTGCTTCCCGGTGGTTCAATCACTACTTGGGACTAGCTCTGCACACTGTTCCTAGCACGATTCTTTGATCCGAGCAAGATGATTCAAATGAAGGGAGAAATCATGAAATTTAGATGTAAATATGGAGAAACGTTGTTTGAAGCGTGGGGCATATTTAAGGATCTTCTAAAAATGTGTCCGCACCATGGTCTCAAGCAGCGGTATGTGATCCAAACTTTCTACAATGGAATCGCAGATGAACACCGAACGACGTTGGATAACGTTGCAAGAGGATCGTTTATGAATTTGAGCGTTGAGGAAGCATACGAGCTGATTCATAACCTCGCTGATAACACGTAATCCGTCATAGTATTCTCAACATTCCTAGGTTTAGTTTTAAGTATGATTCTTGGACATTGACGAGTTATTGAGTATATTTGAGTACTTCTTCCATTATTTCGTGCGTTGTGGAGGAAGTGAAGACATCCGAAGGAAACACACGTAATTACGGAAAATCCACCAAAAAACAAGACCAAGTGACCAAAGGCTGAATATGAGCACGACAAGATGAATATACGTGATGACCTAGTGCACGATCGGGCAGCAATCAAAGAATGGTCGGGTTGGAGGCAAGCACAAACAGTACAACCGGGCATCACCTTGTGCATGACCGGACTGAAGAGATAGACCTATGCACGACCGGACACTATCACCTGCACGACCAAGCTGTGGACCAAACAACAAGCATGACTGGGCTTAAACTTGTGCACGAGCTGAAGAGGAAATTTGTGCACGGCCGGGCTAAGAAAGGTGCATGACCGGGCTGGAGAGCATCAACACCTGCACGACCGAGCTTGAATACCTTCATGGTCAGGCTCTTGAGACGAGAATCATCCTGTAGCTTATGCACTACCAAGGCTTGCTCCATGCACGGTCGGGCACTCGAGGGAATGCATGCACGGTCGGGCGTTTTGGTTAGCACGGTCGGGCTTGCATGCCAACAACCAATGTGATTCACATGCACACCACTTGAACGGGCATGAATCTTAAAAAAGAAAACTGAGAACCAGAGAAGACAAAACAACAGAGAAGAGCATAGAGGCAACATAGTTGGAGAAGAAGACTTCGACCACCCGAAGGATTCGTTTGAAGCAACATTCGAGATGATAGGGAAGATGAACATTTACGTTGTTTGTGTTTGTTTCCCTATGTATTATGAGTAGTTGTGTTTTCCATGGGTTAGGGATGCCAATGTAATGGATTGTTGATTCTTAATGCTTGATTTCAGTTTTGTTCAATCGTATGGTTCGATAGGTCGTTGTGTGCTTAATGCGTTCTTACATTGTTGATTTCATGTTTGAATGAGACTAGATCCATTCGGTGATATTAGACAGGTTTGAATGAAATTAGAGATTCGTCTAGGCATCGAGAGAGTCAGACTTGAGTCTCCAAATTAACCTTCGAATAAACTAGATTAATGAGAATTTGGCGATCGATTAATCTATTTAGGAATGGTAGAGCTCCCATTGTTCTTTATGCGTTTAGGATATAGGTTTACTGCATCGAGAGGTGAGTACGTGTATATCATAGATAGTGGAAATAGGAATCGGGAGAGTCACTTCCGTCAATAGAGGTTGAGTTTCCATAGTTTTCGACAGTAGAGGTTAGAGTTCCCTATAATTCTTCATGCATCTAGACGTTCCGTGCTGCATCGAGAGATGTATGACGTTGATTACCTAGATAGCGGATTTAGGCATCGAGAGAGTTATTTTCGATAGATGAAGTAGAACTCACCACTCGTTATTCATACATGTAGACATTCCGCGCTGCATCGAGAGATGAGAGTCGTTGATTTCCTAGGTAGTGCACTTAGATTTTGGTTCTACATCGATTGATATAAACCGATTTTGCGTTCTATAGAAACATCCATTGCATATCCCGACATTCCTGAATCCCGTGGTACTCTATCTGGTTGAGTCTAGTCTTGTCATTCTTTGTTATCGTTTATTTTCCAATTCGATATCCACGTATTGATCGATCTTCTTCTAGTGATATCTTAGTTTTAACGCTGCACTCACTCCCTAGGGTTCGACCCTACTACTACACGTACCGTATATTTGCGGTAGAGTGGTCTAGAAAATTTAAAACCTTTGATTTCCACCATCACACGCCATAAATCACACCGTGTGGTCCAAACCGAGAGGTATGCCTAACAGAACTCGAGGTTTATATGAGCCAAATATGAGCAGAGCAACGGGTAATGTTGCGGACACTATGTACTGCGTGAATTGCGGAGATACAGAACATGTGGCTTATCGATGCGTGCTGCAAGAGAACGTGAAACACATAAATTATGCCCAACAGCAAGGAAACACACAATTTGAAAATACCTACAACCGGAATTGGAGGAACCACCCGAACTTTTCATTCCAAATGACTGAACCGATGAAGTATTCGGATTTCAGCAACCACAACAACTGTACCAGCAAAATAATCAGCAATTCCAGCAAGCTCAGCAAGTTCCGCAAACTCTTCAACCTCCTCAAGCTCCCTCGTTAAGCCTTAAGGTGGCGATGCTTGAATTCATCAAGGAACAAAGGCAGCAACATTCGATTCAAGCCAAATCATTGCGGATATGGGGACTGCAATCAATGAGCTCAAAACACATGTGAAGATATCAGAAAACTCCATAGCACAATAGGCTGCCTCATCCTCTCGGAATCCTGGACAACTTCTCGGAAAACCAGATTCAAACCTGAGAGAGTACGTAAACGCTATTTTTTTTGCAACAGTGATGTGATTGAGCACCCCCCTCCAAAGAGTAAGAGCAAGTTTCTGGAACGTCTACGGAAAAAGGAAAAGGCATCATCGCAATTATGGAAGGAGTTGAACCAGATTTGGAAAAACCATATGTTTCTCCACCGGTGTACAAACCTCCTATACCGTTTCCTCAACGGTTGGTGAGTAGCAAGAATGAAGAACGAGTAAGCAGATTTCTAAAGGATCTCAAAAAGCTCGACCTCAACATTCCAATCGTGGATGCCCTCCAAAAAATGCCTAGTCACGCCAAACTCCTCAAAGAGGCTCTTTCCAAGGATAGGCATATCGAAGACAATGAGACGGCAACACTCACCGAGGAATGCAGCGCCATTGTTCGAAACAATCTGCCCCCGAAGTTGAAGGACCCCATAAGCTTCTCCATTCCATGCACAATAGGTAATATTGACATTGACAATGCTTTGTGTGATTTAGGAGCAAGCGTGAGCATCATGCCACACTTGGTCTTCAAGCGAATGAACTTCAATAATCTCAAACCCTGAAAGTTGTCTCTACCTCTCGCGGATCACTCGGTAAGATATCCGGTGGGAATTGTTGAAAACGTTCCCACCAAGGTAGGTAATCTTTGCATTCCCACTGATTTTGTTGTACTGGACATAAAGCAAGATGCTAGGGTGCCCATTATTCTTGGTAGACCTTTCTTAGCTACTTGCAAGTGCCATGATAGACGTAAAACAAGGAAAGCTTTCTTTACGTGTCGGAGATGAGATAATAGATTTAAACTTGTCCATTTCCATAAACGGACCCTCCTTCAAGGAAATACACTCGATCGGGTAAGTATTTCCGACCCTCATGAGATATGTTTGAAGAAAGTTTGTAGGAACGCAAGACTCATGGACGAGGAAGCCGAGCTGTACACAAAATTCATGAATACTATTGAGGCACTAAGAGACGCCCCATGTGAGGAGATACCACACGAAACACACGCTCATTTTGCAGTGGAGAAGGCGTCCAAACTTGAGCTCGAACCTCTTCCTACTTCTCTTTCGTATGAGTACATCGAATGCGATAAAACATATATTGCTGTTATGAATGCTAACTTGAGTGCAGATGAGATGAGAAAATCACCCACTCGCGTAAAGAAGCATAGGAGAGTCAGCTATTCAATATCTACGCATGGAACTTCTGCGGATGTTAACCACGAACCTTCCACTGAAACTCAAAGGAGGGTGCACCCACACTTGAAAGAGGTAATGGAAAAAGACACCATTAACTTTTGACGCAGATATCATTTATCCAACCTCGGGTCATGAACGAGTAAATCCCGTGCATGACGTGCCAAAGAAAGAAGCAGTAACAATGATCCGCAATGCGAACAAAGACCGCACAATGAGATGGCACGACAAAAATATTTTACCTCATGTCTTCAAGCTGGGTGACATAGTTCTACTTTTCAATTCTCGTCCGAAGCTTTTCTCGAGCAACCTATGGTCTCGTTGGTTTGGTCCTTTTCAGGTACGAGAGGTATTCCCGCATGGAGAAGGGGAACTATGGAGTATTTTGAGTGCAACATTCAAAGCTAATGGGCAGCGACTAAAGCTCTGCCATGCTGCTCAACCAATCGAAAGTGGAAACTCCATTCCCCTTTTCCATCTACCCATCGCGAACGCATGAGGCATGGAGACGTCAAGCTAAAAGATGTTAAATAAGCGCTTTCTGGGAGGAAACCCAATCCTTTGTTTTCTATTTTTTCGTAGTTTTTTAGTTTAAGACTTGGTTTATTTATTAAAAAAACCAAAAACGGGATTTAGATTTCCTTACCATCCATCGAAGCTTCACGTCGAGGACGCCATTCAATTCAAGTCTGGAGGAGCAGCTCACGTTTGTCAGGTGACTTCGTTTCATTTTCTTTTATTTTCTCTTTGATTACGTAGTTTTTAGTTTGTTTTTGTTTTTTTTCGTGAGTCAGAGTCGTCCTAGGCACTTGTCTAGTGCCACAATTTGAGATGAACCCAAAACCTAGGATACTTAAGAAGCTGGCCTTTTCCATGATATTTTTCATGTTTGAGCTAGGTTTTCCCTAAGCGTTAGAGCTTATTAGTCGGTTGAAAAACAATAGGTCGTAATTCTTTGGGAATCCGAGTGTTGCTTATGGGAGGTATAGACGATGATGCTAGGCTAGTTTATCATTTATTCTCTGTATCCATATGGTCATACTTCGTATAGATGATGCTCTACTTCTTTTGACGAGGGTTATTAGATCATGTGTAATCGAGCTTGTTTTGCAGAATAAGAGCGCACACTAACACTCCATTGTCGATAGAAATAATACCAAAAAGCATGATCTAAAATTAATATGAGTGCGTCAACCATGACACTTCTTCGATAGTTTGGGTCTAAGTGGTGGGTTGGCAATCATCATTCTACGTCCTAAGGGCATGGCACAATAAAAACGTCACCTACTCCTCTACACTCTTGAATCAGATGCATGAGTATACCGTCATCGATAGTCTGGGTCTAAGTAGAGGCTGGATCCCTTCACATACGACGTCCTAGGAACCTAGTTTGCCTGCATAAAAAAGAGAAAAAGAAGAAGAAAGAAAAAGAAAAAAAAGGAAGAAAGAAGCTTGGAAATGAAACAAGTATCCTCGATTGCTCTACGTTTAGCATTTGCTTGAAGTCTTGTTTGGTGGAGAGAGTTACGGTTGCTTGTTTAGTTTTCTTCGATTTGCTTTCTCGTAGGTAGCCTTGGTGAACCTAGGATGAAAACTGAAAATTTAATTACGCCGAATTCGCTCTCGACTTGCTAGTTGATTGGTTAGTTTCGCTTTAGCGGTATCTCTAGTAGAATGGGAATTCTCGGTTTTTATATATCCCACGTGTTCCACATTTACGTTTGCTCAGGGACAAGCAAACATTCAAGTTTGGGGGATTTTGATCGTCTCGTTTTTATTCGTATTTCTCGCATGATTTTAGAGATGTTTATGATGATAGATGTGATGTTTACGTGTGATTTTGTATCTTTTTCACTCGTTTTCATGTTTTCATGTTCTTACAGGTTATAATGCATATTTGGTTTGTTTTGTAGCTAAACAATGTACACGTGACAAAGTATTAGTATTAAGGATCATAACAGAACAAACGGGACTAGAAACAACATGGGTCAGGGAGGACTCCAGCCCGCACCGATCTTGAACAACATCACAGCCCATGCAGGGCACTCAACTTAGCCCGCGCGGGTCACATTCCTTAGCCCACGCGGTGCCATTGGTCCAGCACATCCAGCAGCTTTAGCACGGGTCAGGCAAGCCTTCAGCATGTGCGAGGCACACTCTCCAGCCCGTACGAGTCGCGTCTGTCACCTCATCACTTCAAAACCCCACCTCATCCTCCTGAACACAATGGCATTTCGAAACACTTCACCGACACATTGTCAAAAAATGGGACTCTCTCTTCTCATGCATGCTTCCTTACCTCTCTTGTTTTTTTCCTATGTTCTCCCAACCGCGGTCCATTTAATTAACTTTATGCCCACTTCAAATCTATCCATGTCGTCTCCCTTTGCAAACCTCTTCGGGGTAGAACCGAATTATGAAAAACTTAGGGTGTTTGGGTGCTTATGTTATCCATGGTTACGACCCTATTCTCACCATAAATTGTCTCCTTGCTCCACTCTGTGCATTTTTCTAGGTTATTCCTCCACACAAAGTGCATACATTTTCCTTGATCCTAGTAATTCTCGTGTCTACGTATCTCGTCATGTCAAATTTCATAAGAAAATCCTGCCTTATACCGAGTATACTCGCTGCTTTCCAACCAACCGTGACGTCTCTCTCTCGTCTTCTTCCATGTTCTCGAGTCCATCTGTGTCTCCTATTCCACGACTTATTCCATCATCTTTGTCCCCTAGCTCAGATCCTTCGCCATAGAGATGCGATGCAGCTTTGTCTCCAACACAACAAGAGTCACATGAACAGAACATCCAAGCCTCACCACTAGTCGAGATTACCTCTCAATGTCTCACTCAACATGATGCCAATATCCACACGACACAAGCATCACTCAATGTACACACATGATAACAAGGTCCAAGAACAATATTATAAAGCCAAACAAAAAGATCTCTCTCCTACTCACAACACTCGAAGCCGAAACCGAGCCCACATCTATAGGTCAAGGACTAAAAAATTCCAATTGGAAGAGGGCTATGGGCGATGAATTTGATATCCTCATTTGGAATGGAACATGGAATCTTGTACCCGAATAGAAAGCTGCAAAAATGTGGATGCAAGTGGGTGTTTCGGATCAAACATAAACCAGATGGCTCCATTGAACAATATAAAGCAAGAAGTGTTTCTAAAGGTTTTCATCAACGTCCCAGAATTGACTTTCATGAGACCTTCAGTCCGGTTGTTAAACCAGCCACTATATGCCTCATCATGAGTATTGTGGTTACACATGGTTGGAGTCTTCATCAATTGGACGTTAACAATGCTTATTGCAGGGCAACATCCATGAAGAAGTATACATGTCGCATATGTGTGCAAGCTTCGTAAGGCTATCTATGGTCTCAAACAAGCACCTCGAGCCTGGTTTTCTGAGCTCCGCACCTTTTAAAATAGCTCATGGCTTCCGGAATTCCTTTGTTTACTCGTCCCTGTTTCTCTTAAATACTCAAGGTATTCACATATTTGTTCATATTTATGTGGATGACCTTGTAGTCACAAGTAATTGTTCAAGAAAGGTGCAAGACTTCTTTACATCCTTTGTGGCTCGGTTTTCCCTGAAAGACTTCGGCGATTTATCCTTCTTTCTTGGTGTTGAAGTCTTTTGGACAGCAAGTAGTCTACATCTCACACAATGCAAGTACATCGTGGAATTGCTTGCTCGCACAAAGATGGATGATGCTAAACCAGTCCACACTCCCATAACATCTTCGTCTCGGTTGATCATTCATTCTAAGACTCCTCTCTTGGATCCCTCGGAATATCGTGCAGTCATCGAATACTTGCAATATCTCTCCCTTACACGGCTTGATATTAGTTTGGTTTTCAACAAGCTGTCGCGATTCATGCACAAACCGACTGATGATCATTTGCAAGTGGAAAAACGAGTTCTCTGTTACCTCAATGGGACAATAGGAGCAAGGGTCTTTCTTTCAGCCAAAAATACACTTGCTCTACATTGCTTTAGTGAGGCGGGCTGGGCTAGGGATCCTCATGACTTCGCCTCCATAGGAGCATATATTGTTTATATTGGTTCTCATCTGGTGTCATGGTCATCTATAAAGCAACATACTGTCTCACGTTCGTCAACCGATGCCGATACAAGTATGTTACCAACACGTCTTCTGAGCTTCGTTGGTTAGCATCCCTTCTCTCTGAACTAGACATCTCCATCAAGAACACACCGACCATCTACTGTGATAATGTGAGGGCAACGTGTCTTAGTGCAAACCTGGTATTTCAAGCTCTTATGAAGCATCTCGCATTGGATTTTTTATTCGTCCGTGGACAAGTTCAAGAAGTCATTCTACGCGTGTCTCAAGTCAACACCGTCGATCAACTTGCTGACATTCTTAGGAAACTTCTTACTCGTTCTTGAATTCATGATATGTGTATCAAGATTGGACTTACCTTAAGTGCTTCATCTTGATGGGACATATTAAGGAAAGTGCAACACTAGGGTTTCTAAATATGTATATAATAATATGTATACTCTTTATTAAATAATAAGAGAAAATTATAGCTTATAAGATGCACATCGAGATTCTATTGAAATTAGAAGCAAAACCGACCCTCTTGAGACCTAATGAAATAATTTTAATCCTCAGATGAGAGTCGTCGTTTACAAATTTTGCAAACAATGAAAACAGAGTCCACTCGATAGCATGTCATGAATATAATACCAAGATTGTATTCTCGAAAGAAATACAAATCGAGATTCATTTGGAAATAGCGAAAAGAGGACCGTCTTTAGACCCTCTTCCAAAATGTGATGTAACTCTGTTTTTATCTATTTAGACTCTATTGGGAATCTATATCGATGTAATTCAAATATATGTCTTACAGAGGGTCTCTTGATAATAGCAACACAATAGATCTCTTGAGTCCATGTCCCAATGGTGTTAAAAAATTATATGTTTTCAAAAGAGATAAAAATAGAGGGCTTCTTGCGATCTTTGCAAGAACATAATCACTTGAGAGCTTGTTCAGAATGTATCATCAAGTTTTGTATTGTCAAATATGATACAAATAAGAAAAAATTGAGCTTCTATTAAAAGTGGCAAAACAGACTCTTTTGAGAACACTTTTCGAAATGTGATGAAGTAACTTGTTTTCTCAAATAAGATACAAAGGGAGGCTTGTTTGCATGTTTGGAAATTTTGCAAAAACTGACCCACTTAAGAATTCATGAATATAATTGATATTATACAGGAAATAACTAGAAAAGACACCTTGTTATGAATTCGTCTGAAATGAGATGTAATAATTTGTGTTGTTGTTGAAATCTAATTTGAGGTATCGTTGGGAATGATACCATACGGAGAGAATGTCTTGATTTTAATGCAAATATGTGTATATTACTTAGGGTATGTGAGAATGGCCTCAAAATTGACCTTACTGATTCCTAACCGCAAATTGTATTGCAAATATTTATGTCCTTATAATAGACATAAAACAGTCCCTCTTGAGATCATGGCTTAAATGTGATGGAATTATGTGTTCTTGAATAAGATACAAAAAGAGGGTTTGCAGGAAATGATACCCTCTTGAGAATCTGTTTAGATTATTTTCGAATATATGAATTACAAAGGGTCTCTTGAGAGGGTAGAATAGAGTTAGGTGGGTATTAAGCATTTATAACTTTTTCATAGATTTGGTGGTATAAAAATTGTTTTGTTCTACTTCACCGATTCTTCTTGCTGCATTGTAGCTACTTGAGCAACTCGGTTGATCCAGAACATATCTTGTGGATTAGCATTAGAGGCTTTATATGTATTTCCCTTCCTAGTTTATCTTTCTCACGAGTGTATATGTTAGTCCTTGTATGTATTGTGCACCCATAAGGAATACAAACAGTTATATTCTGATTCTCTATGTTTGTAGCATGGTATCAGAGCTCCCCCTCGAGCTCCTCGCTCGTTGCTTGTACTCTACGGTGTGTGCTGATAACGTCTATTTTGTTACAGTATTTTAGTCTCTTATTATTGTTAGTTTTATTATTCCTTTGAACTTTACCAAGCATTAAAACATCATTTAGTTCTCTTTTAGCGTTTTCTCGTGTTATTGCAGGAAATGAAATATCGGGATACAAATACGAGTAAATGAAGCAAAACTAAGCAAAACCACTCTCCTATCAGCTATGCACAGTCACCATCCAAAGAATCATAAACGAGAAGAGAAAAATAGAAGCAAAGGCCGCTTACAAAAAAAATGGAAACAATGGCCGCTTACAAAAATGGAAACTTTAGGTGGTTGGAACAAATATGGAAAATTTCGGTTGCTAGAACAAAAGTAAGAAGAGCACGGTTGGAACATGAAAA
>CM071870.1:12368473-12392900 GCA_036759665.1 Gynandropsis gynandra | reverse complement strand
GCCTGATCTTCTAGGACTAGAATTCATCTTTGAGTCCTTCTCCTAATCCCTAACACATGCATTTACGTGGCTTTTGTAAACACAAGACAATAAATGCTCAGACAAAGAATAGATAAACGAAACGGGGAGATGCATTCATAAATAAATCAACGAAGGTTCCGGGATAGCCATGGGCTAATCCCTTCTCCTAGAACAAATTTACTACTCAATCATGAGCCTAAACATCATAAACGAAATAGTAAAGTAAGGAGCATAGAAATATCAAACGAGAGATGATCCCGAATCAATTTCCGACTCCTTGTTGTGTCTCCCGTCAAAGAGGGCTCTTGAATGCATTGATAGATGTTGTGTACCCTCCTAGGGTTCTCCTCTATGTTTGCTTCCTTCTGAACTCAATTTGGGGGTCCTTTTTTTTTATAGAAATTCCCTGGTTGAGACATTCTAGGGAAGTTGCTATAGGCTCCTCATTTTCTCCATGACCCCCGCGTGCTATGGGCTAGCACGACTCGAGCAACAACTTCTGGAACACCACCCCGCGCGGGTTAAGGAAGACACCCCCTGGTGGCCTTATCTCTTCATGTCAAGTTGCATTTCTTGCCCGTTTCTCGTTCCGTTTACTCGGTTATAATCTCTTATGCTCGTACTTTGTCTCGTGTATGTTCTTTACCTCCGAAACGAACCAAATACGCATAAAAACCTATAAGAACATGAAAACACGAACACAAGTAACACGGATACGAAATCACTCGTAAACATCGCAATTATTGTCATAAACATATCTAAAATCATGCGAGAATCGTGTACAGAAACGAGATGATCAAAATCCTCCAGACTTGAATGTTTGCTTGTCCCTAAGCAAACGCAAACGTGGAACACGTGGGAGATATAAAATGTGAGAATTCCCTTTTCCCTAGACATACCGCTAAATCAACCCTAGTGAATCAAATTTGTGTTCAACATGGCTACCTATAAGAAATTAAATCAAAGATGAGCTAAGTAAGAAACCACAACTCTCTCTACCAAACAAGACTTACAACAAATGCTAATCACATAATCAAAGAGGATACTTGTTTTATTCTCGAGCTTCTTTATTCTTCCATTCCATTTTTTATTCTAATTTTGCGAACACACTAGGCTTCTCGGACGTTCAGATTTGAAGGGATTCAACTTCTACTTAGAGCCAAGCTACCGATGATGGTATACTCTTGCACCTCCTTGAAGAGTGCAGCGGAGTAGATGGCGTTTTTATGCACCTTGAGGTATTACTTCTATCGATAGTGGAATATTAGTGTGCGCTCTTATTTTCTTCAAAACAAGCTCAATTCATGCGATCAAATCAACCTCATGAAAAAGAAATAAAGCATCATCAATATGAAGTATAATCATATGGATAGAGAGAATGAACAAAAAACTAACTTTAGCAAACTCATCGAAACTTCCCCATAAATAACACTAGGATTCCCAAAGACTTACAACCCACTCGTTCCTCAACCATCTAATAAGCTCTAACATGCAAGATATCACGGAAAAGGCCAACTACTTAAGCATCCTAGGTTCAAGGTTAATCTCAAAACGTGGCACCGGACAAGTGCCTGGGACTACTCTCACTAAATAACAAAAACTAACCTAATATAAGAACTACAAAAACAAAGGAAAATGAAACGAGATCACCTGAGAAACGTGAGACACTCCCCCCAGACTTGAATTGAACGACGTCCTCAACGTGTAGCTCCGATGAAGGATAGGAAGTTGAAGTCACGATTGAAGGTGTTCTTCTTTTTATGTTTTTTTTTTCGGTTTTCAAATATACCATGTTCGAAATACGAATCAAAAGAAAAATAAAATAATGGGTTGCCTCCCAGAAAGCGCTTGTTTAACGTCGCTGAGCTTGATGACTCCATGCTCTATGTGTGCGCGATGTGTGGATCGAATATTGAGATAAAGTTTCCACTTCCGATCGATGGAGTGGCTTGATATAACTTTAGACGCTGCCCATTTGCCTTGAATGTCCCGCTTGAATCACTCCATAATTCTACCTCTCCATTTGTGAAGACTTCTCATACCTGAAATGGACCATCACAATGGGAATGTAAACTGCCCGTGAAAGAATTAAAACAAAAATCACAAATTAGAACAATATCACCCGACCGAAACTCGTGAGATATGGTCTTTGTATTGTGCCATCTTTCAGCTTGGTTGCCTTTCTCATTGTGCATTGCCTTTAATGCTCCTTTCTCTTCCAAACATTGGTGCAACCTCCTTTGATCGTTGATGGACGTTTCCCGGCTGTCCTCCTCAGGTATCCTGCGCATACATGTTGAAGGGGTCACTCTCCTACGCTTCTTGAGACGAATTAGTGGCTTTCGCGTCTAATGCCGAATAGAGGAAGGAAGAAGTTCAAACCGCAACTTAGATGCCTTTTCTACTGCAAAATCAGTCAGCATTTCGTGTGGTGTCTTCTCGTGTGGAGCATTTTGAAGTGTCTCAATGGCACTTACGAATTTAGAATAGACCTTGGCTCCTTCGTTGGTAAGTCTTACAACATTGAAAACTTTTGTTAGCCCTCTCTCAAAAGGATCGGAAGTACTTACTCGATTAAACGTGTCATTCGTCGACTTGTCCAGCAGATCAACTCTATGACATGGCTAATTGGGACTGAAAAAATGGAATTCAATTCTCTCATCATCGACACATAGAGAGAGCTTCCCTTGTTGTACATTTATTTTCACACCTGTAGTAGCTAAGAATGGTATTCCAAGAATTATAGGCACGTCGGCATCTTCCTCGATATCGAGTACAACAAACTCAGTGGGAATGCAAATACTACGTACCTTGGTAGGAATGTTTTCAACAATTCCCTCCGGATACCTTAACGAACGATCAGCTACCTGTAAACACTTCTTCGTAGGTTTGAGATTCCCTAAGTTCACCCGCTTATAAACAAATGTGGCATTATGAACACACTTGCTCTCAAATCGCACAAAGCTTTGTCGATGTCAATATCTCCTATGTTGCATTGGTTGGAGAAGCTTCCGGGGTCCTTCAACTTTGATGGCAACTTGTTTTGGAGAATAGTGTTGCATTCCTCGGTGAGTGCAACTGTCTCACTCTCTTTGATGCGCTTCTCCTTGGAAAGAACCTGTTTAAGATAGTTTGCTTGATTAGGCATCTTTTAGAGCGCTTCCACGAATGCCATGTTTATGTCGAGCTGCTTGAGGTAATGGAAGAAGTTGGTCACGCTCTCTCGATTCTTGCTGCTCACCAAGCGTCCAGGAAATGGTACAGGAGGTTCGTACACCGGTGGAGCAACATATGGCTTCTCTAAATCAGGCCAATACCCTTCCATGATTGCAATTATGCCCTCTCTTTTGTCTACCGAATGTCTAGCAACATTCTCTTGCACTTTTAAGGGAAGATTCTCGATTTGATCCTCACTGCAGAACGTGATGGCGTTTATGTGCTATCTCGGATTAAGATCGGGCTTTCCGAGTAGCATCCCGGGATTCCGAGACGATGATGCAGCCTGCTGCGCAATGGAGTTTTCTAGCATCTTCACATGTGTGCTCAAGGAGTCCATTTGATTCGTCAGCTCATTGATCACAGTCCCCATTTCCTCGTTGAATTTAGCTTGAGTCAATTGTTGCCGCCTTTGTTCCTTGATGAACTCAAGCATCACTACCTCAAGACTTGACGAAGGACCTTGAGGAGCTTGCTGGAGTGGTTGCGGATGCTGATATGGCTGCTGCCTTTTTTGATAACCCGAATATTTCATTAATATCTAATCTATCATTTACTTACATATTGTCTTATCCATGTGGAAAAATCTCTTTATTTAAGTTCTTGGAGTTGACATTCATCAGTATTCACATATATATAATCTTCAATACATCATCAAACATCCTGTAAAATGTTAGAAACTTATTAAATATTACAAATAAAGAGCTCCACCTTTTTCTCCCATTCTAGGTAGGCTTCCAGGTCGGCTTTACCATGGAATGCCATAATCTTCAGCTTGAGACCAGCGAGGTCATTCCTCGGTTCGTCTCGTCGTTCCCTTGGCGCACGCTGCTGTCGGTAACTACTTCTGGACGAGGATGAGCTGCCTCGTTCGTAGTAGTTGCTGTCCTCCTCATGCTGGTTCCTCTCACGTTGCTGGAACGCATGAGCTTCTCTCGGTCGGGTTGGATGTTCGGCCCGAAACTCTTGCGGAAACTCCTCCATCTTGTTGTTGATGCTTTGCTCCAAACGAGCCACGAGAGCCTCAATGAGTCTCTCGTTCACCCTGCTGTTCTCGACACCTATTTCTCCCATGACGTCCTATGATTTCTTGCGTGTACCTACTCACAAATTCCTGGTCACGAACACACGGAGCAGCCACAAGCAGAAAGCAAGAAAAACCCTCGACAAGGACACGTACGGGATAGATACGCACGACATAGACACACACAAGATAGACACTTAAACGTATGGAATGTATATATATATTTTTTTATTTTTTTAACGTTCAACCAAGCTATGACCAAATCCAATGACAATTTTCTGGGTTATTTTCTGACGCGATCCCAACTAGAACGACTCTCTAGACTAGGTTAGGAATGGATAGGTCTTGCTGCAACAGGTTGCACAAGGGTTGTGGAACGGATGGTCACACGAGAGTTGCGGAAGACTCTCGATTCACCGGTTTGTCTCCGAAGGATGTTACGCACCAACGAAGAACAAACAAGATGTTGGATATTACACACCAACGAATTTGCTGGATATTACACACCAACAACAAGAATTCACAAGGAAATTCAAGCTAAAATTCAAGATTTAAATTGATTCAAAGATGATTGTTCAAAGAGGGGGGGGGGTGGCCGACCATATACAATACCAAGGCCATGCAAACATTAAATGCGATATTAATGGGTAGTCTTCATGCAAGGATACACATTAATACATGGAAAACATAAAAACATTAAGACAAGCTTGATGGACATGCATGTTGGGGCGCGAACTCTTCTTGGAACCCTCGGGTGATTAATTTGGTCGCGAGAACAAGTGACTCGTGGCCTCATTAAAACCCCATCGTCAGAAAACCCCGTGGGACAAATCCGACAAAGGGAAAAGAGTACACGCGGGTCACTTACCTAATTAATAACCGTTGTGGGGTGGGCTTCGGCTTTGATAACGTTTCTTAGGGTCGTGACTTCACGTGGGCTCGAATAATCTTCGTGAATATGGACGGCCACGAGAATTCCAATGATTGCATCCTTAAGCTTCGCAGCCTTGGATCGGGTCACGGGACCGCCTGGTAGGATCAATGCCTCTTCCTTTTTAGCCCTAGCTCGGGTCACGGGACCAAGGTCTTCTTCCGCATTGGAGGTCGCATCCTCGACGTCATCCGGGATCATATCAGTTGTTCTAAGACTGATCTTCTAGGACTAGAATTCACCTTTCAGTCCTTCTCCTAATCCCTAACACATGCATTTACGTGGCCTTCGTAAACACAAGACAATAAACGCCATGAGAAATAATAGATAAACGAAACGGGGAGATGCATTCATAAATAAATCAACGAAGGTTCTGGGATAGCCATGGGCTAATCCCTTCTCCTAGAAAAAATATACTACTCAATCATGAGTCTAACAATCATAAACGAAACAGTAAAGTAAGAGCATAGAAAATATCAAACAAGAGATGATCCCGAACCAATTTTCGACTCCTTGTTATGTCTCCCATCAAAGAAGGCTCTTGAAGGATTGAAGGATGGTGTGTACCCTCCTAGTGTTCTCCTCTGTGTTTGCTTCCTTCTGAACTCAATTTGGGTCCTTTTTATACAAATTTCCTGTTGGAGACATTCTAGGGCAGTTTTTATAGGCATGCCCCGCACGGGGTAGGGAGGCACCCCGAGCGGGCTCCTCATTTTCTCCATGACACACGCGTGCTAAGGGCTAGCACGACTCAGGCAACAACTTCTGGAACACCACCTCATGCAGGCTAAGGAAGACACCCCGCTGGGGGCCTTATCTCCTCATGTCAAGTTGCATTCATTGGCCTTTTCTCCTCCTGTTTGCTCCGTTATAATCTCTTATACTCGTACTTCCTCTCGTGTATGTTCTTTAGCTGTGAAACAAACCAAATATGCATAAAACCTATAAGAACATGAAAAAACAAAAACAAGTAAAACAGATACAAAATCACACGTAAACAACGCAACTATCGTCATAAAAATATGTAAAATCATGTGAGAATCATGTGCAGAAACGAGATGATAAAAAAGGAAATACAAGCTGATTGAAGAAAATAGAAACCGAGAAAATGGAAACTACCAAAGGAGGACGAAAAGGAACGTGCTGGCTACTTAAACCAAAAGAAAATATGATTAGAGAAGAGGAATGGTAGCTACAATGCTGGAAAATAAAGAGGAAACATTGACAATTACACAAGAATAGAAAAATAAGATTTGGAAAAACTCGCAAAAGGAGAACTGTAGTTGTTATAAGAAACAAGAAATTCCAACCACTAGAGAGGAAAGAAAAGGGACGACCAAAGAGGAAAGATTGGAGGACAGGAAATAGGAGAAAGAGGGCAAAAAAGAGAGAGCTTTGTCCTGAAATTTCCAATGGGTTTCGTCTGTCCAAAAATTTTTTCACAGAAAAAGTTGGTCTACCATAAAGAAAGAGGTCGATGAGGTTTGAGGAGATGCGATGTTTGATTCACCATAAAGAGCTCGTCCATATGACGTCGAATCTCAGTTTTGTTTTGTTTTTTTTCTGCACTTTCTCTTTGTTCTCCTTGAATTTAATTCATGCTTATCTTTCTTGGCCGATGAAGATGTAGCTATTGAAATTCGCAACTTTTAATTTGAATTGGTGGACCATGGTACTTCACTGCAATTTGAAGAATATCAAGATATCAATTGCTCAGGCAAAGGCCATCGATGTCGTCATTAGGCTCGATCTCGAGCTTGAGATTACCGCCTATGGCTGCGACGATCATTTCCTTGAGCTTGAAACCATCTTACTCTCACACACACACACACACTTAAATTCCAAACTTTTTATTTTTGCTTTTTACGAACCCTTTTGTAGTTGAGAATCTTAAGAATTTCAAACGTTATATGGAGGAATGTCTACAGTTTTAGACGGTGTACGAATGGAGATTTTAAATTCCGAACGACATAAAAACGAATTTCTCATCCGTTTTGAAAATTTGCGGACCAGACCTTCTATAATTTCGGATGGAATGTACCATATGTCTTCAAATGTTTGGACGGCTATCTCGTCCGTGCAGAAAATTTCAGACGACTATCTCGTCCGTTCGAAAAATACTGGACGAGCTTCTAGTCTTTCTGTAAATTCAGACAAATGTGGTGCCAGTGTGAAATTTTTGGTTAGGCTTCCAGTCTATCCACAATTACAGACCTATTACGATGATATTCTATCAGTAAATTTCCGGATTATGCATTTCGCTAGATTCCATCTGGAAAATCTGTTTGGAAATTGAAATGTTTTAGTAGTGTACGTGTAAGAATTCTGCTACAATTGATATAATAGCATCGCGAGACATGATTGAAAGTACAATAACAATAGATACTGATGACCTTTGACACATGATTCCTAGTTTCTGTCAACGTCCTTGTTTCCTATCCATACATGATAGCCTAAAAACGGATTAAGAATGATTAATCGCACTAAGTAAGACCGTGATATGTACGATCTCTGCACATCTAACCATCCACTCATAACATATATATAAGAAATTTAAATATAACATATAATACCTTGTCACCCAACCCGCCCCTGAACGAATGCCTGCTGTCAATGATAGTACCCCACCATGATCGCGGCTTGCAAGATCCCACTAGACCCCGACTATCATAAGAATCGCGATTGTCACATGACCCCTAGCCTCCCGACATAGACTTCAAGTGATGGAAACACAGGATCTTGTTCCATATTTCAACTTTTCATGTCATTTATGTTTTCAAAATTGAGGCTCCTGAGCCATTAACAAAAGGTGATAGGGATAATTCTCTAATTTATCAAGAGAGGACCGAAAGGGAACATCCAATAAGGCATGAAAAAAAAGTGAGTTTAGTTGTAAAAACTATATTTTGAATGCTTGGGATGACTCTATATATGAAATTCACGTTAAGTGTAGTACCGACGAGAGTTGTGTATGGCGTTGGACAAACAATACAAGAAATAATGGGATATTTAAAGATGTTTATGATTAAAATGTTTTAGAGCTTTAAGATGATCGATGGTAAGGTCAACATAGTCGAAAAACTTTAAGTCTTTATGCATTACTTAGACGACGAAGGTAGAATCTTCCATCGAATTTTCTTATAAGTGCTTTTAGTGAAAGTTACCTCCTTCTTCGAAGGATTTTAAAAGTTACTTGAAGTATAACGATAGACATGAGTCTTGAGGAGTTTATCATAAACTTCATGATGAAAAGAATCCTAAGAATGGTGACAAAGATGAAGCCATATAAGCAAATGCTAACGTGTTTCAAGCCAACTCAAAGAAGAAAAAGTGAAAAAAAAATGATGCACAGGCTGCTCTCAAGAACAAGAAACAAGTGTTCAAGAAACTCTAAAGATAAAGGCAACCATAAACTGTTGGGTGTGAGGTAAGGACGAATACAAAACAAAATATTACTATTACAAAACGATTCACGTTGAATTCAATGGTTCTAAAAATCGAACCAATTTGATTGAAAAGTAGTTTGTTGTTGAGGTTCAAAGAAATAGGGTTTCCAACATAATAGATTGGTTCGTTGGAATCAAATTAACCATGCATGTGTGTTTGACCAAAGAGATGTTCTCAATATCTCAATCGACTAAAGGTGGTAAAAATCTGTACATGAGAAATGAAGCAACTAAAAATGTTGAAGGCAAAGGAAAAGTCATTTTGAAGATAACTTTTGAAAAACGTGTCTTGACGAATGTGTATCATGTTCCTTCTATATGGAAGAACCAAATTTACGGTCTATTTTTTATAACAACGGTTTTAAATTAGTGTTCGAGGCTAACACATTTGTCGTTTCGAAGAAAAGAATGTTTGTGCGAAAGGGTTACCTTTCTGAAGGACATTTCAAACTTAATATTGTATCTATTGTAAGTGTGGCTATTAATAAAACGTAGGCACATGCACAACTTCTATTTACATGACTGAGTCATCTACTTTATGGTATTATCGGTTAGGACACGTAAATTTTGTTCTTTACAAAGAATGATAGATTTACGTCTCTTACCAAAATATTTACTTAACATGAAAACTAAACGTGAGGTTTGTGTAGAACAAAAAATATAAATACATCAACATAAATTTATTGAAAAGAGAAATGGAGTTCTTAGTTTAATTTATTCAAATTTATGTGATTTCCAAACAACTCCTATCTAGTAGACGAGGGAAGCACTATTACATAATATTCTTTAATGAATGTAGTAAGTATTGATATGTGTATTTGATATGTAACAGAGATGAAGCGTTGAGTATGTGCAAAATATACAAAGCCGAAATTGAAAATCAACTTGAAAAAGAATGAAAATTCTAAAATGAGAGTGATGTAAAGCATTTTTAAATAATTACTTTGCAAAATTTTGCTCATCTTAAAGGATAATGCATACCTACAACAAACTGAAATTGATGATTAATTTGGGAGCACCAATTAGTTTATCGGAAATGATGTTCTAAATATAATTGCATATAAATTAAGTAATAAATATGAGTTATGAAAATGATGATCTTTAAAATAGAAGACTATAAAAGTGTTGAGTTGTCTTGCGAAGGTTCAAACTCCCTTATCTAATAGAACTAATCTTAGGTCATATAAGATAAATTGATTCAATATTGGCTCCACAAAAAATAGTGCTACCAATTCATTTTTGGTTCTTAATTACTAAATTGAAGACAAAACCAAGAATTCCGTGATTGAATTTGTCGAAAGAATATATGAAGATTTTATCTCTTGATGTTGATAGTTCTTCAACGTGTCCACAAGAAAATGATAGACATTAGAAGAAGTAAATGTGATAGAAATGCTAAAGATTTTGGGTTTCATTTGGTGGTTTTTATATTAAAAGGAGAACTTCAAACATATAAGGAAGGTTGTGATAGAATCACAAAAATGCTTTATAGGAAAGACGCTATCCAAAGTAAAATGGAATACATTATGCATAACAATAGTAGAAATTTGTTGATCCTAGATGGTAAGACCATTGGACATAAATGGATTTTCCAAAAAAATTAAAATGAGAGAGTCTAATAGAAAAGTACAAAACTTTCCAAAGTTACCTCTATAAGAGCAATAATTTCTATGGTAGTAATTTTCAATTTGGAGATTTACCAAATGGATGTGCAAACAAAATGTTTCAATGAGGAGTTGGATGAAGAAATTTACATGGTCAAACGGAGGAGTTGTTGTCAAAGGAAAAAAAATAATGTATATAAATTGATTAAATTTATTTAACAACTTAAACAAGCACAAAAAAATATTGACATAAAAAATTTGAAATATATTATTATCAGATAGTTTCAAGATAAATGAGTGTGCTAAATGTGAGTATAAAAAAGAATATTAAAAAATATATATTATTAAATGTCTTCATGTCGATGATATGCTCACATAGAAACAAACAAAGAGGTAATAAATTGAAGTACAAAGATGTTACATTCTTTTGTTTATATAAAGATATGTAACATGCATAATACCCGAAATCCAAGTTTTACAAAATTCGAATGGTTACATTTTGACGCCGTGTCATTACTTTGAAAAAGTTTTATAACGTCAATTTTATTATAGTATTTTAGTTCATTTTCATAGTTAGTTTAACTATTTATTTACATTTTACCGAATATTAAGAATCATTTAGCCCTCTTTTAGTGTTTCTCGTGTTATTGTAGAAAATGAAATATCGGGGTACAAACATGGGGAAATGAAGCAAAAACCCACTCTCCTATCAACCATGCACGGTCAGCAACTAAGGATCATGAATTGAAGAAGAAAAATGGAAGCAAGACTGGATAAAATACTCATGGATACATGGCTGGAGCAAAAACGGAAATATCAGCCGCTAGTCTTCAAAAATTGGAAACTCACGGTTCAAACAAAATGGAAACCTTTTGCTGGAACAATTCTTGGAAGGACACGGCTGGAATAAATTGGAAGTTTGCTAGAGCAGAAGAGGCAACTGCTGCAAATAAATGGAAGTTCCTACCGCTAGAAGAAAATGGAAATCTCGGACATGGCTTGTCCATTTCTCGTTCCGTTTGATCTGTCGTGACCATCGATGTCGTATTTTGTTGCGTGTATGCTCCTTAGCATCGAAATGAATTGAATACGCATTAAAATCTATAAAAACACGAAAACATGGAAACAAGTTAAACGGATACAAATACACACGTAACGAGATTTAAAAAAAGACAAACGTTCTAGGATCCGTTTCACCGCAGAGCTTTCGAAACCTATCTCCGATCTATCTAATCATGTGCTCCCTATCAAGATATCTAAGGGGAACAATCATAATGTAGATACTACCCTCTCTCAAGGCCTAGGAACGTGGTTACATTGATTCATCCCCTAATTTCGTGGCTGACACCCCGACTAAACCCCATTATGATTCATGGTTCGCCCGATTCAACCGTCCACTGTTACTATCCTACTTTTGTGACCTAGTCTCGGTCGATCTAAGCCTTATCTTCTAAGACTAGAATTCTCCTTTTAGTCTTTCTCCTAGTCCCTAAAATAGGCATATATGTGGTGATTCGTAAACACAAGTCATTAAGCACTCAAACAAAGAATAGATAAACAAAACGAGAAAATGAATTCATAAACAAATTGAAGAGGGTTCCGGGATATCCATGGGCTAATCCCTTCCCCTAGAACAAATCTACTACTCGGTCATGAGTCTAAACAACATAAACGAAATAAGTAGAGTAAGGAGCATAGAAATATCAAACGAGTGATGATCTCGAATCAATTTCAGACTCTTGATTGTCTCCCGTCAAGAGGGCTCTTGGATGGACAACGGTTGTGATGAAGAATGTATTCTGGATTATGGATGATTTTCTTCTGCCCTTGACATTCTATAATCTCAAATTGATTTTCTTCTGCCCTTGACGTTCTATAATCTCACATCACTGCTGCATAAAGAAATAGCGTTCACGTTCTCTCTCGGGTTTAATTCGGGTTTACCGCAAAGCTGTCCGGGATTCCGAGAGGATGAGGCAGCTTGTTGTGCTACGAAGTTCTTTAAACTCTTCACATGGTTGCTCAAGGATTCCATCTGAATTTTGAGCTCGTTGATCGCTGTTCCATATCCGCATTGAATCTAGTTTGAGTTGAATGTTGCTACCTTTGCTCCTTGATAAATTCTAGCATTACCGCCTCAAGGTTCGATGAAGGGGCTTGAGGAGGTTGAGGAGCTTGCGGAACTTGCTGAGCATGCTAAGATTGCTGGTTATTTTGCTGGTATGGCTGGTGTGGTTGCTGAAATCCCAAATACTTCATCAGTTGAGTCATTCGGTATGACAAGTTCGGGTGATTCCTCCAATTCGGGTTGTAGGTATTCCCGAATTACGTGTTTCCTTGCTGCTGGGAATAATTCATATGTAACATGTTCTCTTGCAGCGCGCATTGATAAGCCACATGTTCTGTATCTCCACAATTCCTGCAGTACATGGCGTTCGCTGCATTACCCGTTGCTCTGCTCTGATTCGGCTCATATAGGCAACGAGTGCTATTAGGCATACCTCTCGTTGTTGACCACATAGTGTGGTTCATTGCGAGATTATCGATCAACTCGTATGCCTCTTCGGCACTCAAATCCATAAATGATCCTCTAGCAGCGTTATCCAACATCGTTCGGTGTTCATCTGAAATTCCGTTGTAAAAGGTTTTGATAACGTACCAATGCTCGAGACCATGGTGTGGACACATCTGTAGAACATCCTTAAATATGCCCCACGCTTCAAACAAAGTTTCTCCATCTCTTCATCTAAACATTTTGATTTCCCCCTCATCTGAATCGTCTTGCTTGAAGGAAAAAGCGTGATAAGAACAATGTGCAGAGCTGGTCCCAAGTCATGATTGAACCAATGGGGAGCAATTGCAGCCATGTTTTTGCTCGTCCCCCAATTGAGAAGAGGAAGAGACGCAGTAAGAAAGCGTCCTCTGAGACTCCGTGTATCTTGAATGTACCGGAAAGCTCAAGGAAGTCTCTGAGGTGCTGATAGGGATCCTCGTGATTTCCATCCATGAATTGCTTCCGATAAAGCATGTTGATCATTGCCGGCTTAATCTCAAACTGTTCCCTAGCAATAGTAGGCATCCTTATGGCTGTTTGCACGTTGTTCATGTTTGGCACCACGTAATCTCTGAGGCGACATGGTGGAGGAGCCTATGGTTCTCGCGGTTGAGGCGTGAGTTGCTGTTGCTGCATATGCCCTAAATTACTGATAGGTAATTGTGGCTGTCCATGGTCGTTCGGATTATCCATGTCTTGTTGATTTGATGGCTCTGCGAAGAACAAATAGAGAATGATTTAGGTAGAATGAAAGAAAGAAAAGAAAACAAAAACAAAAACAAATAAGAAGGACTCTAGACTCGAATCTAAGACGTGTTGACACTAGTCCCCGGCAACGGCGCCAAAAATTTGATGCGTTATCAAAGTTAAACAAATATTTAACCTAAACTACCCACAAGTGCACGACACGTGTGTAGTACTTTAGGTATCGATCCCACAGGGACTATGCAACACAACCTAAACTCAAACTACGAATCAAACTTGCAAACAAACGAAATATGGGAATTGAGAATGAAATATTAAAAACAAATAAACAAACTAGTTTTTAACAATGAGAGAAACGTTCTAGGAATCCGGTTTCACCACAAGACTATCGAAACCAACAATCAACCTATCTATCATGCAATCCCAGTCAAGTTATCTAAGGTAGACGATCCTAATATGATATCTACCCTCTCTCAAAGCATAGACACGTGATCTAGTCAAGTTATCCCCTACTTTCGTGGCTGACACCTTGAACTAAACCCATAAGATCTTTGATTCACCCGTTTTACCCTCAAACGTTGCTACCCTAATTTTGTGGCCTAACCTCGGTTGTTCTAAACCTGATTATCCAGAATTATAATTATCCTTTTGGTCCTTCTCCTAAGTTCCTAAAACATGCATCTACGTGGCCATCGCAAAAACAAGTCAATGAAGCACTCGGATAAAGAATAGATAAACGAAACGGGAAGATGTATTCAAAGATAAATCAAAGTTGTTCTGTGATAGCCAATGGCTAATCTCTTCTCCTAGAACAAAAAAAACTACTCGCTCATGCGTCCGTAAACAAACATAATTGAAGTAGAAAGTCTAAGGAACATGAAAACCAAACGAAACCGAAGTCTTGGGTTGATCTCCAATGCTCCTTTTTACATCTCCTTCGCAAGATTCTCCTCCTTCTCTCTACTCTCTTTCCTTCAATCTAAACTAACTCTCTCACTGAAGCTCTCCTTGACCCCTAGCTCCTGTTCTTCCTTTTCCTTCCTCTTTTCTTTCGTTATCTCCTCCCTTTTCCTTCTGGCCGTTCGTTCTTTTCCTTTTGTTGCAGCATCCACCGATTTTGCATTTTCATGAATTTTCCATTTTTTTATTAAGATGGGCAACATTTCCATTACTTTCTCCAGCAAAATATCACTTATTCCTCTTCTTTAAAGTCATTTTCCTTATTGTATAAGTCACCAACAAATTCCTTTTTGTTTTAAGACAAATTAACTTAACTGTAAGTTGCCGGTGACGCACGCGACCCGAGCGGGCTGAGTGTGTGACCCGCGTGGGTGCAGCGCGCATGATCGCGCATGATTGCGATGGAAAACAAGGCGACTCGCACGGGCTAGGGAGTGATCGCTCGGGCTGATGCGTGCCTTGGTCGGGCTGGGGTGTGCCCCGCTCGGGCTGAGGCCCCGACCGTGCTGCTTGCTTGCTCGACTCGTGCTCAAATTGCTGGACAAAATTGCCGACTAAGCGGCCCGCACGGGCAAGGGTGTACCCCACGCGGGCTCAGCTTATTCCTTGCCCATTCTCGTCCCATTTGTTTTGTGATGATCCTCGATGTTGGTACTGTCTCGTGTACGTCATTTAGCTCCAAGTTCACCCGAATACGCATAAAAGCCTGTAAGAACACGAAAACACGAAAACGAATAGAACAGATACAAAATCATACGTAAACATCGCATCTATATCGTAAACATCTCTAAAATCATGCAAGAAATACGTATGAATACGAGATGATCATGAATCACATAACTTGATAGGTATAGGTTAAGGTATCAACCACGAAAGTAGGGGATAACTTGACTAAATCACGTTTTATTCCTTGAAAGAGGATAGAAATCATATTAAGATCGTTCGCCTTAGATGCCTTGATTGGGAATGCATGATTAGAATGATTCATTGTTGGTTCTGGAGGGTCTTGTGTTGAAATCGTATCCTAGAACGTTTGTTTGATTGCTGAGAAATCGTTAGATTGTTATTGTCTTTTGTTATATTATCTTAAAACCATATCCTTCTTGTGGGATCAAGACATAGAGTACTACACACGTGTCATGCACTTGCGGGTAGTTTAGATTAATTTATTTAACTTGGAACAAGCATCAAGATCATGTAAACTCGCAGATGCTACGGTGGTTAGGGTCCATTGGGACATCATGAGCGACAATCATGCCGTGGTACTAGTTTTTTATTACAAATATTTATTCGTGCGAGTTATGTGTATGAGTGTTCACATGTTTTATGTGTGTACTATATTGTGTATTGAAAGGATGGTTGGATGTACAAAGATCATATATGTATCGTTATATCGGTCTAACTTGGTGCGATTAATCGTACTACTCATCCCTTCGCGAACTGTATGGATGGGCATGAAATGAGGCCCCCAATGATAGATAAGAGTAGGTTCGAGGGTCACAACCTATTCTTCTCAAAGAACATTTATTTATATTGAATCTTTTGATGTATTTACTTCAATCTCTCGAGATAATATATTTTAGTATTTGATTTCAATGCGTATTGGGATTTGAGTTTTAATAAGAAATTCTTATTATTATTTCAAATATCGATATACCTTGCCACCTTATGGGAATTTTGGTGGACATTTTCAATCCTGATGGATGATTACAGGATGAGAGTGTTACAAAATGGTAGTGTGAAATGAAATTTTCTAAAAATCATTTTGGAAAAACTCATCGTAACATAGTACATTATTTGTCGGAATTTATGGATTATCTTAATGTGAATAACTTTACATTATGAGAGGTTGGTAGAATCATTGGGCCAATGCATCTTGAATTGAGGGAAGTCAGACTTTTATTTCGAGCAAACTTTTTGTATTTTGATAATGTTATGATAAGTTGTCTAATACAGCTTCTTGTAGTTGCTTCTCTATCTCCTCCATGCTTTGGCTTGCATCTATTATCTTCCACGACAAATCATGAAGATTTCGGAAGAAGTCTGCAACTTTTTTCTGAAATTCTATTTGTTCGTACCTCTCGCCTCCATAGCCACCTCTTTCAGCAGCTTTCTCAGGTGAAATCTCAAGGTAAAGTACCGTATCTGGGGCCAGCAGCCCAATCTTTGGCGCCTTGCACCAGTCAATATTAAGACCTTTTGCAGATGAAAAAGCTACACGAGAATAAGAGTAACGATCCACAATAAGAGACGTGCCAGCTTTTAGCTTTTCTTCCATCTGTAATCTTTTCTCCCACCGATTGGCACTGAAGAGAAGATGAATTGTATGATCATCCTGTTGTGACTTATTTGAGAGATAAGCAGATATCATTTGGCCCACACTTGTGGTTCTATCAGGAAATCTCCATAACTCAGCTGGATGTCCCAAACCCTCCAAGAAAGAGACAAGTTTAGCACAGTGGGTTGACTTGCCACTACGATCTAGGCCTTCTAGTACTATCAAGGCACCTCTTGGCTCGTTGTAATGCTCCATTCGAACTGATATCTCGGCTCTCGCATCGATGAAGAACATAGCGAAATGCGATACTTGGTGTGAATTACAGACTATAACCTTTCTTTCACCGGGACGAGCAAACCTGCTCTCTCTCTCTCTCCTCTTTCGTCGCAGGAAGGGGCATGAGCTGGATTCACTCGTTTTCGGGATTTAAGACTTTTTTGTCAAATATGGGCTGGGCCTAACTAATCTCAAAAGCTAGCTCAAGAGTTTAGGGTTGCCCAATACCATATATACAAGTCCCAAAGTTCATGTCCTAGCCGATGTGGGACAACTTATCATAACACTCCCCCTCACGCCCAGGCTCGATCCTGGAGCGTGGACATCGCAATCGGGGACCCAACATTGGTATACTCAAATCGGAACGAACCGGACTCTGATACCATGTCAAATATGGGCTGAGCCTAACTAATCTCAAAAGCTAACACAAGAGTTTAGGGTTACCCAATACCATATATACAAGTGCCAAAGTTCATGTCCTAGCCGATGTGGGACAACTTATCATAACAAATAAGAAATTTATGGGATTAGAAATACGTGGTATTTGATATATTAATATTCGAGAAAGGATTCGTAACAATATGAAAGATGATAAAAAAGATTTTAAGTAGGATTTCAATTTTTTTTAGAAACAATTTAATGAAAGATTTGAATGAGTAATTAGATCTATGGACTTATTAGGTCTCAAATATCATTATATCATTCAATTGTGGTAAGAAAATCTAGAACATGACAATAACGTAGAAATTGTAGAATCAATATTAGTAAATGTTCTTTTTAAATCAAAATTAACATAACAAAAAATAATATAATCAGAAAATTATATTTTATAACGAAAATTAAATTCATTGGAAATCTCAACTTTATAGATTTGAGATGATCAATTTTATTTTTAAGAAACGATTAAAGTATTTTTTATTTTATTTTATAATATATTTTTTGTTGAAAGATTAAGTTTATAAAATTTTACGCTCTAACACATCTTTTCAAACTCAACATCATTGATGATATATTTGAAACAAATGCATTGTTTTGTGTGTTTCGAAAGAAAATTTAACCTAAATCGACACTGGTATTTGTTACCCTTTATTAAGGTTCGAAAAATAACGGATATTGACGAATATGTTACTATTTGTATTTGTATTTGTATTCGACGAATATCTAGATTTATTATTTGTATTTATATTTGTAAATTCGAGTATTTGTAAATACGGATATTTATCAGATATATGGGTATCCGTCGGATATACGAATATTTGTATACGAATTTGAATTTTTTTAACATAAAAAATATAGAAAAGAATTTTAATAAAAATCCAATAATCATCAAATATAATCTAAAATTAAAATTCAAATCGCACAAAGATGTAATGATATATAATATAAATAAAACAAAGTACCAAATCTTCACAATCATCTCCACATCAGTCATTTAAATTTAGTTTCGTCGATGATTCTACAAATATCGTCAATTCACCTAAAATAATGAAATAAATTGTTAGATTATACACTAAAATAAAACTCGCAAAAAAGTTATATATTTAGTGAGTTCTGTTTTTTCATATACTATAACTGTTGAATTAACTTGTTTTAAGTTAAAATTAAGTTTTGGATTAAATTGAATATTGGGTCAAAAATTAATTTTTGGGTTATGATCCAATAAATTATATTTTGGACCAAACCCAAATTTAATTTTGTGATTCAATTTCTAGAAACTTTTAACTATAAATATCTAGATTTTTCTTATCTAGATTTTTATGTAGAAAAATCTAGATACTAGAATAAAAAATCATGATATTTTGTTAGATTTCTCTAGAATTGTAATATTTTATTTTGGATATTTTGGTGAATAATTGTAACCATGGGGTTATAAATACTCCTCCCCCCTCATTTGTATCAACCAAGCAAAAATTAAGAAATAAAGAGTCTTCTAAGTATAAGTCCTCTTCTTTCCTACTTAGAGTTCAAGTTTTCTTTCGAGTTCTTGTTCGGTTCTCTCGAGTTCTTCTTCGGGTTTACGGTCTAGGGCCAGTGCTAAGCACTGTGTGAAACGTTCTTCCTTTCTTTACATGGTATCAGAGCCTCTATGATCTGATACTCGTCGAGATCTCAGGTTAAGAGCTCGGGTCACTCTAAGTATGGAGTCTTCCGGTCGTGTTGTTGGATTGGGTGTAGAAATCCTAACTCAGTCCAATTACCCGAGTTCGAAATCTTGCATGGAGTCGTATTTAGAAAGTGAGGACTTATGGGAGATTGTTGGAGGTAACAATACCGCTGCTCCAATGGAGGATGCTGCAAGTGCCGAAGAAAGAAAACAATGGAGGCGGAATGACGCTAGGGCGAAGTTTGCTCTGAAGAAATCAATATCATCACAAATGTTCGAGCATATCTCAAAGTGCAACACCGCTAGTGAGATATGGAGAACATTGGACCATTTGTTCAACAAGAAGAATGAGGCTCGGTTACAATTCTTGGAGACGGAGCAGGCGAACGCTAAACAAGGGGAGTCATCCATCTCGCAGTTCTTTGTGAAGGTAAAAAATCTGTGCTCTGAAATTAATCGTTTGAATCCTGATGAGAAAATTTCAGAAGCACGTATGAGGCGGTGTATTGTTCGAGGTCTACGACCTGAATATACACCATTCTTAACATCCATTCAAGGATGGGCTCAACAACCTTCAATCGAAGAGCTTGAAAATCTTTTATCTTCACAAGAATCCTTGGCTATGCAAATGGCTGGTGTTAAAGTAAGTGGTGACTCCGGAAGTGCCTTTGTGGCACGAAAGCAACGTAGTTTCCAAGGGGGAGCCAAGGAGAAGACCGATGCCAAGAAATATTAAGACCATGGAGAATCTCCAAGATGGCTGGTGTTAAAGTAAGTGGTGACTCCGGAAGTGCCTTTGTGGCACGAAAGCAACGTAGTTTCCAAGGGGGAGCCAAGGAGAAGACCGATGCCAAGAAATATGAAGACCGTGGAGATTCTCCAAGGCAGAACAAAAATCGCGTGAAGTGCTACCGGTGTGGAAAACTTGGGCATATCAAGCGAGATTGTAGAGTCAAACTTAAGCAAACAAATATGGCAGAATCAAAAGACATTACTGAAGAAGAAGAGTGGGCAAAATGCTTCACGGTGGAGACCACTGTAAAAGGTGCGTCTACATCACATGCTTCATTCTCTGAGTGGATTGTAGATTCGGGTTGTAGTCACCACATCACGGGAGATGAGAAGCTATTTTCCAGCACCCGCCACCATGAGGGAAATGAAGCTATCATCACGGCCGACAACTCGGTTCACCACGTAGAGAAGGAAGGTATCATCGTCATAAATGGAACAGAAGGAGGTCCAATCACACTGAAGAATGTTTACCATGTTCCTGGAGTAAAGAAAAATCTTCTCTCCGTGGTGAATGCAGTTGATTGAGGTAACTATGTTTTATTTGGCCCAAGAGATGTGAAATTTCTAAGGAATATAAAAACCTTAGAAGCTGATATAGTTCATACCGGTGCACGAGTTAAGAACCTATACGTTTTATGGGCTTCAAGCTCATATGTGGATAAAATGAGCTGTAATGATAGTGCATCAATTTGGCATGCACGTCTTGGTCATATTACCATGACCAAGCTCAAGGTTATGGTGCAGAAAGATTTGGTATTTTGTGTCCCCAAGTTGAAGAGCATTGATGAAGGAAAAGTTTGTGAAGGTTGTCAATATGGTAAGTCGCATAGGCTACCATTTGACTCCTCCCCTCATACTCTGGCTATCGATATATGCTGATATTCATTGATGACTTCTCACGGTACACTTGGGTGTATTTTATAATGGAGAAGTCAGAAGTTTTCTCCAAATTTCAAGAGTTCAAGGTTACCGTGGAAGGAGAGTTGGGGCATAAGATAAAGTCTCTAAGGACGGATAACGGAGGTGAATATGTATCGGAGGAGTTTCACTCATTCTGCAGACAACAAGGCATAAAAAGAGAGATGACATGTGCACACACTCCTCAACAGAATGGAGTGGCAGAACGGAAAATTCGACATCTCACCGAGACATGTAGGACTTGGCTGCATGATAAAAATCTGCCAAAGGAGTTATGAACAGAAGGCATGAAGTGTTCATCATATGTTATCAACCAGATGCCACTTGGCCCGAATAATATGAAGTCACCATATGAGATGATACACGGGAAGAAGCCAACGGTGAAACACCTAAGGATATTTGGATCTATCTGCTATGTTCACGTGCCTGAGTCCCAAAGGAGTAAGCTTGAGGCTAAAGCAAGGAAATGCATATTTTTTGGCTATGATAAGAAAAGAAAAGGATGGAGGTGCATGGATCCAAATACCACAGGTGCATTGTCTCATAAGATGTTGTCTTTGATGAAATCTCTTCCTACTACGGCCCAGGTCGAGTTATTCTCGAGCAACAAGACTCAAGTGCCAAGACAATTAGTTCACCATCACAACATGGTGACGATAGCTCTTCACATGAGGTGCATGAAGAGAGGGGGAGCCAAAATCAAGCTGAAGAACAAAGTCAAGGATGATCTCTAGCTAGCCAGCGAACTAGAAGGACCATTGTGAAGCCGGCCAGGTACAGAGATGATGACTTTGTTACTACTTACTCATGTTTCTTTGCAGCTCCACTTGATGAGGATGAGCCATCTTCATATGATGAAGCAAAAGGCAAAATTGAGTGGGAGAATGCAATGAAGGAGGAGATGGATGCACTCAAGAAGAATGAAACTTGGGATTTAGTTCCGAAGCCAGATGATGTTCAGCATGTGTCTTGCAAATGGGTCTATAAGATCAAAATAAAAGCTGATGGAAGCATTGAGAGGTACAAGGCAAGACTGGTGGCTCGAGGATTTTCTCAAAAATATGGAGAAGATTATGAAGAGACGTTTAGTCCGGTGGCAAAAATGACTACGGTACGTGCGATCTAATCCTTAGCTGCAAACTTAAATTGGAAATTATGGCAACTCGATGTCAAGAATGCATTCTTATATGGAGAATTGGATAAGATCATCTACATGGAGCAACCGTCGGGTTTCATATCACAAAAACATGCTGAATATGTTTGCAAGCTCAAGAAAGCTCTTTATGGGCTTAAGCAAGCACCTCGAGCATGGTATGGAAAAATCGCTCAGTACTTGCTATTTTGCGGATATGTGGCTTCGGATTCTGACCCAAGTTTATTTGTGAAAAAACATAAGGGTATCCATGTTATTGTTCTCCTATACGTGGATGATATGATAATCACAGGCAATGATGACACGGAGATTACTCGCCTTCAAGAGGATATGTCAGTAAGATTTGAGATGAAGAGACTTGGAGAGTTGAACACCTTTCTTGGGTTAGAAGTCCAGAAGATGAAGAATGGAATCTTCATTGGACAACAAAGTTATGCCAAAAGAATCGTTGAAAGATTCGGAGTCAAGGAAGGAAAAACCCGTTCAACTCCTCTTGATGTCAATATAAAGCTCAAACAGCTTTACTCTCTTTGGTTTTACGGATGCTGACTTTGGTGGAGATTTGGATGACAGAAGATCTACTTCAGGTTATGTTTTTCTCTGTGGCGACACAAGCATTTCTTGGTGCAGCAAGAAGCAGGGTTCAGTGTCATTATCGACAACCGAAGCGGAATACAAGGCATCTGCACTTGCTGTTCAAGAATGCGTAGGGCTTCGAAGACTCCTCGAAGATCTGAACAAGATGATCAACCAATCGGTTCCTTTATTTAGAGAAAATCAAAGTGCTATCAAACTTTCAAATAACCCGGTGCTTCATGCAAGGACCAATCACATTGAGATCGAGAATCATTTCATCCGGGAGAAGGTGCTCGATGGGACGATTGAGGCGCTGGAGGTTCGAAGTGAAGAAAACATTGCCGACATCTTCACCAAGTCACTTCCCAAAGGCCAATTTGAAAGTATTCGGTCAAAGCTTGGTATGGTTTCTAAAAAACAAGTTTAAGGGGGAGTGTTGAATTAAACTTGTTTTAAGTTAAAATTAAGTTTTGGATTAAATTGAATATTGGGTTAAAAATTAATTTTTGGGTTATGATCTAATAAATTATATTTTGGACCAAACCGAAATTTAATTTTGTGTACTCTCCGGCGGTGTGGTTTCCTTCGTCAGCCATACGATCTATAAGATCCTCAATTTGTGGAAAGGTGAGGTTGCTCAAAGAGCCTCCAGCAGCGGCTACGATCAAGATCCTCGTGTTGTCCATGAGTCCTTGGAGAAAGTTGTGTATGAGGTAACTTTGATCCATGCCGTGATGTGGGCAAAGGCGTTGGTATCCTTTGAATCGCTCCCACGCTTCGTATAAGCTCTCGGCTGCCCCTTGAACGAATGTGTTGATATTATTCTTGGCTAGCTGAGCTCGACTTTAAGGGAAGAATCGTGTCATGAACTTCTCCTCTAGCTGTCCCCACGATGCGATAGAATTCGCTGGTTGAGAATACAACCAATCTTGTGCCTTGTCTTTCACCGAGAATGGGAAGGCAGCTAGCATGACATCCTCATCCGATACGCCATCTCCGGTTCTTATGGTTCGGCATAGCATCTTAAAATCAGTGAGATGCTGATTTGGGTCCTCGGCTGGTCTCCCTCTAAACGCCGCGTTACCAAGCATTTGAATAAATGCCGGTTGAAGCTCTACGCGAGCGTTTCTCCCTACAATGCATGATAAGAGCTGCGTATGCCTAGGGACCGTGTATGATCCATAGGTCAGTTCTGGTTGCACTTGCTGCACGTTTTGAACGTAGCTCTTCGTCATTCTTATCCACAAATGGTTGTTCAATTACTTCCTCGGGTTGGAAGTCCAAGTGTACTTGCGTGTTATCAACTGAATTGCTTCCACTAGCTCTCGTTTCTTTCCTTATCTTTCTAAGCGTCTTATCAATGTCGGGGTCGAAAACTAGATCCGCACTTCCGGTATTTCTCATGCACAAGCTAGCTGCACAAGAAAAAGAAGATAAACACAAAGATCACGTGAGATCCAAGAAGCAAACGAATTTGACTCTAAACAAATAAACAAACAAAAACACGAAATAGCAAGAAACAAACAAGACTCCGGAAAGGACTAATGCCTAAATCTAAAAGTTTCCTAAGTCTAAAGCCGTAATCAATTCCCCAGCAACGGCGCCAAAAACTTGATGTGCGTTAAGCTCAAGTAATAAAACCTAGACTAACGCTTCCGCAAGAATACGGATCGTGTAGTAACTAGGGTCGAACACAAGGAATTGATGCGACTTATAAGCTATTAAACTAATGGAATAGACGTATAAGGTGACTAAAGATGGAATTGTGATTGAACTAAACTAAACTAAATCGACGAGATAAACTTATAGCTAAGCACCATGGGTATCGAGAGTTTGCACAACGATGTAACGAAGTTCTAACGAGATAAT
>CM071870.1:12351019-12368316 GCA_036759665.1 Gynandropsis gynandra | reverse complement strand
TGAAGCATTAAGATCAGCCAATCAATCTGAAAACATGATCAAATACAAAATTCATTCATATCAAGTGGCGTACAAGTATGAAAGCATTAAGATCCACCATTCATTAAGCATAAGACTTCGTTACAACATGGCAATACTCCCTAACCCATGGCAATGGATCTACTCAGACATGAAAACAACAAAGGAAACACAAGAGAATACTAAATTCGACATAGATGAAGAATGAGATGACTCCCTATTCATAAACCGATGTCTTCAATAGATCCTCCTTGCTCCCGATCCGTTCTTCCGTCTTTTCTTCCTTCTTCCTTCTGCCCTAATGTCTCTGAATATTCCCCCCTCCAATCTGGTTCGAAAACTCCCTTTTCAGATCTGATTTCCCCTTAATTTGACCGTTCCAAAACTTAGGAGTTAGTTAGGCATGTCCTCTACCCGCTCATGCAGGTCACTTGCCCGACCGTGTGCACACAATTGAGCCCGAGCGGGCACCATGCCCGATCGTGTAGATCATCAGCCCGAGCTGGTACAACCCACGGTGATTTCTTGGCATGAATTAACCCGAGCGGCCACTGCAAATCCACCCGAGCGGGTACTCTATTCTGGTCGTGTTCCTTGGGTGCCCGAGTCGTGCAAAGCTACGGGGGTAATTGGCAGCAATTAGCCCGATCGTGTACACTCCCAATGCCCGAGCGGGCATGTCTTGAAATGTTGTTTCCGCCCCTTTCACTCGTTGTTTGCGTGTTCACTTTCAGTCCATGGCCTTGCATAAGTCGAACCTTGTCATTCAACTACATTTTCGGGGTTAGATTGCCATAATCTCTCGTGTTTCTCCTCATGTCTTTGTTTCCTACGCAAAACACGAAATGTAGATAAAGTCTTCGAATAAACTCGATAAATAAATGAAATCTAAGTAATCTACTCAAAACTAGACCTAAGAATGATATAAAAACTACAACGGATTATGTGTTATCAAACTCCCCCAGACTTAACCTTTTGATCGTCCTCGAGCAAACCTAGAGTGGAGTACTAGAAGAGCTAAACAACAATGTATTCTAACACAAATACATCAAAGGATTAGCCATCATACAAAACGACGCGTCACATGAACGCAAGCCTAAGCGTACCAAGTTCAGACTTCTATCAACCGAAAGTCTCGAACCATGCAATCCTACCAATAACCTAAGTGAAAAAAATCCATATTCCTAAACAACGTCCAAGCGATCTCCATACCAACTCTCCTAAGCTTGAGATATCATTAAGCACATACTCTCGTTCTTATTCTTTTTTTTATGGTTCCACGCTTGGTTCCTAGGACGTCGAAGTCGAAGAGGGTGGCTTTCTACTTAGACCCAAGCTACCTATGGCACACTCATAAGGTTTAGTAACCTTAGCGGAGTGAAGAGATGCGTCATTGAAGCTTTTTTGTTTTTTAAACCATGGTTTTTTTTTACTTTTCTTATGAAGAATACGCATCACTCTAACCCTTAGGACGTAGAATAGCGCCTCTACCCACCACTTAGACCCGAACCATCGATCTCGATGTACTCATGTCAATGAAAACCTTAAATAGTTAAGACTTATCCAAGGAGAAAAATTGACAGCGGAGTATAAGCGTGTGGAGTCTAATGAACGCTAAAAATCTATCAATCAAGCATCGATTAATCGGTATACACGGAGATATGATACTTGGTACCGAAACTTAGGAGACGAATGTAACTATAAGTCATGGGTTCAAGCATAATTACTCAACTAATCAGCATCAAGAAGTCTTCTAAGCACACCTAGACTATAGTTCACGATTCGACAAGGTCGCACAATAATGACTAAAGCTTGAAAATTCATGCTAGGTATCCATCCGTTTATTCCTAAAAACAAAAATCAAAATCTAATCCTAATCATCTAATCCTAATCACATGTCAATACTCGACGAGTACCCCCCCAGACTTCAATGAAACACCGTCCCGGTGTTCAAAAACCTAAGAGGATATCGCAAACAAAACAAGAGTCGGAACATGTGCACCTTGTATAACTTCCAATCCCGAAAAGAACGAAAGCAAGTAAAACGGATACGGAATCATACGTAAAACATCACATATGTATCAAAAACGTCTCCTAAATCGTGCAAGAAATACGTATGAAAACGAGATGATCAGTAAGCCGTTTGAGCTGCGCTGGAATCTGCCTGGCATTCTTGGAGGGTTATGCACTGATTTGCAACGTTTTCTTGACTTGAATCCCTCTCCATCTGATCTGTACTCATGTGTGCATGAGTTGAGAAGTCTCCTTGATGAGGACTACCCGAAAATCCATCCTTTTCTGAGGTTGCGACCTGCTGTGCACGGGTCGCGCAGAATTCTGCTCGGAGTTCATCTAGCTCGGGGTTCGGGATTTCTTTTGTATCCTTTTCATCCAGCAGCTTTGGATAATGCTTCACTCCATTAGGGTTCTTACAAAGTCCCTCTCCAGATGCTATAAGAGCAATCTCAAAGGAATCCAATTTCCCAAATTTCTCAAAGACTTGGTCGGCCAGCTCCTCTAAGACGTCGATGTGGAATACCGAATCCACCATGCAAGGCTGCTTAAGTGTGTCGTTCAGATTGAACTCCACTTCTTCATCCCCGAATTTAAGTGTGAGTTTACCTTCAGCACAATGTATGATTGTTTTTGCCGTATTGAGAAACGGCCTACCGAGGATAATTGGAATTTTCTCGTCCTCCTCCATATCCAATACAACGAAATCAACCGGGACGAAGAACTTTCCTACCTGCAAAGGTACGTCTCCCAGCTTTCCCTCGGGTATCCTAACGCTCCCATCAGGCATGGTTAGCGCCATTCTCGTCGGTCGAAGATCCATCTTACCCTTCAGATCCAATTTCTCGTACAATGACAATGGTAGCACGCTTACGCTTGCTCCGACGTCGATTAGCGCATGGTTTATTTCATAATCTCCAATTTTACAAGGGATCACGAATATACCTGGATCCGGCATCTTTTTGGGTAGATTAGGCTGCAGCATTGAATTAGTTATCATAACGGTTTCCATCTCCACATCTCGCTTGTTCGCAAGTCAACCCAATCACTAAACAGTTGGATATCACAATTATTCCACCGCATCTTACCAAAATTGATGTGGTACTTTGCTTTAGCAAACCCACACACATCGATCTAATTTTTGATGAGTGCTACTCATTGGTAGACATTTATCTTGACTTAAATATATTTGAGGGATTTTCATACAATAAAGCAGATATCTACATGCATCTCTTACATGCAACTGTCATTAAACATGTAGTCAAATAATGATCATCTTATACATATATCTTATATATGCATCTCATACAATGTTAATCATCATGTTATCAATCAATATACATTTACGCTAGTCATTATAATTAGAAAAATTAACAATGATGGGTCTTTATTCGAGAAATGAATTATTGCCACAAAACTCATCGAAATTCGATGTTTGCAACAAATCGATCAAATCGACCTTAAGAAATTCTATGTTTGTCCCCATAATTATGTATAACTCTTATACAGATTCTGCTTCCCGATCAAACATGTATCATGTAGATAAACCAAATTGATCACATCAATCCGATAAACCATAGAATCAATCATATCGATCTTGTTCATGCAAATTCTAAAATCAACTATATGATTCAAGAAACGTGCATATCAATTAACACAGATTCGAATATGCATATCATATATCATACATTCGAAACGTGCATATATCACATATCACATGTTCAAACATGCATATCACATATCATAGATTGAAATGTCCATATAATATACAAATCAAAATATGCATATCATATATCATAAATCAAAACGTGCATATTATATAACATAAATCAATCACGATTCTTGTGCAACTTGCATCTTACGATTCGAACATGGTTCATCAAACATGTATATCTAATAAAAAGCCAGTGAAGATCTACAAAACTAGGCTCTGATATCACTATAAGGAAACTGGTACACAAACAGGCATGCAACGGAAAAACATAAATAATAGAAATTTTTGGTTTCCTCCTTAGATTTGTTCGGATTGACTTGATTAGGGTTTCACGAGATTCACCTTTGCTCGATGTAGTTCAAACCTTGATGCTGCGAGTCACGAGCAATAACGAGTCATTCCTACCTCCACTGGTATTCCCATGAACGAAAGGAGTGCCCGCGTGCGAACGTCTCCCAAACTTTGCAATCGAAATAAGTCGAAAACTCAATGTTCTAGCTAGATGTTTCGACCATAGACTTTTACAGCTGCCTGTTTGTGTTGATTTTGGAGTCCATCTCGAAAACCCTCTCTACTCAGGTATTTATATCGAATTTCGAGAGTCCTATTCTGAATATGATTGTTCAGCTTCATTTTTCCAGTTAAACTATGAAACCTAATCCTCTTTTAACTATGATTATACAACTTAAGTTTTAGTTAAATTCGAATTAACCTAATTCTATCAATTAACTCTAATCCTATTCGTAACAGGATTAACTAATGGACCTTAGGTTCAATTTTGAAACTAAGCCCAACAAAATAAACTCTCAAAATGTCAAAGTTCATTCGTTCATGTGTGTAACCCAATAGATCCTCGTTATGTTGACTATACACATCACAAACAATGAGCGGTGTCTAGCAACACATCATTACTACCCAAGTAATGAGAATGTCATTGACTCAACATAACCATTCCCGTGATTGATGTTACAATGTTGTATAATCCTTTTATCTTTGATGTCTAGATCGAACACAAGCCATGGAAATGTCATACTCGTATACTTGAATCTAAGGTATCTTGATTTCCAAGTATATTTTTTAAAAGAAAATAAATTCAATATCATATATCAATTTATTTGATTACGACCATGCATTTCACAATCTCATTTAATCAAGGAGCTCACGATATCACAATTGTTAAATAGGAGGGACAAATTCTATCTTGATCAACCAACATCTTACTACATAAGTTAATTGTATACCCAATCACTACATCGTTAGTCCACCCATTTACGAGCGATGTTTAGTAGTGTCAAAGTATGCAAATTCCTTATGTTAAGATCTCTGGTGATCTCAAGTCAAAAGATCACATACACTATCATCGGTATAAGAATTGCTTATGACACTCATATAACAATCTACGTAGCAATTCAAGGCAGATCGATCTAGTACATTGTTCTCTAACACATACCTAAGTATTGAATTGATATCTCATATTAATTTAACACATACTAGTCTTAATGCATCATCGATATCCTTATTTTTAATGATACTCGACTCAAGATATTGTTTCAAAATATATTCAAGGCAAATAATCCTAAAGATGTTATTGCATTCATTTATAACATGCAGAAAATAAACTGAATGAAATAACAAATGCCATAGATGATAAAAATTCATGATACATAAATAAGTCCCAAGAAAACAATCATCTAATGATTGGTCTTCAGAGCATTCTCCAATACCTCAGAAAAAGCTTCGACGAAATGAGCAAGTTTTCTGCATATACACGTGTCTATAATAAGAAACAAGCGTTTATCAGTCCTTACCCCTGATTGTAATATGTAAAGCAATCCCACCGGCAAACATGTCCCTGAAATAATACCAAAGATTATATTCATAAAATTATCTACAATTTGACGTCTGTTGCAAATAGCGGCAAAAGGAACAATATGTAGACTCTCTTCCGAATAGTGATGCAACTTCGTATATCTAATGGGATCCAAACGGAAGATTTGTGGGGAATGGTGCCTTATTGAGAGTTTGTCTTGATTGTAATTCCAATACAAAGGGTCTATTTATAATAGAAGCATTATAAACCCTCTTGAGTCCATGTATTCTCAAAAGATATACATAACAGAGGGCTCCTTGCAATCTTCGCTAAAACATACGCACTTGAAAGCGTGCTTTTAATGTAATAAAGATTTGTTTTTTCTAATGAGATGCAAATCACTGTTCTCTTGAAAATAGCAACAAAATAGACCCTCTAGATCATGAATGAAAACGTCATAAAATAATAGAATGCTCGTATGCAATCTTTGAAAAAATAGACCCACTTGAGAGCATGAACCAAATATAATACCAAGAGTTATATTCACGATGGGATGCAAATAGAGGCTCGTTTGGAAACAGTCGAAAAAGAGGTAATCTTTTGATCATGTTTTGAAATGTGATGTAACTTTGTAATCTCAAATGTGATACAATTAGAAGGTTTTTTGAATGCTACCCTAATGAGAATTATACTCTGATTGTACTCCAAATATATGTATTACAGAAGTTTTGTTTATAAAAGTGGTATAGCAGAAATTGTTGAGTCCCTACATTCTTAACATATACAAACATAAAGCTTTTTGCCATCTTTGCAAAAAAAAATTTCTTGAGAACATGCCCCGAATGCATCACAAATATTTATTCTTCAGTGAGATGTATTAAGAAAAGTGCAATTACTAGGGTTTCAAAACATGTATATAAATATATGTATACTCTTCATTATGTAACATGAGAAAATTACATCTTATATGGTATCAAAGCTGCTTTAGGGTTTCTTTTCTAGTTTTCAGCTGCCATGCACTGCTCGGTCAGCCGATCGCATCTCAGGCCGTCGCATCTCCTCCTTCGACCGTCTGTCGCTTCTGTTCTGCTCGACCGCCCTTCCTCCTGCCGACCGTCGATCTGCTCGACCGTCCTTCCTCCTGCCGACTGCCTCTAGATCTGCCCTATCGCCATTAGATCCAGCCGCCCAGCAGCCCCTGCCGTCATCGAGATCCGGCCACCCTTCCTCATGTGGACCGCCTCCAGATTTGCTCGGCCGACCTCCCTTCGTCTTGTCGACCGCTGATCATTTCGTTTTCATACGTATTTCTCGCATGATTTTAGAGATGTTTACGATATAAATGCAATGTTTAAGTATGATTTTGTATCAGTTTTGCTCGTTTTCATGTTGTTTTAGATTTAAATGCAAATTCAGTTCATTTTGAAGTTAAAGAATGTACACAGACAAAGTACTAGCATCGAGGATCGTAACGGAGAAAACGAGACGAGAAACTTAGAATAACGAGCAAGATGTGAACATGCATGGCCGACCATTATGCCTTGAACGGCCGGAAACTTCATTGGCCATCAAGCACGGTTGGGCTAGATATCAAGCACAGTCGAGAATTAACGTCACAAATTATCCCGAGAGCATCAGACGACCGAGCTCGTCCATCAACACGATCGGGCTCATTAAGGAACAAGCACAACACGACCGAGCTCTTCCTTCAACACGGTTGGGAAGCTCTTCAACGGAAACGCTCGGTCAGGTTTCACATCTTGCATGATCGGGCATGGAGATGTGCAGACTTGCAGCACAAAAAAAAAGGAAAGATTTTGGCCATGGAGAAGAAAAGGAAGATCATGGAAAATAATGGAAAAGCACGGAAAAAGGGGAAAGAAAAAGAAAAGGAAAGAGAAGAGAAGAGGAAAGAAAGAGAAAGGGGTCAAAGTAGATACGATTGATTCAGTTACCACACACGTTACATGAAAGACATAGATGGAGAGTGGTGGAGAAGAAGAAGATTGGTTCGTGAGTTCTTGACAAGGGACATTCAAGGGGCATTGAAGATCGAATAAGGACTTCAGCTTCGTTTGGTTTTATCGTTCTTTAAATTATCTATTTCGTTTATGGTGTTTTCTATTGAACGCATGAGCGAGTACTCGTTTTGTTGTAGGAGAAGGGATTAGCCAATGGCTATCCCGGAACTACATTAATTTATCTTTGAATGCAATTTCCCATTTTTCCTTATATATTCTTTGTCTAAGCGCTTGATTGACTTGTGTTTATGAATGGCGACGTAGATGCATGTTTTAGGAACTTAGGAGAAGGATCCAAAGGACAATTCTAATTCCGGATAATCAGGATTACAACAAACGAGGCTAGGCCACGAAATTAGGGTAGTAGCGGTTGAGGGTAAAACGGATGAATCATAGAACTTATGGGTTTAGTTTAAGGTGTTAGCCACGAAAGTAAGGGATAACTTAACTAGATCACGTGTCTATGTTTTGAGACAGGGTAAATATCATATTAGGATCGTTCGCTGATAACACGTAGTGTGTGTTAGTTTTAGGCTAGGAATTTATATCATTTTTGCATAGTTTGCATATCACGAGTTACGAATCCGAACCAGACGTTCTTTATATACTCCCTTTTTGTTAATTTTCAGGTTTTAAGGCGACAAGGCCTATCCGAGCTTTAGAATGTCGATTCTTGGATTCAACCGCGTATAATGGGAGCTACAAGCCATTCCCAGCAACTTCAGGCCACAGAATCAAATGGAACACCCAAGCATCGAGCGAAAGGAACGAAGACAAGAAGATAACTCAGCGTGCCCAGGCTTGGAAGAGGCCCCGCGCGGGCTGCAACTCCAGCAAAGTTTGCACGACTCGGGAAGGCTTGGAACACGCCCGGATTGGATGAAAAAAACGACCCCGCGCGAGGTGGCTAAGTTGCCCGTGTGGGCTGCACATGACCAGCAAAGATTGCCCAGGTCGGGCTGATGAAGAGCCCGCTCGGGCTGGAGGAAAACACTCACCCTGTGCGGGTAGAGTATGAGCCCGCACGGGCCACTTTTCTCTCAACAACCTGTTTTGAATTCAAACTCGAATTAGAAAGAGAGGGGGCGATCTAGGGCAAGGAGAACGACACACAGGCGAGGAGAGGGACTGAAAAACACAAGGAGAAACTCGGGAGAAGCTGGAGAAGAAGAGAAACCACAATCCGGACTTCGGTATCAAGATAGGGAAGATCGAGGAATCGTATTTCTTACTCTTAATCATGTCTAGGGTTTATTTCTTTTGTTTTACAGTAGATTCCATGAGTGACTAAGCCTCTAGCTATGGGTTAGGATTGCTGGATTTGTAATGGATGCTTATGATTATGCGTTATTGCTTAGACTTATCGAAGCTTTCTTGAAACTCGGTTTTACAATCAACATCGTAAATGTCTTATACTTGTGCTGATCGCTCAGTAATCTAGGAATTTGTGTTTAGCTGGATGGTTAGATTATGAATCCGGAATAGTTGATTGTAGATTAAGCTTGATTAATGAGAATCTGACCGGTCGGTTATTCGACTTACGAATTAGGATTGCGCGCTTAACGCTACCGTAATCATAAGTTAATCACTGCTAAAAGGTAGGATTGCACATTGTTGTGGTTAGGAGGTTTGGGATTTGGAAGAACCATTCCTTATTTACGAGCATGAATTCTCCGTAATCAAGATAATTCGATAGGTTCATGATCCTTTGTTAGTTGCATCCTAGCAAATCCCGATAACCCGAAACCCATAGTGTTCTTAATTATCAAATTTTTCACGTCACCTCATCGCTGTCATTATCCATTTTAGTATTTCAGAAATCTGTCCCACATCACCATCAATTCAACCCGTCTTAGTTTAGTCGTATTCTTAGCTTAGGTTGCATTAGTCCCCAGAGTTCGACCTTGTATTACACTAATCCGTACTCTTGCGGTAAGTGGATATTAGGCATTTTTATTGCTTGATAGTTCGCACATCATCCGCCATAGATAACTTGATTGGGAATGCATGATTAGATAGGTTGATCATTGGTTTTGGTAGTCTTGTGGTGAAACCATAATCCTATAACGTTTGTCTAACTTATTGTTTTTAGTTATTTCATTCTTAAAACCAATATTCGTTTTTTGCAAGTTTGATTCGTAGTTTGGATTTAGGTTATGTTGCGTAGTCCCTATGGGGTCGAATCCTAGAGTACTACACACGTGTCATGCATTTGTTGGTAGTTTAGGTTAATATTTGTTTAACTTGGAACGTATCAACCGCCTCCAGATCTGCTTGACCGTCGGCTGCCTATCTCTCTCTAGCTCACAAGCTTCGATAACATTCCAGTGTTCTAGCCTAGACAGATCTGCACCATCAGACAACCAGACTCAATAAACGTTAACCCGTGAAACCATGGCCACCAAACACAACATCTCATCCTCTGCTCGCATAGAGACCGCCGACATTTTCAACGTCTCTGAATCATAAAAAATTCTGTTCAGTGTCAATATGGGGAATGTCACCAAACTATCAACCACAAACTACCTCACTTGAAGTGTCCAAGTGAGGACACTCCTCGAGGGACACATCACCTCGATTGTTTCATCGTTGAAAACTCACGTTTACCACCTGCCACAATTCTCGTTCATGTCTTGATGCAAGCTAACCCGGTCTTTGAGCCATGGAAACAACAAGATCGATTACTTTTCAGTGCAATTCTTGGTGCTCTCGCTGTTTCTCTACACCCTTTGATTGCTCGATGCTCCTCGATGCATGAAGCATGGCTCAATTTAGCCACATCATACGACAAAGCATCTAGAGGACATATTCTTCAACTCTTGGAATCAGATCAAACGAAGTATAAAAGGAGCACAACCGATTGATGAATATATACAGTTCATCACGATCAAAGCCGATGAGTTAGCATTGCTCGACAAACCACTTATTCATGAAGATCTACTTGACGTCGTCTTCTCCGGCCTCCTTGGGGAGTTCAAACTTGTCATCGATGTAATTCAAGCAAAAGATACCACAATTTACATTGAAGAGCATCATGAAAAACTAATAAACCATGAAGCCAAACTCCTTCTCGAATCACCTTACTCGGCCCCATCCTCCTTCCCTGCGACCGCACATTATATCCACCCATGTCCTCCATTATCATCATCTCGTGGATGAGGTTGTGATACCTCTCATGGTGGAGGTAATTTATACAACAATGGTAGGTCCCAACGATATCAACCTAGAGGATATCATGGGAAATGCCAAGCATGTGGAGTCTTCGAGCACAATGCAAAATGGTGTTCGTAATACTCTCTCGTCAAGGCGTCCCGTGGCGATGGTGATCTACGCTCGACACCTCCAATGAATTCATGACAACATACTCCTCGACCGTTGAAACCACATGCGCACAATGCTCTCACACCTTCTTATAATGCAGGTCAATGGTTTCTTGATAGTGGTGCATCACAACACATCATATCAGATCCCTAAAACCTTGCCTTACACAGCCTGTATCACGGCGGTGAAGGCGTTATTGTTGGAGATGGCTCGACATTGCTGATAACTCATACGGGTTCCATTTTGATACCTTTCTACTCGCTCCTTTTTTCTTTACATAATGTTCTATTTGTGCCACCTATACATAAAAACCTTGTTTTGGTGAATCAGTTGTATCACACTAATGATGTCTATGTGGAATTCTTTCCACATCACTTTCAGGTGAAGGATCTCAGTATAGGGGCACCGATTCTGTCAGGCAAATAAATACGGTTTTGTCTAACAAAAGTAGATATGGTGTCTATGAGTGGCCATGTCCAATCCCTTCTCCGTCGAGCATTGTTGCTCTTAGTAGTATCAAGTCCACTTTTCCCGAGTGACATTCACATCTATATTATTTATCTTTCTCTATGTTAAAGCATGTCTTGTCTAAGTTTCACTTGTCGTTGTTTCGAGATTCTTCTCCGTTATTTTACAACTCTTCTTCACAAAAGAATGCCTCAAACTACCTTTCAGTCATTCAACTGTTTTATCCTCCAAACCTCTTGAAATTCTCTTTTCTGATGTATGGACCTCACCAATCATCTCCATTGGTGGGTTCAAATATTATGTCTTATTCGTTGATCGCTACACCCAATTGATCATCTCGTTTCTATACGTATTTCTCGCATGATTTTAGAGATGTTAATTATGGTAGATGCGATGTTTACATGTGATTTTGTATCCATTTTACTCGTTTTCATGTTTTCATGTTCTTACAGGTTATAATGCATATTTGGTTCATTTTGGAGTTAAAGAACGTACACGGGACAAAGTATTAGCACCGAGGATCATAACGGAACAAATGGGACAAGAAACAACACGGGTCGGGGAGGACTTCTGCCCGCACGGACCTAGAGCAACATCACAGCCCCCGCGGGCCACTAAACTTAGCTCACGCGGGGCACCTTCCTTAGCATGTGCGGTGCTAGGCAAGCCTTCAACACACGCAGATCATCCCCTCCAAGGAAGCCCACGTGGGGCACACTCTCCAGCTCGTGCGGGTTGCGTCCGTCACCTGCAGAAACAAGAAAGGAAACTTGTGGGAAATAATAAAAGGAAGTGGTTAGTTGCCTACACACGAAGGAAACATGGTTAGAGAAGAGGAATGAGAGTTATATGGCTGGAAAACATAAAGGAAACGTGCCCACTTACTCGATAATAGAATCCAATGCAAATAAGAATGGAAAACTCACAAAACCACATGCTGCAACAATGAGGAAAGAAGAGGAAAGCAAGTGAACAGCCAAAGAGGAGAAAGAGGAGTAAAAGAAAGAAACAAAAGATGAAAGACAAGGAGGAGAGCTAAGGGGCAGAATTCACTTTAGTTTAGAGGAGAGAACACATGTTACAGTAGAGAATCGCAGAGAGGGGGTAGAGAGAGGAGCTGTTCGTGAGTTCTTACGGAAGAGACATCCAAGGAACATTGATGATGGAATAGGGACTTCGGTTTTGTTTGGTTTTTATGTTCTTTAAACTATCTATTTCGATTATGTTGTTTGCTTTCAAATGCAAAAGCGAGTAGTCGTTTTGTTCTAGGAGAAAGGATTAGCCCATGGTTATCCCGGAACCACTTTGATTTATCTTTGAATGCAATTTTCCGTTTTTGTTTATCTATTCATTGTTTGGGTTCTTGATTGACTTGTATTTATGAAGGCCAAGTAGATGCACGTTTAAGGAACTTAGGAGAAGGGCCAAAAGGAATATTCTAATTCCGGATAATCAGGCTTAAAACAATCAAGGTTAGGCCACGAAAGTAGGGTAGTAGCGGTTGAGGGTAAAATGGATGAATCATAGAACTTATAGGTTTAGTTTAAGGTGTCAGCCACAAAAGTAGGGGATAACTTAACTAGATCATGTGTCTATGCCTTAAGAGAGGGTAGGTATAATATTAGGATCATCTGCCTTAGAGAACTTGATTGGGAATGCATGATTAGATTGGTTGATTGTTGGTTTCGGTAGTCTTGTGGTGAAACCGTAATCCTAGAACGTTTGTCTCACTGTTAAGCACTTGTTAGTTTATTGTTTTTAGTTATTTCATTCTTAAAACCAATATTCATTGTTTCCAAGTTTGATTCAGCGTTAGGGTTTGGGTTGTTTTGTTTAGTCCATGTGGGATCGACACCTAGAGTACTACAGACGTACTGTGCACTTGCGGGTAGTTTAGGTTAATTTATTTTAATTGGGAACTCATCAAGTTTTTGTTGCCGTTGTCGGGGATTATTGTCAACACGTCTTAGATTCGAACCTAGGATCATACTTTTTTTCATTTTATTTTTGTTTTCTTTTCTTTCTACCTTTCTACCTAAATCCTTTTTATTTGTCCTTCGTAGAGCTGTTAGATCAGAGAAGAGACGGATAATTAGAATGGTATGTTGAACGACTATGGACATTTGCAGCAACAGTAACTCACACCTCAACTGCGAGAACCACATGCTCCTCCACCACGTCGCCTCAAAGATTACGTGGTGCCGAATATGAACAACGTTCAAACCACAATACGAATGCCTGCTGTGTCTAGAGAGCAATTTGAAATTAAGCCTGCGATGATCAACATGCATTATCAGAAGAAATTCATGGGTAGAAATCACGAGGAACCCCATCAGCACCTCAGAGTTTTTTAAATCTTTCCGGTACGTTCAAGATACACAGAGTCTCAGAGGACGCGATTTTGTTGCGTCTCTTCCCCTTCTGAATTGGGAGAAGAGCGAAAACATAGCTGCAATTGCTTCCCGGTGGTTCAATCACTACTTGGGACCAGCTCTGCACACTGTTCCTAGCACGATTCTTTGATCCGAGCAAGATGATTCAAATGAGGGGAGAAATCATGAAATTTAGATGTAAAGATGGAGAAACGTTGTTTGAAGCGTAGGGTGATAACACGTAATCCGTTGTAGTTTTTATATCATTCTTAGGTCTTTGAGTAGGTAGATTACTTAGATTCCATTCATTTATCGAGTTTATTCGAGGATTTCATCTACATTTTGTGTTTTGCATAGGAAACAAAGACATGAGGAGAAACACGAGAGATGATGGCAATTTAACCCCGAAAAAACGTAGTTGAATGACAAGGTTCAACTTGTGCAAGGCCATGGACTCAAGTGAACATTCAAACACCGAGCGAAGGGAGCGGAAACAACATCTCAAAACATGCACGCTCGGGCATTGGAAGTGTGCCCGCTCGGATAATTGTTGCCAAGACACCCCTGTAGCTTTACACGACTCGGGCACTCAAGGAACACGACCAGGAGCATGTGCCCGCTCGGGTGGAAAAGACGTGCCCGATCGGGCTAATTGTCACCAAAATGCGCCGCAGGTTTGCACAACTCGGGCTGGAGAGGAACATGCTCGGTCATGGGTGCCCGCTCGTGCTAAAATGAGTGCACACGGTCGGGCACAAGGCTTGCACGAGCGGGTAGGAGCTGTGCCCGCTTGGGTCCTTGTTATTCTCAACTAACTCCTAAGTTTTAGAACGGCCAAACTAGGAGAGATCAGATCTATAAAAAGGAGTTTTCGAACCAGAAAAAGGGGGGACGATTCGGAGACAATGGAGACACACTTGGAGAGATCGAGAAGGACGGAACGAGGGATCCGAAGCATGGAGGATCTATTGAAGACATCAGTTGATGAATAGGGCAAACTTTTTTGTTACCTTCAAATTTCCTTCGACATCCTTAAACATTCCTTAATATTCTTAGCTAAAGGATCGAGAAGGACGGAACGAGGGATCCGAAGCATGGAGGATCTATTGAAGACATCAGTTGATGAATAGGGAGCATTCTTATTCACTTTATATGTTGAATATAGATTTCTTTTGTGTTTCGTTTTCTGAGTTCATGTCCAAGTAGATCTATTGCCATAGGTTAGAGAGTATTGCCAACATGTAATGTAGTCTTGTGCTTAATGAATGGTGGATCTTAATGCTTTCATACTTGTACGCCACTCGATATGAATGAATTTGGTATTTGATCATGTTTTCAGATTTCATGGTTGATCTTAGTGCTTCAATACTTGTATGCCACTTGGTTGATGATGTTAGAAGTCTAATAAATCTATGCCAGGGCATTAGACTTTGGAACTTAGCCATGATTTAGGGTTTGATCGGTTTAGAATCTACGCCAGGTCAATCGATTGAATCTAGGGATTAGGATAGCGGTCGTAATGCGTCTATGTATGTAAGATGCGCAATAGATATATTGGTATATGCATGCTAGATAGTGGACAAGTCTACGCCAGTCAGTTCCTATAGGAGAGCTTGAATTCCCTGAACTCGTGATAGTATCTAAGACCAATGATCTTGTTAGAACTTCGTTACATCGTTGTGCAACTCTCGATACCTATGGTTGTTAGTCTTTGAGTCGTTCCTATCATTAGTTTAGTTTAGTTTGCATTTTCATTCCATCCACTATTGGTTTTACACGTCTTATTCATTAGTCTAATAGCTTTAGAGTTGTATCAATTCCTTGTGTTCAACCCTAGTTGCTACACGATCCGTATTCTTGCGGAAGCGTTAGTCTAGGTAATTTATTACTTGATATAACGCACATCATGGGGCATATTTAAGGATCTTCTAAAAATGTGTCCGCACCATGGTCTCAAGCAGTGGTATGTTATCCAAACTTTCTACAATGGAATCGCAGAAGAACACCGAACGACGTTGGATAACGTTGCAAGAGGATTGTTTATGAATTTGAGCGTTGAGGAAGCGTACGAGCTGATTCATAACCTCGCTGATAACACGTAATCCGTCATAATATTCTCAACATTCCTAGGTTTAGTTTTAAGTATGATTCTTGGACATTGACGAGTTATTGAGTATATTTGAGTACTTCTTCCATTATTTCGTGCGTTGTGGAGGAAGTGAAGACATCCGAAGGAAACACACGTAATTACGGAAAATCCACCAAAAAAAAGACCAAGTTGACCAAAGGCTGAATATGAGCACGACAAGATGAATATACGTGATGACCTAGTGCACGATCGGGCAGCAATCAAAGAATGGTCGGGTTGGAGGCAAGCACAAACAGTACGACCGGGCATCACCTTGTGCATCACCGGACTGAAGAGATAGACCTATGCACGGCCGGACACTATCACCTACACGACCAAGCTGTGGACCAAACAACAAGCACGACTGGGCTTAAACTTGTGCACGAGCTGAAGAGGAAATTTGTGCACGGCCGGGCTAAGAAAGGTGCATGACCGTGCTGGAGAGCATCAACACCTGCACGACCGAGCTTGAATAACTTCATGGTCAGGCTCTTGAGACCAGAATCATCCTGTAGCTTATGCACGGCCAAGGCTTGCTCCATGCACGGTCGGGCACTCGAGGGAATGCATGCACGGTCGGGCGTTTTGGTTAGCACGGTCGGGCTTGCATGCCAACAACCAACGTGATTCACATGCACACCACTTGGACGGGCATGAATCTTAAAAAAGAAAACTGAAAACCAGAGAAGACAAAAGAACAGAGAAGGGCAGAGAGGAAACATAGTTGGAGAAGAAGACTTCGACCACCCGAAGGATTCGTTTGAAGCAACATTCGAGATGATAGGGAAGATGAACATTTACGTTGTTTGTGTTTGTTTCCCTATGTATTATGAGTAGTTGTGTTTTCCATGGGTTAGGGATGCCAATGTAATGGATTGTTGATTCTTAATGCTTGATTTCAGTTTTGTTCAATCGTATGGTTCGATAGGTCGTTGTGTGCTTAATGCGTTCTTACATTGTTGATTTCATGTTTGAATGAGACTAGATCCATTCGGTGATATTAGACAGGTTTGAATGAAATTAGAGATTCGTCTAGGCATCGAGAGAGTCAGACTTGAGTCTCCAAATTAACCTTCGAATACACTAGATTAATGAGAATTTGGCGATCGATTAATCTATTTAGGAATGGTAGAGCTCCCATTGTTCTTTATGCGTTTAGGATATAGGTTTACTGCATCGAGAGGTGAGTACGTGTATATCATAGATAGTGGAAATAGGAATCGGGAGAGTCACTTCCGTCAATAGAGGTTGAGTTTCCATAGTTTTCGAGAATGGCACTGCATTCCTCGGTGAGTGCTACCGTCTCACTCTCTTCGATACGCCGTTTGTTGAACAGCATTTCTTTGAGAAATTTGGCGTACGTGGGCATTTGTTGGAGAGCTTCTACAAAAGGTATGTTAATCTGAATTTTCTTAAGTATTTCTATGAATCG
>CM071870.1:12298006-12334869 GCA_036759665.1 Gynandropsis gynandra | reverse complement strand
ACCCAGATTGTTATACTTCGTGTAGACGACACTTTACTTTGGTTACATTGAGGATCATTGGATCATATAAAATCGAGCTTGTTTTGCAGATTGAAAAGCACACACTAACACTCCGCTGTCGATAGAAATAGTGCCTAATAAGCATGATCAAAAATCGATATGAGTGCATCGACCTTGTTACTCCTTCGGTGGCTCGGGTCTAAGTGGTGGGTTGGCGATCATCTTTCTACGTCCTAAGGGCAAGGCACAAAAAGCCACCTACTCCGCTGCACTCTTACACGAGATGCATGAGTATACCGTCATCGGTAGTCTGGGTCTAAGTAGAGGCTGGATCCCTTCAAATCCGACGTCCTAGAAGCCTAGTGTGTATGCAAAGAAAAAGAAGAAAAAGAAAAAGAAAAGAAAAAGAAAGAAAGAAGCTCGGAAAGAAAGAAACAAGTATCCTCGGTTGACCTAGGTTTAGCATAGTCTGAAGTCTTTTCTGGTGGAGGGAGTTACGGTAGTGTGTCTAGTCTCCTTTGATTTACTTTCTTATGGGTAACCGTGGTGGACCTAGGATTAAGGCTGAAAACTCGATTAGGCCGAATTTGCTCTCGATGTGCTAGTTGATCGGTTAGGTTCGCTTTAGCGGTATTTCTAGGAGAAGGGGAATTCTCGTATTTTTCACACCCCATGTATTCCACGTTTACGTTTGCTTAGGGACAAGCAAACATTCAAGTCTGGGGGATTTTGATCATCTCGTTTTCATACGTATTTCTTGCACGATTTAGGAGACGTTTTTGATACATATGTGATGTTTTACGTATGATTCCGTATCCGTTTTACTTGCTTTCGTGCTTTTCATGTTCTTACAGGTTTTTACGCGTATTTGGACTATTTTGGAGCTAAAGGAACATGCATGGAGCTAAGGAGCAACTTTGGGGATCATCACGGGACAAACGGGACGAGATTGAGCATGGAAAAGCCTCACCCGGTCGGGCACAACCCTTGCACGATCGGGCAAAACCTACGGCCAATTGTGTGGACCATTTAGCACGACTCGGGCAAGCATTTAGGACCATTTTGCCTTGTGCCCGAGCGGGCACACATGCCATGCCCGATCGGGCACCATTCCAGCACCACAGGACGCGCACGAACTGCCCTAGCCGCACCCGAGCGGGTACACTCATTACCCGAGCGGGTAGTGGCCCGAAACCTCTCAAAACTTAAGTAAACTTAACTTAAAACATAAGGGAACTCGTGGGGCAATTAGGGCAACAATTGGACCGACTTAGGAGGCTTAAAAGGAGGCAAAAAGACGTCATTACAGCAAGCATACAGAGGAGAACAATTCAGCGAAGTTAGAGCAGATTCTTGCGAGGAGATAAGCGAGGAGCATTGGAGATCAAGCACCACCACTTCGGTTTTGTTTGGTTTTTATGTTCCTTAGACTTTCTACTATGTTTATGTTTCTTTACAGACGCATGAGCGAGTAGTTTGTTTGTTCTAGGAGAAGGGATTAGCCCTTGGCTATCCCGAGACCGCTTTTGATCTATTTTGAATGCATCTTCCCGTTTTAGTTCATCTATTCTTTATCTGAGTGCTTGAATTTACTTGTGTTTGCGATGGCCACGTAGATGCATGTGTTAGGGGTTAGGAGAAGGACCGAAAGGAGAATTCTAGTCCTAGAAAGTCAGGTTTAGAACAACCGAGGTTAGGCCACGAAAGTAGGGTAGCAACGGTTGAGGGTGAACGGGCGAATCACAGAGTTTATGGGTTTAGTTCATGGTGTCAGCCACGAAAGTAGGGGGCACCTTGTCTAGATCACGTGTCTATGCCTTGAGAGAGGGTAGATATCATGTTAGGATCGTCTGCCTTAGATAGCTTTAACTGGGATTGCATGATAGATAGGTTGGTCGTCGGTTTCGGTAGTCTTGTGGTGAAACCGGTTTCCTAGGACGTTTATCTCATCGTTAGAACCCAAGTAGTTTAGTTAATTTCAGTATTTCATTCCTTATCCACATTCTTTCGTTAGCAAGTTTGATTCATAGTTCGGGTTTAGGTAGCGTTGCATAGTCTCTGTGGGATCGACACCTAAAATACTACACACGTGTCGTGCACTTGCGGGTAGATTAGGTTATATTTAACTCTGATACGCATCAATACCTTAACGAACGATCAGCTACCTATAAACACTTCTTTTTAGGTTTGAGATTCCCTAAGTTCACCCGCTTATAAACAAATGTGGCATTATGCTCACACTTGCTCTCAAATCGCACAAAGCTTTGTCGATGTCAATATCTCCTATGTTGCATTGGTTGGAGAAGCTTCCGGGGTCCTTCAACTTTGATGGCAACTTGTTTTGGAGAATAGTGTTGCATTCCTCGGTGAGTGAACCTGTCTCACTCTCTTTGATGTGCTTCTCCTTGGAAAGAACCTGTTTAAGATAGTTTGCTTGATTACGCATCTTTTAGAGCGCTTCCACGAATGGCATGTTTATGTCGAGCTGCTTGAGGTAATGGAAAAAGTTGGTCACGCTCTCTCGATTTTTGCTGCTCACCAAGCGTCTATGAATTGGTACAGGAGGTTCGTACACCGGTGGAGCAACATATGGCTTCTCTAAATCAGGCCAATACCCTTCCATGATTGCACTTATGCCCTCTCTTTTGTCTACCGAATGTCTAGCAACATTCTCTTGCACTTTTAAAATTCTCGATTTGATCCTCATTGCAGAACGTGATGGCGCTTATGTGCTCTCTCGGATTAAGATCGGGCTTTCCGAGTAGCATCCCGGGATTCCGAGAGGATGATGCAGCCTGCTGCGCAATGGAGTTTTCTAGCATCTTCACATGTGTGCTCAAGGAGTCCATTTGATTCTTCAACTCATTGATCGCAGTCCCCATTTCCTCGTTGCATTTAGCTTGAGTCAATTGTTGCCGCCTTTGTTCCTTGATGGACTCAAGCATCACTACCTCAAGACTTGACGAAGGAGCTTGAGGAGGTTGAGGAGCTTGCTGGAGTGGCTGCGGTTGCTGATATGGCTGCTGCCTTTGTTGATAACCCGAATATTTCACCGTTTGGTTTGTGCGATAAGAGAGATTCGGGCGGTTCCTCCAATTCGGGTTGTATTTATTCCCGATTTCCGTATTGCCTTGCTGTTGGACGTAGCTCACTTGCTCCATGCCTTCTTGAATTGTGCATTGGTAAGCCATATGATCCGTTTCTCCACAATTTGCACAATAGATGCCTTCTTGCATTGTGCATTGGTGCTACCCTCACCTTTTTGGCCTCGGGGTAGGTTTGACATCCAAAGACGAGCTCCACCTTTTTCTCCCATTCTAGGTAGGCTTCCGGGTCGGCTTTACCATGGAATGCCAGAATCTTCAGCTTGAGACCAGCGAGGTCATTCCTCGGTTCGTCTCGTGGTTCCCTTGGCGCACGCTGCCGTCGGTAACTACTTCCGGACGAGGATGAGCTGCCTCGTTCGTAGTAGTTGTTGTCCTCCTCATGCTGGTTCCTCTCACGTTGCTGGAATGCATGAGCTTCTCTCGGTTGGGTTGGATGTTCGGCCCGAAACTCTTGCGGAAACTCCTCAATCTTGTTGTTGATGCTTTGCTCCAAACGAGCCACGAGAGCCTCAATGAGTGTCTCGTTCACCCTGCTGTTCTCGGCACCTATTTCTCCCATGACGTCCTATGATTTCTTGCGTGTACCTACTCCCAAATTCCTGGACACGAACACACGGAGCAGCCACAAGCGGAAAGCAAGAAAAACCCTCGACAAGGACACGTACGGGATAGATACGCACGACATAGACTCACACAAGATAGACACATAAACGTATGGAATATATATATATATATATATATATATATTTATTTTTTTAACGTTGAACCAAGCTATGACTGAAAAGATCAAACCCAAATTGAACTAACCTTTTTGCTAGATCTGATACCAATACCGTCCCATCCTCAAACCAGCGGCCAAGTGAAACTGTTGACGCGATCCCGAGTGGAATGACGCTCTAGACTAGGTTAGGAATGGATAGACCTTGCTGCAACAGGTTGCACAAGGGTTGTGGAACGGATGGTCACACGAGAGTTGCGGAAGACTCTCGATTCACCGGTTTGTCTCCGAAGGATGTTACGCACCAACGAAGAACAAACAAGATGTTGGATATTACACACCAACGAATTTGCTGGATATTACACACCAACAACAAGAATTCACAAGGAAATTCAAGATAAAATTCAAGATTTAAATTGATTCAAAGATGATTGTTCAAAGAAGGGGGGTGGCCGGCATATACAATACCAAGGCCATGCAAACATTAAATGCGATATTAATGGGTAGTCTTCATGCAAGGATACACATTAATACATGGAAAACATAAAAATATTAAGACAAGCTTGATGGACATGCATGTTAGGGCGCGAACTCTTCTTGGAACCCTCGGGTGATTAATTTGGTCGCGAGAACAAGTGACTCGTGGCCTCATTAAAACCCCATCGTCGGAAAACCCCGTGGGACAAATCCGACGAAGGGAAAAGAGTACACACGGGTCACTTACCTAATTAATAACCGTTGCTGGGTGGGCTTCGGCTTTGATAACGTTTCTTAGGGTCGTGACTTCACGTGGGCTCGACTAATCTTCGTGAATATGGACGACCACGAGAATTCCAATGATTGCGTCCTTAAGCTTCGCCGCCTTGGATCGGGTCACGGGACCGGCTGGTAGGATCAACGCCTCTTCCTCTTTAGCCCTAGCTAGGGTCACGGGACCAAGGTCTTCTTCCGTATTGGAGGTCGCATCCTCGACGTCCTTTGGGATCATATCAGTTGTTCTAAGCCTGATCTTCTAGGACTAGAATTCACCTTTCAGTCCTTCTCCTAATCCCTAACACATGCATTTACGTGGCCTTTGTAAACACAAGACAATAAGCGCCATGAGAAATAATAGATAAATGAAACGAGGAGATGCATTCATAAATAAATCAACGAAGGTTCCGGGATAGCCATGGGCCAATCCCTTCTCCTAAAAAAATATACTACTCAATCATGAGTCTAACAATCATAAACGAAACAGTAAAGTAAGGAGCATAGAAATATCAAACGAGAGATGATCCCTAACCAATTTTCGACTCCTTGTTGTGTCTCCCGTCAAAGAAGGCTCTTGAAGGATTGATGGATGGTGTGTACCCTCCTAGTGTTCTCCTCTGTGTTTGCTTTCTTCTGAACTCAATTTGGGTCCTTTTTATACAAATTTCCCGTTGGAGACATTCTAGGGCAGTTTTTATAGGCATGCCCCGCACGGGGTAGGGAGGCACCCCGAGCGGGCTCCTCATTTTCTCCATGACACACGCGTGCTAAGGGCTAGAACGACTCAGGCAACAACTTCTGGAACCCCACCTCATGCGGGCTAAGGAAGACACCCCGCTGGGGGCCTTATCTCCTCATGTCAAGTTGCATTCATTGGCCTTTTCTCCTCCTGTTTGCTCCGTTATAATCTCTAATACTCGTACTTTCTCTCGTGTATGTTCTTTAGCCGTGAAACAAACCAAATATGCATAAAACCTATAAGAATATGAAAAAACAAAAACAAGTAAAACAAATACAAAATCACACGTAAACAACGCAACTATCGTCATAAACATATCTAAAATCATGTGAGAATCATGTGCAGAAAAACGAGATGATACAAAAGGAAATACAAGCTGATTGAAGAAAATAGAAACCGAGAAAACGGAAACTACCAAAGGAGGACGAAAAGGAACGTGCTGGCTACTTAAACCAAAAGAAAATATGATTAGAGAAGAGGAATGGTAGCTACAATGCTGGAAAATAAAGAGGAAACATTGACAATTACACAAGAATAGAAAAACAAGATTTGGAAAAACTCGCAAAAGGAGAACTGCAGTTGTTATAAGAAACAAGAAATTCCAACCACTAGAGAGGAAAGAAAAGGGATGACCAAAGAGGAAAGATTGGAGGACAGGAAATAGGAGAAAGAGGGCAAAAAGGAGAGAGCTTTGTCCTGAAATTTCCAGATGGGTATCATCTGTTCGAAAATTTTTTCACAGAAAAAGTTGGTCTACCATAAAGAAAGAGGTCGATGAGGTTTGAGGAGATGCGATGTTTGATTCACCATAAAGAGCTCGTCCATATGACGTCGAATCTCAGTTTTGTTTTGTTTTTTTCTGCACTTTCTCTTTGTTCTCCTTGAATTTAATTCATGCTTATCTTTCTTGGCCGAAGAAGATGTGCCTATTGAAATTCGCAACTTTTAATTTGAATTGGTGGACCATGGTACTTCACTGCAATTTGAAGAATATCAAGATATCAATTGCTCAGGCAAAGGCCATCGATGTCGTCATTAGGCTCGATCTCGAGCTTGAGATTACCGCCTATGGCTGCGACGATCATTTCCTTGAGCTTGAAACCATCTTACTCTCACACACACACACACACTTAAATTCCAAACTTTTTATTTTTGCTTTTTACGAACCCTTTTGTAGTTGAGAATCTCAAGAATTTCAAACGATATATGGAGGAATGTCTGCAGTTTTAGACAGTGTACGAATGGAGATTTTAAATTCCGAACGACATAAAAACGAATTTCTCATCCGTTTTGAAAATTTGCGGACCAGACCTTCTATAATTTCGGATGGAATGTACCATCTGTCTTCAAATGTTTGGACGACTATCTCGTCCGTGCAGAAAATTTCAGATGACTATCTCGTCCGTTCGAAAAATACTGGATGAGCTTCTAGTCTTTTTGTAAATTAAGACAAATGTGGTGCCAGTCTGAAATTTTTGGTAGGCTTCCAGTCTGTCCACAATTACAGACCTATTACGATGATATTCTATCAGTAAATTTCCGGATTATGCATTTCGCTCAGATTCCATCTGGAAAATCTGTTTGGAAATTGAAATGTTTTAGTAGTGTACGTGTAAGAATTCTGCTACAATTGATACAATAGCATCGCGAGACATGATTGAAAGTACAATAACAATAGATACTGATGACCTTTGACACACGATTCCTAGTTTCTGTCAACGTCCTTGTTTCCTATCCATACATGATAGCCTAAAAACGGATTAAGAATGATTAATCGCACTAAGTAAGACCGTGATATGTACGATCTCTGCACATCTAACCATCCACTCATAACATATATATAAGAAATTTAAATATAACATATAATACCTTGTCACCCAACCCGCCCCTGAACGAATGCCTGCTGTCAATGATAGTACCCCACCATGATCGCGGCTTGCAAGATCCCACTAGACCCCGACTATCATAAGAATCGCGATTGTCACATGACCCCTAGCCTCCCGACAGACTTCAAGTGATGGAAACACAGGATCTTGTTCCATATTTCAACTTTTCATGTCATTTATGTTTTCAAAATTGAGGCTCCTGAGCCATTAACAAAAGGTGATAGGGATAATTTTCTAATTTATCAAGAGAGGACCGAAAGGGAACATCCAATAAGGCATGAACAAAAAGTGACTTTAGTTGTAAAAACTATATTTTGAATGCTTGGGATGACTCTATATATGAAATTCACGTTAAGTGTAGTACTGACGAGAGTTGTGTATGGTGGTTGACAAACAATACAAGAAATAATGGGATACTTAAAGATGTTTATGATTAAAATGTTTCAAAGCTTTAAGATGATCGATGGTAAGGTCAACATAGTCGAAAAAATTTAAGTCTTTATGCATTAGTTAGACGACGAAGGTAGAATCTTCCATCGAATTTTCTTGTAAGTGCTTTTAGTGAAAGCTACCTCCTTCTTCGAAGGATTTTAAAACTTACTTGAAGTATAACGATAGACATGAGTCTTGAGGAGTTTATCATAAACTTCATGATGAAAAGAATCCTAAGATTGGTGACAAAGATGAAGCCATATAAGCAAATGCTAACGTGTTTCAAGCCAACTCAAAGAAAAAAAAGTGAAAAAAAATGATGCACAGGCTGCTCTCAAGAACAAGAAACAAGTGTTCAAGAAACTCTAAAGATAAAGGCAACCATAAACTGTTGGGTCTGAGGTAAGGACGAATACAAAACAAAATATTACTATTACTAAATGATTCACGTTGAATTCAATGGTTCTAAAAATCGAACCAATTTGGTTGAAAAGTAGTTTGTTGTTGAGGTTCAAAGAAATAGGGTTTCCAACATAATAGATTGGTTCGTTGGAATCAAATTAACCATGCATGTGTGTTTGACCGAAGAGATGTTCTCAATATCTCAATCGACTAAAGGTGGTAAAAATCTGTACATCAGAAATGAAGCAACTAAAAATGTTGAAGGCAAAGGAAAAGTCATTTTGAAGATAACTTTTGAAAACCATGTCTTGACGGATGTGTATCATGTTCCTTCTATATGGAAGAACCAAATTTACGGTCTATTTTTTATAACCACGGTTTTAAATTAGTGTTCGAGGCTAACACATTTGTCGTTTCGAAGAAAAGAATGTTTGTGCGAAAGGGTTACCTTTCTGAAGGACTTTTCAAACTTAATATTGTATCTATTGTAAGTGTGGCTATTAATAAAACGTAGGCACAAGCACAACTTCTATTTACATGACTGAGTCATCTACTTTATGGTATTATCGGTTAGGACATATAAATTTTGTTCTTTACAAAGAATGATAGATTTACCAAAATATTTATTTAACATGAAAACTAAACGTGAGGTTTGTGTAGAACAAAAAATATAAATACATCAACATAAATTTATTGAAAAGAGAAATGGAGTTCTTAGTTTAATTTATTCAAATTTATGTGATTTCCAAACAACCCTTATCTAGTAGAGGAGGGAAGCACTATTGCATAATATTCTTTAATGAATGTAGTAAGTATTGATCTGTGTATTTGATATGTAACAAAGATGAAGCGTTGAGTATGTGCAAAATATACAAAGCCGAAATTGAAAATCAACTTGAAAAAGAATGAAAATTCTAAAATGAGAGTGATGTAAAGCATTTTTAAATAATTACTTTGCAAAATTTTGCTCATCTTAAAGGATAATGCATACCTACAACAAACTGAAATTGATGATTAATTTGGGAGCACCAATTAGTTTATCGGAAATGATGTTCTAAATATAATTGCATATAAATTAAGTAATAAATATGAGTTATGAAAATGATGATCTTTAAAATAGAAGACTATAAAAGAGTCGAGTTGTCTTGCAAAAGGTTCAAACTCCCTTATCTAATAGAACTAAACTTAGGTCATATAAGATAAATTGATTCAATATTGGCTCCACAAAAAATAGTGCTACCAATTCATTTTTGGTTCCTAATTACTAAATTGAAGACAAAACCAAGAATTCCGTGATTGAATCTGTCAAAAGAATATATGAAGATTTTATATCTTGATGTTGCTAGTTCTTCAACGTGTCCACAAGAAAATGATAGACATTAGAAGAAGTAAATGTGATAGAAATGCTAAAGATTTTGGTGGTTTTTATGTTAAAAGGAGAACTTCAAACATATAAGGAAGGTTGTGATAGAATCACAAAAGTGCTTTATAGGAAAGACGCTATCCAAAGTAAAATGGAATATATTATGCATAACAATAGTAGAAATTTGTTGATCCTAGATGGTAAGACCATTGGACATAAATGGATTTTCCAAAAAAAAAATTAAAATGAGAGAGTCTAATAGAAAAGTACAAAACTTTCCAAAGTTACCTCTATAAGAGCAATAATTTCTATGGTAGTAATTTTCAATTTGGAGATTTACCAAATGGATGTGCAAACAAAATGTTACAATGAGGAGTTGGATGAAGAAATTTACATGGTCAAACGGAGGAGTTGTTGTCAAAGGAAAAAAAAATAATGTATATAAATTGATTAAATTTATTTAACAACTTAAACAAGCACAAAAAATATTGACATAAAAAATTTGAAATATATTATTATCAGATAGTTTCAAGATAAATGAGTGTACTAAATGTGAGTATAAAAAAGAATATTAAAATATATATATTATTGAATGTCTTCATGTCGATGATATGCTCACAAAGAAACAAACAAAGAGGTCATAAATTGATGTAAAAAGATGTTACGTTCTTTTGTTGAGATAAAGATATGTAACATGCATAATACCCGAAATCCGAGTTTTACAAAATTCGAATGGTTACATTTTGATGTCGTGTCATTACTTTGAAAATGTTTTATAAAGTCAATTTTGTTATAGTATTTTAGTCCATTTTCATAGTTAATTTAACTATTTATTTACATTTTACTTAATATTAAGAATCATTTAGTCCTCTTTTAGTGTTTCTCGTGTTATTGTAGAAAATGAAATATCAGGGTACAAACATGGGAAAATGAAGCAAAAGCCCACTCTCCTATCAACCATGCACGGTTAGCAACTAAGGATCATGAATTGAAGAAGAAAAATGGAAGCAAGACTGGATGGAATACTCATGGATATATGGCTGGAGCAAAAACGGAAATATAAGCCGCTAGTCTTCAAAATTGGAAACTCACGGTTCAAACAAAATGGAAACCTTTTTCTGGAACAATTCTTGGAAGGACACGGCTGGAATAAATTGGAAGTTTGCTGGAGCAGAAGAGGCAACTGCTGCAAATAAATGGAAGTTCCTACCGCTACAAGAAAATGGAAATCTCGGACATGGCTTGTCCATTTCTCGTTCTGTTTGATCTGTCGTGACCCTCGATGTCGTATTTTGTTCCGTGTATGCTCCTTAGCATCGAAATGAATTGAATACGCATTAAAATCTATAAAAACACGAAAACATGGAAACAAGTAAAACGGATACAAATTCACACGTAACGAGATCTAAAAAAAGACAAACGTTCTAGGATCCGTTTCACCGCATAGCTTTCGAAACCTATCTCCGATCTATCTAATCATGTGCTCCCTATCAAGATATCTAAGACGGAAAATCATAATGTAGATACTACCCTCTCTCAAGGCCTAGGAATGTGGTTCCATTGATTCATCCTCTAATTTCGTGGCTGACACCCCGACTAAACCCCATTATGATTCATGGTTCGCCCGATTCAACCGTCAACTGTTACTATCCTACTTTTGTGAAGAGCCACCACCCGATCAGACACAACTCACACCCGAGCGGGCAAGAGCCACGGGAATTTTGGTGCGCAATTCACGCACGACCCGGGCAAGGAAATGCACGAGCAGGGCCTCATACCCGAGCGGGCACACCATCAGCCCGATCGGGCACCCCATGCGGATCGTGATCCTGCGTGTCCGACCTCGCCGTACCCGAGCGGGTAAATTGTACCGCCCGCTCGGGTCGCGACCCTTTTCTGCAGCTTCAATTAAGTCAATTTGACTTAAAACAAATGGAAGTTTGTGGGGGATTGATACAATAAGTAAACCGAATTTAAAGACATAAAAGGAGGGGAGAGGACGACATTGGAGCAAGCATTATTCGGTTCTTGATTGAGGAGAGATTGGAGAAGGAGATTCTTGCGAGGAGGCACACGAGGAGCATTGGAGATCAACACTATACTTCGGTTTTGTTTGGTTTTCATGTTCCTTAAACCTTCTATTTCGTTTATGTTTGTTTACAGACGCATGAGCGAGTAGTTTGTTTGTTCTAGGAGAAGGGATTAGCTCTTGGCTATCCCGGAACAATCTTTTGATTTATCTTTGAATGCATCTTCCTGTTTTCGTTTATCTATTCTTTATCTGAGTGATTGAATTTACTTGTGTTTGCGATGGCCACGTAGATGCATGTGTTAGGAGATAGGAGAAGGCCCGAAAGGAGAATTCTAGTCCTAGAAGATTAGGTTTAGAACAACCGAGGTTAGGCCACGAAAGTAGGGTAGCAACGGTTGAGAGTAAAACGGATGAATCGTAGTTCATATGGGTTTAAGTGTCAGCCCGAAAGTAGGGTAGCAACGGTTGAGAGTAAAACGGATGAATCGTAGTTCATATGGGTTTAGTTCAAAGTGTCAGCCACGAAAGTAGGGGGCAACTTGACTAGATCACGTGTCTATGCCTCGAGAGAGGGTAGATATCATATTAGGATCGTCTGCCTTAGATAACTTGACTGGGATTGCATGATAGATAGGTTGATCGTTGGTTTCGGTAGTCTTGTGGTGAAACTGGATTCCTAGAACGTTTGTCTAATCGTTAAGAACTAATTTGTTTATTTACCTTTAGTATTTCATTCTTCACATCATATTTCGTTCGTTAGCAAGTTTGGTTCATAGTTAGAGTTTAAGTTGCATCGCATAGTCTCTGTGGCACATCGTTTGATCTGATCTCGTAGTTGTTTGATGTGTCCACGAGAAGCCTTGCCATAGATGGTTGCTAGGGTTTTCCACGCATCACGAACGGATGCCCGACTGTGCTGCCTTCAAAGGAGGGTGCCCGACCGTGCACTTGACATTCCTGGTCTGTGCACTAGTATTGGGGATTAAATTGCATGAAATGCCTGACCGTGCACCATTGGACGCCCGACCGTGCTGCGTCACCAAGAGTGTGCCCGACCGTGCACTCGGCATGCCCGGGTGGTGCAGATACTCCGACATAAAACGCCACAAAGAGCCCGACCGTGCATGATGCCATGCTCGGTCATGCACTTGATTATGGGTGAGAGTTTCGTCGTGCACGTGATCATCCTCGACCAGGCTGTGTCCCTTTATGCATGCTCGGAAGTGCTAAGTTGTGTGCTCGGCCATGACTTGTCCATTTCCCATTCCGATTGATCCATCGTGACCCTCGTTGTCGTATTTTGTCCCGTGTATGCTCCTTAACTTCAAAATGAATCGAATACACATTCAACCCTATAAGAACACGAAAACACGGAAACAAGTAAAACGGATATAAATTTACATGTAAACTTCGCAACTATCATCATAAACGTCTCTAAAATCATGCGAGAATCGTGTACGAAAACGAGATGATCAGCCACAAAGAAGCTTCATGTCTACCTTGGTGACATGAACCTTCTTTATGATTGTATATCAATGAAAGAAATACAATCCATTCTTCAGAGTAGCTTCGAGTTTTACAATCTCTCCCTTAAGGACCTTGAGGCATCCTCCTTGAGACAAATACCAATAGTCTTGTCTATCAAATACTCCAAAGCGATGGGATTTCTCTTCAAATCTGGTATGTATCTTACTTGAGCCAATACTTTTTCCATCCCAAAATGGGTCTTGATTCTAACAAAACCTATTCCTTTGATAACACAAGTCCTATTGTCACCCAAATAATTCATTCCTTTATTTACCTTTGAGAAATTCTCAATCCATTCTCTCATGGATATCATGTAGAAAGTACATCGAGAGTCCATGATCCATTCTTCTCTTTGACCTTTATTTGAAATTTTGAGAAATTCTGCCTCAACCAAAAAATTTGATGAAGTTCTTCATCCGTTTTTTTTATTAGTCTTGGAAGTTTTCCTTTTTTTCTTTGAAGGGCTATCCTTCATGAAATGCCCCTCTCCATCACATTTCCAGCATTTTCCTTTTCCTTTCTCTTTGGATTTTGATCTAGATCAACCTTTGTTCTTTGAAATCTTGTTGTCCCTTTTCTCTGATATGCAATCCCTCACCTGATGTAGCTTGAACTTTCTTTTGAGCATTCAACTCTATTTCCCTTGAAAATGATGTAGAATTCGCTTCCTCAAGTGTGAGAGTTTTCCTACCATATTTCAAAGCGAGTCTCAGTTGTTCATATTGACTGGGTAGAGAATTCATGAAGAATATTTCTTAATTTTCATCTAAAATATTTATTTGTAAGCTATTTAAATCTGAAACTAGTTTCAAGAATTCATCCACATTCTTCTCCATGGGCTTTGTTTATCCATTTTGAAGCTATAGAACCTTTGTTTCATATCAACCTGTTTGACATAGATTTTGAAAGGAACATTCTCTCTAATGTCTTCCACATACTAGTAATTGTTTTCTAATGAATCACTTTCCTCAATATGGTATCTGACTAACAAGGAATTAAGAAATTCTTTACCTTAAAGCTTTTGTCAAACCTGGTACGATATGCACTGATACTCTTAGTCCAAGAATCATTGTCTTTTTCAGCTTCTTTTTCTAGTTCTTCCGTATGAACTTTATGCAATCCCATTACTTCCAATCCAACAAGAACCTTTAAGTTTCATAGAGTAAAATCTCATTTTCCATCAAATTTTTCCACCTTCAGTTTTCCACTAGCCAGACCTAGAATCTTACCAAATACTTGTTTAGTGTTCCCCATGAATCTTTCTTTTGATCTTTAGTCTCTCGAAGTATTTCCGATTTGTAATCTACTGATTCTTCCAAATTTTACTCCCTCAAATGGAACCACGTTCTGGAACAATTTTGAAAACAATTTTCAATTTGTGATTGAATGAACTAAATGATACGATTCATTGAGAGAAACTGACCGTATTTATTGATATCGAACAAAGAAAAACAGATCGTGATGATTTACAGATTTCAAATGATTAACCAATGTCCATAACTACCCCATAACCATCTATTTATACCTAATTACAGGTTATAACTTCCCTGCACAAGGTTAATAGACACCAGAAAAATCTAACAACAAACACTATAACAAAGTAAAAATAACATACCGGTTCTACCTCTGAAAAACCACATGTAGTCTCTGTCTCTTCTTCTCGAATACTCTGTCATTCCAGCTTCGGTACTTCTCCTCTTGCAGACGCTACCGCAGTCTGGTTCGACTCCCCTTCATCCACTTCTTGCCTACGGTTCTTCTTTCTAACATATACCACCATCGACTTATCAATACCCCCCCCCCTCCCGCTTTAACACGAAGCTTGTCCTGAAGCTTAAAAGTAGGGAAGTCACGAACAAAATCCTTCGCTAACACCCAACTAGCTTCATGTTCGGGTTGATCTTTCCAATGAATTAATACCTCCAAATAACCATCAGCAGTGTATCTATCATCGCACACGAACTCCGGCTCCAAAACTAAAACAAGATCACTGGATAGGTTGTCGGGTAAAGGCTGTACCTCCACCGATGTTCCTACTGCTTTCTTTAGTTGTGATATGTGAAAGACTGGATGAATTTTACAGCCAATAGGAAGTTCCAGTTGATAGGCTACCTATCCAACCCGAGCTTGGACGCAAAATGGTCCCTAAAAACGTGCTGCGAGCTTTTGAAACGGTCGACGAGCGAGACTCTACTGTCGATACAGCCTCATTTTAAGAAAAACCATGTCCCTAACCTCAAAAGACAACTCACGCCTGGATGAATCAGCAATAGATTTAATACAGTGCTGAGCTTGCTGCAAGTGTTGCTTAATGTGTGCCAACATCAAATCTCGTTCCATGAGCAAATGCTCCGAAGTAAAATTCATCATAGATCACTGCTCAAACGAAATCAGCTTTGGAGGATCCCGTCCATAAAAAACTCGAAAAGGAGTGGTTTGTAACGAGGTGTAATAGGTGGTATTAAACCAATATTCAGCCCATGGTAAATAACTTTCCCATTTTCGAGGATGAGAACCTGCAAAACACCTCAAGTAAGTTTCAAGACAACGATTAACAACCTCAGTTTGGCCATCGGACTGAGGGTGAAACGCTGTGCTAAATCGCAACTTCGTCCCTGACAAACGAAACAACTCCTTCCAAAACTTGCTCTGAAAAATCTTATCCCTGTCGGAGACAATCGATTTTGGAAATCCGTGTAATCGAACGATATCTCTAACAAATAACTTCGCGACTTCCTCTGCCGAAAAAGGATGTCTTAGTCGGAGGAAATGGCTGTACTTACTGAGCCGATCGACGACAACCAAGATGACATTAAACCCCGACGATTTTGGGAGGCCCTCAATAAAATCCATAGAAACATCTTCCCAAATATTTTGAGGAATTGGTAGAAGTTGTAACAGCTCCGCCGGTGACAATGTTGAATATTTCTGCACTTGGCAGACTGGACAATGTGCCACGGATTGTTGAATTTGCCTTCGCATTTCCTTCCAAAAAACAACTCTTGAATGCGCTTCAACGTATTCAGCATTCCCGAATGAACCCCCATCAAGCTGTCATGATACTCCGATAAAATCATCGGAATAAACTTCGACCCTTCTGGTATCACAATACGGCGTTTGTACAACAGGAAGGGATCATTGATTATAAATCCCTCATGAGTCGCCCGCTCCTCTAATAACTCATCCCAAATTTTCCCGTAAACTGGATGAAGTCGAATGTCTTCTAGTAAGTCCTGTAGGTCCAAATTACAAGGGACCGATAACTCACAAAGTTTCCGCGAAAGTCCATCGGTTACTGATAACACGCAATCCGTAGTAGTTTTTATGTCATTCTTAGGTCTAGTTTTAGGTAGATTTATTAGATTTCATTCATTTATCGAGACTATTCGAGGATTTTATCTACATTTCGTGTTTGGTGTAGGAAACGAAGACATTACGAGAAACACGAGAGAAATCGGCAATTAACCCCAAAATGACAAGATTCAGCTTATACAAGACCGTGGATTGAAGTGAGCGTGCAAACACCGAGCGAAAGGAGCGAAAACGCCATTTTAGGACATGCCCGCTCGGGTAATGGAAGATGCCCGCTCGGGTAATTTGTGCCTTGACAACCCCGTAGCCTTACACGACTCGGGTGCCAAAGGGACATGATCGGGTATGAGTGCCCGATCGGGTGGAAATATTGCGCCCGCTCGGGTTGATGGTCATCAAAACATGCCGTAACTTTGCACGACTCGGGCTGAAGAAGAACACGATCGGGCAAAGGTGCCCGCTCGGGCGAATATGGATGCACACGGTCGGGTAAATAGCTTGCACGATCGGGTACACTATGTGCCCGATCGGGTCCCTAGATCTCAACAACTTTCCTAAGTTTTGGTTCGGCCAAATCAAGGGAAATCAGATCTATTTAAAGGGGAATCGAGCAGAATTGAAAGGGGGGGGACTCAAGGACGATTCAGTGCCATAGAAGACACACTTTGAAGGGTCGAGAAGGACGGATCTACGGATCCGAGGCATGGAGGATCTAATGAAGACATAGGGAGTCATCTCTTTCTCTATCTATGTTGAATTTAGATTTCTTTTGTGTTTCGTTTCCTTAGTTCATGTTCGAGTAGATCTATTGCCATAGGTTAGAGAGTATTGCCAATATGTAGAGAAGTCTTGTGCTTAACGAATGGTGGATCTTAATGCTTTCATTACCTGTACGCCACTTGAATGAATGAAATCGGTATTTATCATGTTTTCAGATCTCATGGTTGTACTTAATGCTTTCTCTACCTGTACGCCACTTGATTGAATGATCTTAGAAGCCTAATAAACCAACGCCAGGGCATTAGACTTCGGAACTTAGCCATGATTTAGGGTTTAGCCGGTTTAGAATCTACGCCAGGTCAATCGGTTAAATCTAGGGATTAGGATAGCGGTCGTAATGCGTCTATGCATGTAAGATGCACAATGGATACATTGGTATATGCATGCTAGATAGCGGACAAGTCTACGCCAGTCATGGTTGTTCTTAAAACTTTTCCCTGAACTCCCTATAGGAGAGCTTGAATTCCCTGAACTCATGATAGTACCTTAGACCAATTATCTTGTTAGAACTTCGATACATTGTTGTGCAACTCTTGATACCTATGGTGATTTGTCGCTGAGTTATTCCCATCTTTAGGTTTAGTTTGCATTTAGATTAGTTTGCATTCCCCTACGATTTGATTCATCGCGTCTTATTCATTGGTCTAATAGCTTTAGAATCGCATCAATTCCTTGTGTTCGACCCTAGTTGCTACACGATCCGTATCCTTGCGGAAGCGTTAGTCTAGGTAATTTATTACTTGAGTCTACGCACATCAGTTACCTTGTTGTCTCGACCCGGGTTGTATGTGATATCGAAGGTAAATCCCAACAGCTTCACCAACCACCTCTGATATTCAACGTTAACCTCTTTCTGCTCCATCAAAATTTTCAAACTTCGCTGGTCGGTACATACGTTGAACCTACGACCCAAAAGATAATGTCGCAATTTCTGTATAGCCAACATTATTTCCATTAGCTCTCGCTCATACACGGGTTTAAGCTTCTCTCGATCCGACAACCCACGGCTAAAATAGGCAATGGGGCGTCTCTTCTGCATCAACACCGCCCCTAATCCATGTCCTAAAGCATCTGCTTCAACAGTGAAAACATCCTAGAAATCATGTAGAATTAATACTGAGCTGAAATCATTGCTTCCTTCAAAGCTCTAAACGCTCTCTCAGCTCCATCAGACCAGCAAAATGCATCTTTTTTTAACAAATCTGTCAAAGGTTTAGCTATAACCCCATAGTTCTTCACAAACCTGTGGTAATATCCAGTTAACCCCAAAAATCCTCTAAGTTCTCTGAGAGTTTTTGGTGAAGACCATGTTCTTATAGCTTCAGTCTTCGAAGGATTTGTTGCGACCCCATCCTTAGAAATGAGATGACCCAAGTATTCAACAGTGGTTGAGCATAAACTACATTTTTTCGGTTGGCAAAGAGCTGTTGTTTCTGCAGCGTCTTTAACAGCTGATGTAAATGTTGTCGGTGTTCGTTTAAGCTCCTGCTATATACAAGGATGTCATAAAAAACACCAGCACGAATTCCCTGAAAAATGGACGAAATATATCATTCATTAGGGCCTGAAAAGTTGATGGAGCGTTAGTTAACCCAAAAGGCATAACTAAGAACTCATAATGCCCGTCATGAGTACGAAAAGCAGTTTTGAAAACATTATCTTTATTCATCAAAATTTGATGATATCCAGCTCTCAAATCCATTTTAGAAAACCATTGTGCACCATGTAATTCATCTAATAATTGATCGATCTTGGGAATGGGAAACTTATCTGGAATTGTGACTTGATTCAAGGCTCGAGAGTCAACACAAAAACGCCAACTACCATCCTTCTTCTTGACCAGTAAAACCGGGTTGGAAAAAGGATTGTGACTTGGCTGGATTATACCTGCAGCCAACATTTCCCTAACAAGCTTCTCGATTTCCTCCTTATGAGCGTGAGGATATCGATAAGGACGAACACTAATCGGTCCAACACCATCCTTCAAGACAATACGATGTTCATGTCCTCTTTGAGGTGGTAACCCCGTCGGCTAAGCAAATACGTTTTCGAATTGATTCAGCAATGAGTCAACTGCTGCAGGAATGTTGTCCAGATTGTTTCGATTATCTTGTAAGCTGAGTAACTCAACCCAAACCCTTGCTCCTCCTTGTCAATCAATTTAATTAGGCTTTTAAAAGTGACCAAGGTGTTTGGAAGAGTTGGATCACCCCATAATACTACCTCAACTCCGTCGAGATGGTAAGACATCTCAAGCTTGCTGAAATCCAACTGAATTTGTCCCAAAGATTGGAGCCATTGTACTCCAAGAATGAGATCGGCACTATGAGGACATTATCCAATAATCAGGGAATCTGTGAGACTAAATCTTGAAATTCCTACAGATTTCAATCCTGTCTTGAAAGCACTTATGAGGACATTATCCAATAATCAGGGAATCTGTGAGACTAAATCTTCAAATTCCTACAGATACTCATACACTGAAGCTGTCTGAGTAAGCAAGAATAACCGATCACTTGCCGACCCAATCTTAAATCCACCAAAACGGTTAAAGATGCAAAGCTTAAAATCGTCCCATTCTATAAACATTCTCCGAGTTTTCTTCCAGTTGTACCAACGTAATCCAGTTCCTTCTAAATTCATGGTAGCCAATAACAACTTCTCCTCTTCCGAATAATTTCCGACTTCAAAATACCGTTCAGCTCGTGAAATTGATTCTAATACTTCAGATCCATCAAAAATCGGCATCTCTATCTTTTTAAAAAAAGATTCAGTGTTCTGTAAATGTCTGAAATCGGTGTGCGTTTCTCCTCCCATCGGTGCGACGGAAGGAGGAAGATTTACCTCGCGATTCCGGTGAATTTCGGCCGAATTTGTGGTACTTTCCCGTGCTGGTAACTTTCCGATTACCTTCACCAACTCCAACATCGATTTCTGCAAATCGTCCATCTTGTTCTTCAGAATCGTCATCTCCTGACTCTGCGTTTCGTTGTAAGCTTGTTGTTCCGACATTCTCTCGTTAATCGCATCGACCGCCTCTCCCAACTGTGCTGAACTCCTCGTCATTCCTGTGTGATCGGCTGCTCTGATACCAATTTGATACGATTCACTGAGAAAAATTGACCGTATTTATTGATATCGAAAAAAGAAAAACAGATCGTGATGCTTTTGATTTCAGAGAGAGCCACAAACACTCTCCCTATTTACATATTTCAAATGATTAACCAATGTCCATAACTGCCCCATAACCACCTATTTATACCCAGTTACAGGTTATAACTTCCCTGCACAAGGTTAACAGACACCAGAAAAATCTAACAAACAAACACTATAACAAAGTACAAACAACATACCGTTTCTACCTCTGAAAAACTACATGTAGTCTCTGTCTCTTCTTCTCGAATACTCTGTCATTCCAGCTCCGGTACTTCTCCTCTTGCAGACGCTACCGCTGTCTGGTTCGACTCCCCTTCATCCACTTCTCGCCTACGGTTATTCTTTCTAACATATACCACCATCGGCTTATCACTAAAAAAACCCAATAAAAATAAAAAAATGAAGAACGCACCAGCGAAACAAAACAAGAACATGCAATTTAATGAGTATAGATTACAAGATTCAAATGAAAAACCATCATTAAATCTATCTCCTCCCTCGAGATACCCAACCATCTCATGCCTCGTTCCTTAGATAAAGAAACAGAGGAACCAACGGTCAATAATAGCAACCATTCCGCCTTTTTTACAAAATCAAGAATTAATCTTGGTAAAGATTAATAAACCAAAAAGTTGAGAATCATTTACAAAACCGTATCGTCATAATCATCCGAGCCTTGTGAACCAAGTGGAGGCTTTTTTTAGGCTTAATAAAGCCTTATGAGCAACAATATATATTTACTCTTTCACACCGATTTATCAAGTTAAAATGTAACCTCTTAAAAGTATACTCTAATATTATATGAATTAGTTGAGCGCTTCTATAGATGTACAATCATGTCTGGTCAAGTCCTTGTCATATTACAGACACATGACAGGACCTGCTCTGTCACCAACCCGATCTGTGTTCTTTGACACGATCGTGGAAGTATCAAATCTGGCTGCAAAACTGCAAAAACATACTCTCGTCATGTTTCATATATGATCTGTTTTCTTTTTTTGGCATGATGCGTGTTGATTGTAGGGCTTGAAGCTTCTTAGAGTGATGAAGTATTTGGGGACACTCCAGAGATGTCTTATTATGTCCACTTGATAACAAAAAGTAATGTTCTCCACTTCCTTGTGTCACAAGGTAAGTGTGAAGCGTTCATGCGATGTTTTCTGCTTCCACTTGTATGCCCTTTTATTGATCTTCCTAGTCATACACGCACTAATGCTTCTATACGTCATTCATCTTTAAGACATGTACTAATGCTTCTATACGTCATTCATTTTTAAGACGTACTAAACAATCGAACGCTTCTCTTTCTCTTCTGCTTAGCTTCCACTAACTTTCTTAATTAAACCTTTCTGGACAATAAACATATCAAGACGTCACAAGGAAATATCTTCCCATGAGAAAAACATATCTTATTATCACAAATTAGATTATACATTATATGTCGGATATTTTTAATAACTATTAAAGTATACAAAATATTTTATTAGATATTAATAGTTAGTTAGAATAATTGTAATTAATAGGGTTAAATTATTAATTATTTAATTAGTTGTTAGTATAGTTAGTTAGAGTTATTTGTGTATAAATAATGTGAACAATGTGCATTTTTTAGAAGGTAAAATAAAGAAAACATTTTTTTTTCTAAGTTTTACCATTGAATGGTATCAGAGCATTGCAAACCTTAAAATCATTTTCCCTTCCGAGTCAATGTCTACCTCTTCCTTCCCCGTTTATGTTTTCCTTCTCGTCGGTACTTGTTGTTTCTCGTCGGTTTCAAGCCTTCTTCTTCCCCTTCAGGTTCTTTTTCTTTTCCAGCTGCCTTCTTTCTCTTCTTCCTCGATTTCGAGCCGTCTTCTTTTTTCTTGTATCGTTTTCTAACTTCTTTCTTTCTTTTTTCAAGAGTTCATCGGTTTCTGATTTCTGGTTTGAACTCCCTTCTTTCTCTTCTTCTTTGATTTCGATTTCTAGTTCGATTTTGCCACTTGAGTTCACCGATTTATAGTACCTTTCGTTGTTGCCCTAATCCCTTTTTCGATCTTTTTCTTCTTCTTGGGTTTTTGGTTTGTTTCGCCAATCATGGCATCTTCCACCACCAATATCGTCCCAAACACAGACCCATATATAAATCCTTTGTATCTTCATACAAACGATACCAACTGCACCATTCTTGTATCTGATAAGCTTAACAGAGAGATGAACTTCAACACTTGGTGTTGTTCGATGACCATGGCATTAAATGGTCGCAACAAATTTGGGTTTGTCACAGGTAAAAATTCCAGAACCCTCATCATATGCTCCTGGATTATCAATTCGATAACCAAATAAATAGGTGATAGTATAGTACATATGCACACAACATTAGCTATTTGACAGAATCTCCGTCCTCGATTCTATCAAAGCAATATGCTACGGATCTTTGGGAATCTGAGTTACAAAATCTTAGGCAGGGTTCCATGGACCTAAACACTTACTACACCCGTCTGACAACCCTTTGGCAAGACCTAAAATGTTTAAAAGAACAACCATCTTGTTCTTGTTCCCATTGTTCCTACAAGATCAATGATAATTTGAATACCCGTGAGGAACAATGATTTTTGTTGAAGTTTCTAATGGGTTTAAACGAATCTTTTGCTCTTGTTCGTAGACAATTACTCTTGATGGAACCTTTACCAACTGTCTCAAAAGCTTTTAATATTGTCATCCAAGATAAACAACAAAGAGGAATACTTCCTTCTCTTGGTGCTGTTGTTTTCCAATCATCCTTTGGATATTCTAATGCCTATCCTACAACACTTAATCCAATTCCTACCCCTAGACCTAGAAACTCTTCTTTCCATAATTCCCAAAATAAACCTAAACTCACATGTTCTCATTGTGATCTTCAAGGTCACTTGATCAAAAAATGTTATCGACTTCAATAATATCCAAATGGATATAAACCCATCAATTCTAATGCTCCAAAACTGAGACCTAATTTCATACCCAACTATAATCTTCGGATTAACATTTTACAACAAGATCCATACATTCCTCATCTTGTTCCTTCCATCAATAAGCAAGATTCATCTGCTACCACTGTTGTACCTTCATTACTATCTAAAGAACAACTCCAACAAGTGGTTTCTCATCTGCAAACAATCAATCCATCCGGCAATTTTGAGCAAAACATAAATCCAAACAAAGGTAAAACTTTCCTCCTATCTTCTGGTGCAAGTAGCCATGTTTGCAATAATATTTCTCTATTCTCAAATATTAAACCAATTTCAAATATCTCTATCATTCTCCTTAATGTCAATAAATTTTATGTTTCTCACATTGGGAGTGTCATTACTTCTCCTCTTCTTACTCTCCATTCAGTTTTTTTATATCCCTTCTTTCCATTTTAATCTACTTAATGTGATCTCTTTACCAAAAGCACTAATATGCAATCTTCTTGTATCATACATGACCCTATTTGAGACTTGGTTATTGGGAATGGTGAAGCCTCTCAAAATCTCTACTTCTTGGATCCTTCTAATATGCCTCTTGTCGTTGTTATTTCAACATCCCTTTTGCATAACAGATTGGGACATCCTTCGTTTTCCAAAATAAAATTCATATCTTCTCAATCTTTACTAAAAAGTTCTCCTTATGATAGTTCTATCCCTTGTAATATATGTCCTAAAGCCAAACAAAAACATCTTCCTTTTATTTCTTTAAACAACAAATCTAAATCAATCTTTAATCTTATCCATGTTGATATTTGGGATCTTTTTGCATCAGAATCTTTAGGTGGATACAAATATTTTTTACTATTGTTGATGATTATAGTAGGTGTACTTGGGTGTATTTTTTGAAACAAAAAACTGATGGTCATTCTGTTTTCCTTCTTTTTTAGCTTATGTAGAAAATCAATATAACAAAACTATTAAAATCCTTCGATTTTATAATGCACAAGAGTTACAATTTAAAGAACTTTTATCTAAAAAGGAAGTATTCACCAATTCTTGGTGCTTATACACCACAGAAAAATGTCGTGGTTGAAAGAAAACACCATCATCTCTTGAATGTTGCTCGTGCTCTTTTGTTTCAATCAAACATTCCTATTGATTACTCGCATGAATGTATTGCTACTGTCACTTATTTTATTAATAGAACACCATCTTTTTTTTCTTAATAATAAATCCCATATGAACTTTTAAATGGAAAACAACCTACGTATGAAGACTTAAGAGTATTCAGCTGCTTATGCTCTATTTCAACCCTTCATAAAGATAGAAGCAAATTTTGTCCAAGGGTCAATTCTGCTATATTCTTGGGGTATCCTTTAGGATACAAAGGATATAAAGTTCTTGATTTAACCACTAACCAATCATGATATCTAGAAATATAATCTTTCATAAAAATATCTTTCCTTTCATCGATCAAACCTTGCAGCAAACTAATAACTCCAATTCTTCAATTCCTTCTTCTATAACAGTTATTATAAATAACTCTTCTGATTGTTCTAGTCTTTCTAATGATCCACCCATCATACCTAAAAGACCTCTTACTCCTCCAAAATACTTATCTGATTATCATATTTATCATCTATCTCATGATAATCAACATCATATACATAAAACACATTATCCCATATCTGCATTAATTTCATATTCCAAACTATTTGATGCATATAAACTTTTTGTTTTAAATATTAGCACAATATCTAAACATAAATCATATAAACAAGCTGCCTTGTCTACTCTATGGCAAAAGGCTATGAAATTGGAACTACGTGCACTTCAAAACAATAAAACATGGACTGTTTGCTCACTCCCTTCTAATAAGAAACCTGTAAATGGTTATTTAAGATCAAATACAACATTGATGGACATATAGATAGATACAAAGCAAGATTAGTGGCCAAAGGGTTTACACAAAAACAAGGTATTGATTATGTTAATACTTTTGGTCTTGTTGTTAAAATGATAACTGTTAGAATTCTTTTATATTTAGCTTCATCAAACAATTAGATAATTAACCAAATGGACAATTCCAACGCTTTTTTAAAATGGTGATTAGTAAGAAGAAATATACATGCAATTATCTCCTGGATATTAACCCTTTAAGGGGAGATATTACAAAATAATTCGTTTTGTAAATTGCATTAATCGTTATTGATGTGGTTAATTGATAACACGTAATTTGTTATAGTTTTTATATCATTCTTAGGTCTAGTTTAGAGTAGATTATTTATATTTCATTCATCTATTGAGCATATTCGAAGACTTTATCCACATTTCGTGTTTTGTGTAGGAAACGAAGGATTGAAGAGAAACACGAGTGATTATGCAATCTAAACCCGAAAACGAAGCTGTGTAACAAGGTTCGGCTTATGCAAGGCCACGGATGGAAGCGAGCACTCAAACACCAAGCGAAAGGAGCGGAAACTACACTTCAAGACATGCCCGCTCGGGGGGATTGAGAGTGCCCGGTCGGGCTAGTTCATGCCAATCAACCCCGTAGGTTTGCACGACTCGGGCTGATGAAGTACACGGTCGGGCATGGTGCCCGATCGGGCTCATTTGTGTGTGCACGATCGGGTAGGTCACCTGCACGATCGGGTGCAAGGCATGCCCGCTCGGGTCACTCACTCCAACAAACTTTCCTAAGATCTAGATCGGCAAAATTAAAAGGGAAAATCAGATCTAAAAAGAGGGGGGACGAACCAGAACACATCAGAGGAGATTGGGAGACATTAGGGCAAGGAGAAGAAGGAAGAAAACGACGGATCTACGGATCGGGAGCGAGAAGAATCTACCGAAGGCATCGGTTTATGAATAGGGAGTCATCTCTTTCTACATCTATGTCGAATCTAGACTTCTCTTGTGTTTCCTTGTCTGTATTTATGTCTGAGTAGATTCCTTGCCATGGGTTAGAGAGATTTGCTATGTTGTAATGAAGTCATATGCTTAATGAATGGTGGTGCTTAATGCTTTCATTACCTGTACGCCACTTGAATGAATGAATTTGGTTTCTATCATGTTTTCAGATTTCATGGTTGTTCTTAATGCTTTCTCTACCTGTACGCCACTTGATTGAATGATCTTAGAAATCTAATAAACCAACGCCAGGGCATTAGGTTTCGGAACATAGCCATGATTTAGGGTTTAGCCGGTTTAGAATCTACGCCAGGTCAATCGGTTAAATCTAGGGATTAGGATAGCGGACGTAATGCGTCTATGCATGTAAGATGCGCAATGGATACATTGGCATATGCATGCTAGATAGTGGACAAGTCTACGCCAGTCAGTTCCTATAGGAGAGCTTGAATTCCCTGAATTCATGATAGTACCTTAGACCAATTATCCTTTTAGAACTTCATTACATCGTTATGCAAACTCTCGACACCCATGGTGCCTAGCCATAAAGTCTATTCTCTTCGATTTAGTTTAGTTCAGCTCAATCACAATCCCAATTTTAGTCATCTCGCACGTCTAATTCAATTAGTTTAATAGCTACGAAGTCGCATCAATTCCTTGTGTTCGACCCTAGTTGCTACACGATCCGTATTCTTGCGGAAGCGTTAGTCTAGGTTTTATTACTCGATATAACGCATATCAAGTTTTTGGCGCCGTTGCCGGGGAGTTGATTACGGCTTAGGAGTTAGGAAACTTTTAGATTAGACATTAGGTTTTTAGGAGTCTTGTTTGTTTCTTGCTTTTTCGTGTTTTTGTTTGGTTTATTCGTTTAGAGTCAAGTTCTTTTGCTTCTCGTATCTCACGTGATCTTTGTGTTTGTCTTCTTTTTCTTGTGCAGCTTAATTGTGCATGAGAAACACCGGAAAAGCGGATCTAGTTTTCGACCCCGACATTGATAGAACACTCAGAAAATTAAGGAAAGAATCGAAAGCTAGTGCAAGCAATTCAGTTGATAACACGCAAGCACATTTGAATTTCCAAACCGAGGAAGTGATCGAACAACCGTTTGTCGAAGAGCTAATGGCTGAACGTCAAGATATGAACGTTCAAAATGCGCAGCAAGTGCAACCGGCACTGACCTATGGATCATACACGGTCCCTAGGCACACGCAGCTCTTATCTTGCATTGCAAGAAGAAACGTCCGTGTAGAGCTTCAACCGGCATTCATTCAAATGCTTGGTAACGCGGCGTTTAGAGGGAGACCAACCGAGGACCCAAACCAGCATCTCACTGATTTCAAGATGCTGTGCCGAACCGTAAGGGGTGGAGATGGGGTATCGGATGAGGATATAATGCTAGCTGCTTTCCCGTTCTCGGTGAAGGATAGAGCACAAGATTGGTTATATTCGCAACCAGCGAATTCTATTGCGTCATGGGAACAGCTAGAGGAGAAGTTTATGACGAGATTCTTCCCTCAAAACAAAGCTCAGCTAGCCAAGAATAACATCAACACATTTGTGCAAGGGGCAGCCGAGAGCTTATATGAAGCATGGGAGCGATTCAAAGGCTACCAACGCCTTTGCCCACATCACGGTATGGATCAAAGTTACCTCATATGCAATTTCATGCAAGGTTTATCGGACAATACGAGGATCTTGATCGTAGCCGCTGCTGGAGGTTCTTTAAGCAACCTCACCTTCCCACAAGTCGAGGATCTTATAGATCGTATGGCTTACGAGGGAAACCACAACGCCGGAGAGTACAATCGCAACGCTCCAGCAAGGGTAGCCAATGTTGATAACACGCATAACATATATGCCGAGCTAGCCGATATGAGAGCCGAGATGAATGGTAAAATCAATGGGCTCTACGAATTGATGTCCGGAGTAAATCAACAGCAATATTATGAGCAGCCGGACGAACAAAGAATTCAAGCGTACGAAGGGGTGAATTATGTAGGTAACAACCAACCTTTGGGTAATACCTATACCCCCGAGTGGAGAAATCACCCTAATCTCTCGTACAAGAATTCCGACGGTGCATTCAATGCACAACGCTCATGGGGGAATTTTCAGCCGCGTTTGATGCAACGCAATCAGAATTTTCAACCAAAAACGCAACCCCAAGATCAGTATTACCAACCACGTACACCGGCCCCTCCACAACAAGAAGCTAGTCCCGATATTGCATCAATGCTAGCTCAAATCATTCAAGGGCAGAAGGAGCATTCCGATGACTTCGTTTCGCTGAAGAGAGAATTTAATGAGTTGAAGACGCATGTAAAAATCTTGGATACTCAAGTTGCACAACTCGCTGCGCAATCATCGCGACCGCAAGGGGTTCTACCGGCGCGGCCGGAAGCAAATCCTCGTGAACACGTCAATGCTATATATCTTCGGAGTGGCAAAGTGGTGGATCAGCCCACTCATTTGATGTTTGAGAAGGATGAAGCAACCGGCACAGCAGTGGAGAATGGTAGCTACGTTGAAAAACGAAGCATGAAAACCGAGATGGAGGAAGAGCCAAAGTACGTGAAACCGGAACCAAGACCGCCACCTCTTCCATTCCCACAACGTCAACGTAAGAGACTCATGGATCAGATCATTCCCTCGACATTTGACGAAGATGAAGAGTCAAATAAAGCAATGAAAAAGGGCAGTGGCAGCAAAGAGCACAAAAATAGACCCGAGGAGGAGGGAGAGCCGAAATACGTGAAACCGGAACCGAGACCACCTCCTTTGCCATTTCCTCAACGTCAACGCAAAAAGGATGATGATGCTCAATTTGCGAAATTTGCTGAGATGTTGAAAAAGATGGACATCACGATACCATTCCATGAGGCGTTGAAGAAGATGCCTTCATACGCCAAGTTCCTCAAAGAGATACTTGCGAACAAGCGTGATGTAGAGATGGAATCCGTTATGGTAACGAATTCAATGCTGCAGCCTAATCTACCCAAAAAGATGCCGGATCCAGGTATATTCGTAATCCCTTGTAAAATTGGAGATTATGAAATAAACCATGCGCTAATCGACGTCGGAGCAAGCGTAAGCGTGCTACCATTGTCTTTGTATAAGAAATTGGATCTTAGGGGTAAGATGGATCTTCGACCGACGAGAATGGCGTTAACCATGGCTGATAGGAGTGTTAGGATACCCGAGGGAAGGCTGGAAGACGTGCCTTTGCAGGTAGGAAGATTTTTCGTCCCGGTTGATTTCGTTGTATTGGATATGGAGGAGGACGAGAAAATTCCAATCATCCTTGGTAGGCCGTTTCTCAATACGGCAAAGACGATTATACATTGCGCTGAGGGTAGACTCACACTTAAATTCGGGGATGAAGAAGTGGAGTTCAATCTGAACGACACACTTAAGCGGCCATGTATGGTGGATTCGGTATTCCACATCAACGTCTTAGAGGAGTTAGCCAACGAGGTCTTTGAGAAGTTTGGGAAGTTAGATTCTTTTGAGATGACTCTTCCAGCAGCTAGAGAGGGTTTTTGTGAGATTCCTAATGGAGAGAAGCTTTGTACAAAGCTGCTAGATGAAAAGGGTATAGAAGAAATCCCAAACCCCGAGTTAGATGAACACCGAGCAGAATTCTGCGCGACCCGAGCAAAGCGGATCGCAACCTCAGATAAGAATGGATTCTCGGGTAATCCTCATCAAGGCAATTTCTCAACTCATAACCACATGAGTACAGATCAGTTGGGGAAGGTTTCAAGTCACGAAAACATTGCAAACCAGTGCACAACCCTCCGACAATCCCAGGCAGATTCCAGCATGACACAAACGGCTTACATCGACAGTTTGTCTATTCTTGAGATGCCTAGCAGCCACTACAAACGTCCAGCATCAGATTGGAACATTGATAAGGCATCCAAGATGAAGGTTGAAATGAAGATTAGGGACGACATGGCTGATCGGGGAAGGAATTCAATTGAACCGCGTACTGCACTCTATCGACCACCTCATGTACGCAAGATGCTACACACTCAACGACGTCAAGGACGTCCATCTAATTGGTAGCACATTTTGGTCAGGCTCAAGACCTTAAACAAGCGCTTATCGGGAGGCAACCCGACTTTTGCATTTCTCATTTTATTTTATTTTTTTTTTTCGGACTATTTCTTTTTCTTTTCACATTGACTTACTCGGTAGATAGTATTCCTTCTTTTGGGATTGTGTGAATCTTTTTCACAGGTTTTTCAACGTTGATATCATCCTTGAGGAGGAAACGCATACAATGTCCGGACACAAGCACGGGATTGCAAGATACACAAGGTGCACACGTTCTAACCCTTATTCTTCCCGTTGTTTGGTATGCGAATTTCTCTTAGGTTTTGAACACCGGGACGGTGTTTCATTCAAGTCTGGGGGGGTACTCATCGAGTATTGTCATGTGATTAGGATTAGATTATTAGGATTAGATGTAGATTTTTGTTTTTAGGAATAAACGGATGGATACTTAGCATAAATTTTCGAGTTTTAGTCATTAGTGCAACTTTGTCGAATCGTGAACAATGGTCTAGGTTTGCTTAGAAGTCTTCTTGATTCCGATTAGTTAAGTAATTGTGCTTGAAGCCTTGACCTATAGTTACATTCACCTCCTAGTTTCGGTACCAAGTATCATATCTCCGTGAATACCAATTAATCGATGCTTGTTTGATAGATTTTTAGCGTTCATTAAACTCCACACGCTTATACTCCGCTGTCAATTTTTTCTCCTTGGATAAGTTAACTATTTAAGGTTTCCATTGACATGAGTACATCGATATCGATGGTTCGGGTCTAAGTGGTGGGTTGAGGCGCTATTCTACGTCCTAAGGGTTAGAGTGATGCGTATTTTTCATAAGAAAAGAAAAAAAAAAGAAAAGAAAGAAAACCATGGTTTAAAATGAGCTTCAATGACGCATCTCTTCACTCCTCTAAGGCCTTGCAACCTTATGAGTGTGCCATAGGCAGCCTGGGTCTAAGTAGAAAGCCAACCTCTTCGACTTCGACGTCCTAGGAACCGAGCGTGGAATTATAAAGAAAGAAAAGAATAAAAAAAAATAATAAGAACGAGAGTATGAGCTTAATGATATCTCAAGCTTAGAAGAATTTGGTATGGAGATCGCTTGGACATTGTTTAGGAGTACGGATTTTTTTTCACTTAGGTCATTGGTGGGATTGCATGGTTCAAGACTTTCGGTGGATAGAGGTCTGAACTAGGTACGCTTAGGCTTGCGTTCATGTGACGCGTTGATTTGTATGATGGCTAAATTCTTCGACGTATTTGTATTGGTATCCATGGTTGTTTAGCTCTTCTAGTACTCGACTCTAGGTTTGCTCGAGGACGAGCAAAAGGTTAAGTCTGGGGGAGTTTGATAACACGTAATTTGTTATAGTTTTTATATCATTCTTAGGTCTAGTTTAGAGTAGATTATTTATATTTCATTCATCTATTGAGCATATTCGAAGACTTTATCCACATTTCGTGTTTTGTGTAGGAAACGAAGGATTGAAGAGAAACACGAGTGATTATGCAATCTAAACCCGAAAACGAAGCTGTGTAACAAGGTTCGGCTTATGCAAGGCCACGGATGGAAGCGAGTACTCAAATACCGAGCGAAAGGAGCGGAAACTACACTTCAAGACATGCCCGCTCGGGTGGATTGAGAGTGCCCGGTCGGGCTGAATCATTCAAGAAAACCCCGTAGCCTTACACGACTCGGGTGCTCAAGGGATATGCTCGGGCATAGGTGCCCGCTCGGGTGCATTTGGAGTGCCCGCTCGGGCTGATTCATGGCAGAAAACCCCGTAGGTTTGCACGACTCGGGCTGATGAAGTACACGGTCGGGCATGGTGCCCGATCGGGCTCATTTGTGTGTGCACGATCGGGTAGGTCACCTGCACGATCGGGTAAAGAGCATGCCCGCTCGGGTCCAGCGTTCCAACAAACTTTCCTAAGATCTAGATCGGCAAAATTAAAAGGGAAAATCAGATCTAAAAAGAGGGGGGACGAACCAGAACACATCAGAGGAGATTGGGAGACATTAGGGCAAGGAGAAGAAGGAAGAAAACGACGGATCTACGGATCGGGAGCGAGAAGAATCTACCGAAGGCATCGGTTTATGAATAGGGAGTCATCTCTTTCTACATCTATGTCGAATCTAGACTTCTCTTGTGTTTCCTTGTCTGTATTTATGTCTGAGTAGATTCCTTGCCATGGGTTAGAGAGATTTGCTACGTTGTAATGAAGTCTTACGCTTAATGAATGGTGATGCTTAATGCTTTCATTACCTGTACGCCACTTGAATGAATGAATTTGGTTTCTATCATGTTTTCAGATTTCATGGTTGTTCTTAATGCTTTCTCTACCTGTACGCCACTTGATTGAATGATCTTAGAAATCTAATAAACCAACGCCAGGGCATTAGGTTTCGGAACATAGCCATGATTTAGGGTTTAGCCGGTTTAGAATCTACGCCAGGTCAATCGGTTAAATCTAGGGATTAGGATAGCGGACGTAATGCGTCTATGCATGTAAGATGCGCAATGGATACATTGGCATATGCATGCTAGATAGTGGACAAGTCTACGCCAGTCAGTTCCTATAGGAGAGCTTGAATTCCCTGAATTCATGATAGTACCTTAGACCAATTATCCTTTTAGAACTTCATTACATCGTTATGCAAACTCTCGACACCCATGGTGCCTAGCCATAAAGTCTATTCTCTTCGATTTAGTTTAGTTCAGCTCAATCACAATCACAACTTTAGTCACCTCGTACGTCTAATTCAATTAGTTTAATAGCTACGAAGTCGCATCAATTCCTTGTGTTCGACCCTAGTTGCTACACGATCCGTATTCTTGCGGAAGCGTTAGTCTAGGTTTTATAACTCGATATAACGCATATCATTAATCTCAAGTAATAATTTACCAAGATTAACGCTTAAGAATACAGATCGTATAGTACGAGGATCGAACACGAGGAATCGATGCAACTCTTAAGCTAGTAAACTAATGAATAGGATGTGTAAAATCAATAAGTGATTGGAATGCATATAAAGATAAACTAACTAACTAACGGATTAAACTGAATGAATTAAATACCACAGGTTTCGAGAGATGCACGATGATGCAACGAAGTTCTAACAAGATCATGGTTATAGATATCATTACGTTTTCAGAGAATTCAAGCTATTTCCTAGGGAATGACTCTCTCGAGGCCTAAATCCACTATCTAGCATGCATATTACCAATCTCCCAATCGTGTAATCTCACCTGCTAGATGCATTAAGATCGCTATCCTAATTCCTAAGTTCAATTAACCGATCGGCCAAGGTTTTAAATCAATTGAAACTTCATATTATGGCTACGTTCCAAAATCTAATTCAGCTCCTAATGCAATCTGATTTTTATAATCATTCATTGAAAAGGCCAACAAGAGTAAAAGCATTACGAACAACCAATAAATCTGAAATGATCAAATATTATAACCAAGCATTAAGAACAAAATTTCATTACATATCGGCAAAGCTCTCTAACCCATGGCTATGGACCTACTCCAACATGAACTTAGAAAACGAAACACGGAAGATAACCATATTCAACATGAATAACGAATGAGATCCCTCCGTATTCTATTGCCGACATCTTCAACAGCTCCTCCGTGCTCCGGCTTCGTCGCCCTGTCCTTGCCCTTGTACGCGTTCTCATCTCTCTTTTTTTCTCTCTACCTGTGCTCTATTTTCTTTTTCTAATTTTCTGTATGGCTTGGGCTGCTGAAGCTCTCCCCTTTTTGCCCTTTTTCTCCTCTTTCCTTTCCTCCCATCTTTCCTCTTTGGTCGTCCCCTTTCTTTCCTCTCTAGTGGCTGGAATTTCCTGTTTCTTATAGCAACTGCAGTTTTCTTTTTCCAAGCTTTTCCATCTCTTGTTTTTCCATTCTTGTGCAATTGTCAACGTTTCCTCTTTATTTTCCAGCCATGCAGCTCCCCTTTCTCTTACCTAACCATATTTTCTTTTGGTTTAAGTAGCCAACATGTTCCTTTTCTTGTTTTGCCAAATTTCCTTTTCTGGTTTATGCAGGTGACGAACACGACCTGTGGGGGCTGATGAGTGCCTCGCGCGGGCTGGCGGGCAAATGGGACCCCACGCGTGTTGGCGAAGAGCCGGACTCAGGCTGGAGCTGTTGGAGGAGCGGGTCCTCGCGGGCTAAAATGGACACCCCGCGCGGGGTGATTGGACCAAGGTTGTCCACTCGGGTTGAGGATGAGTCTGAGGCATGCTGAAGGTGCTGGACATGGATCTCGAGCGGGCTAAGGTATCCACCCGTGGGGGTTACTTCTCCTTTTACATGGAACGATCATGTCTTGGGTCATTCAATCGTGTTTGTGTCCCGGTATCCCCAATCACTGCAAAACACGAGAAAAACGATGAAAGAGGACTAAGTGATGCTTAATGCTTGGTAAAATCCAAATGAATGATGAAACCAACTATGAAAATAGACGAAAATACTATAACAAAATAGATGTTATCAGCTCTATTGTTTAAAACAGTCCTCTCATAAATGGCATTTAAAATTGTCCTCTGTTTATTGAACTCTGGTTTTATCCAATCTGTTTCAGATCATTATTTATTTTTACAATATTCATCCGATTGTTTTCTTGGTCTTTTAGTGTATGTTGGTGACATTTTAATTGTTGGGTATAATCATTCTACTATTGCATCTGTTAAATAACTTCTTCATTCTCATTTTGTTGTCAAAGATTTAGGCGATTGCAGATACTTTCTTGGTTTAGAGATTGCTCGATCCTCCAAAGGGATCTCCTTAAGTCCGCGTGAGTATACATTGGAAATGCTAGAAGAGTTTAGTATGTTAGCTTCCAAACCAGTGCTTATACCTATGGATGTTAGTGCAAAACTGCCTCTTACAGACAGTGAACCTTTACCTGACCCAACATATAATCGTAAACTGATTGGAAAGTTAATATATTTAACAATTACTCATCGTGACATATTTTTTTGTTAACAAATTAAGTCAATTCTTTCCTCTCCTATATACATCTTAGTGCAGCGAAAAGATTGTTACGATATTTAAAGAACAATCTTGGCTAGGGATTGTTTTATCCCGCTGTTAACAACACTAGATTGATTGCATTTGGTGATGGAGATTGGACTTCATGTGAAGACTCTAGATGATTAGTTACAGGTTATTGTGTATTTTTTGGTAATTCCTTGATATCGTTGGAATCAAAGAAACAGGTAATGGTTTCAAGAAGTATTGTCGAAGCAGAATACCATGCGATGGTGAATGCTACATGTGAATTTGTATGGATCTCATCCCTACTTCGTGAATTATCTTATCCTATTAAACAACCCGCATTGTTGTTTTGTGACAATATATATTGCGAACAATCCCGTTTACCATGAGCATACAAAACATATCGAGAATTACTGCCATCTGGTTCATGAAAAGATTCAATCGGGTTTCATGAAGACTTTGCATCTACAATCTCAATATCAACTAGTCGATGTGTGGACGAACCCTTAATAATCTGCACAGTTTTATAAACTCACTTTCAAGATGGGAGTAACAAACATTTACTCCTCACTCAAGGTGGGATTATTAAAGTATAAAAAATATTTTATTAGATATTAATAGTTAGTTAGAATAATTGTAATAAATATGATTAAATTAGTAATTGTTTAATTAGTTGTTAGTATAGTTAGTTAGAGTAATTTGTGTATAAATAATGTGTACAATGTGTATTTTTGATAAGGTGAAATAAAGAAAACATTTTTTCTTTCATTTTTACAACGGAAAATAACAAAAGAAAGATACAGAAACATCTAATCATTTCTGGTTCGAGTTGTTATTATAGATGTATCGAATATTCAATTTGGTTAAAGATATATATTAAATCGAAAGATTTAAAATTCTGAAGATCACAAAAAAGAATAAAAGAATCGGAACAAATATACATTCATTCAGAAGACCATAGTTCCCTAAAGTTCAAACCACTAAGAAGAACATATATACATTCTATTCGATATGCAGTACCCCACCCGTTTTCTACGTGTTAGATAATATGTTTTCGTGTTACTAATATTCCGATAACATTATTCGATTTTTAGGTATCGCACTGACGTATTCACTTTCCACTGGCTAGTCCAATCGAGAATAGCATAAAAACTCTATAACAATATTACAAAAGGATATATATTGTTATTATATAAATATTCGAAAAGGACAATACATTGTCATATATGCTAGCATTTGTGGAAAAGAATATGGAGAATGAACTGTTACCCCTTAAGTTATATGTTCAATCCTATTATCCATGTGATCTAAGATTTTGTTCTCTACATTTAATCATAAGTTTATTATTCTATGAAATTTGATCATAATTTTAAATGTATATAAGAAAGAAATAGAATATAGGTTGAAATTGGAAAGTTCAATATACCTTGTCTTGAACTTTAGATACCCATATCCAAACCAAAGAGCACTTTACAAAAACCTTTTACATCATGTCATGATGGGGTTCTAAATTTCTTCATTTCACAAGTGGAGGCTATAAGCAAATTCGATAATCTTATATGTGGAATCAATTATTATCGATATTCTAATAGGAAATTAAATCAACCAAAAACAATAAATAAATTATACTTACTTGAATTTTCCATGATTTGCATTCGGTGGATCTTTTCTTTTCTCCAATGCCTATTCCACCGAAATCTCCTTCAATCTCTCTTTGATGATATAAGAGAGTTTTCCTTTTTTTTT